>CAJNDT010003068.1:754532-768490 GCA_905221615.1 Symbiodinium sp. CCMP2592 | reverse complement strand
GATTTCTACTCTATATACATACACACTACATATACTATATATACTATATACTATATATACTATCTATACTATATATACTATCTATACTATATATACTATATATACTATATATATATATATATATTATTTATACTATATATACTATTTCATACTATATATACTATATATACACTTTATATACTATATATACTATATATACTTTATATACTGTATATACTATATATGCTATATATCTACAATATATACTATATACACAATATATCTACAATATATACTATAGAACTTGTATATACTTTATATAGTATATATACTATATATATATAGATAGATAGGGAAGGAAAATAGTTGTTATCAGGAAAACCAAAAAAAGAGTGTTTTCCCTAGAACTCCAAGGAAAGCACCACCAAAAAAAAAAAAGGCCCCCCCCAAAAAAAAAAAAAATAAAAAGGCCCAAAAAAAGTCACCACCCTTAAATTAGGGCCCTTTGTATGGATCCTACTATTTTGTGGTTGTAGGTCCAGGGTTTCTTAATCAGGTTCCTACATTAACTTGCCTAAGCAAACATGCCCCTGACAGACTCGGACCGGCCGCACCACGTCGGGCTTAGGGGATAGGGTGTCGGGTTTAGGGTTTACCGGTTTCGGGGTTCATGGTTTCGGGGTCCAGGGTTTAGGGTTTTAGGGTTTAGGGTTGAGGGTAGGGGTTCGAGCCGCATCAAGCTAGGAAGTACTTCCAGAGCGATGCAGGCTCTCACAGAGAACCCTTTGGAAATCTGTAAGCGCCTGGAACCTTGCAAACTCCTAAACCCTAAAACCCTCGACCCCACACCGAACCTCTACGAGGTTCGGTGTGGGGTCGGGGCTTTAGGGTTCAGGACTCTAAGCCCTACGGCACAGCAACATCTCAAGCCCCAGAAACGATGCGCTTCCTGCAGGATCGCTTCTTGGTGCCATCAGCTCCTTATCTGAACTCTTACTAAGCTTCGTTTCTTGGTCGAACCCAAAACATCCGGCAAATCCCAACACCCCTAAATCATGACGGCGATTACCACCCTGAGACAGTCTATGACCCTTCTAAAGCCCGAAAGAAGCAGCCTCCGGAAAACCCGATGATAAGCCTTAAAGCCCCACAGTTACAATGCATCCGATAAACTCCCGCACCCAAAACCCCCTTACAAAAAGACACCTGCAAGAACCTGAGCATCCCTCAACCCTACTTGGAGGGTCGGGGGACTTAGTAACTGGTTATTTTAGGGACTTTTAAGTACCACAACCCCAATTAGCGTCCCTTTTATACTTATGACCTTTATACAAACTACCACAAACTGCCCTACTAAACCCTGAGAAGCCCAAAGCCCTAAACCCTAAATCCTGCACGTACAAAAGCCCTAAGCCCTAGCCCCTCTTAGGCACAAATCGAGAAGTTGCACTACAGTAGATGCTGGAAAGTTGGAATATCATCGTCCTCATGCCCCTAAGGTACAGTATAGGGAATCCCAGCACTAATCAACCTAAATCCATGTTCCAACTTTCTGGGGTTCACCATAAGCCCTAAACCCTAAAACCCTAAACCCTAACCCTAAACCCTAAGCCCACAAATTTTTCTCTTAAAGAAAGCCCTCTTAGGCCGGCTTCTTCGAAGACCTCCATAGCGCGAGCTCCAAGCTGCAGCTGAAGGTGAATACGCAGAGGCCTCCCTGCCCAGAGACTCCAAGAACCCTAAATTCAGGAATATACCTTAAAGTATAGTAGGATCCCCAAATATGATTTAAGGTATATTCCTCAATTAAGGAATATTGGAGGCTCTGGGTGTGAGTTTAGGGTGTTTTGGGGTTTGAGATTTAAGGTTTAGGGCTCCTTTTAGGGCTCCTTTAAGGAACACTTAGGGGTCTATAAGGGGTCTACCTGCGAATACGCAGGAGGCCCTGGGAGTTCGGGGTCCGGGGGGAGTTTTGGGTTTAGGGGTTTGGGTGTTTAGGGCTTTTTGGAGTTTTCATTTTGCGATGGGGAAGGGTTGAGTAAGGGTTTTCAGGGGTTTGACAGGGTTTCGGTTTTTTTTTGGTTCTGCGTTTGCAGGGGTTACATTGACAGCTCACTGGCTTGCCGGTTTTCCATGGGTTTAGGGTTCAGGGTGTTTTGAGTGGTGGTTTGTGCTCGTTCGGTTTGTGTTAAGGCACGTTTGTGACTCGGGTTTAGGATTTGGTCCTTTGGAGGTGCTGGGGTTCGTACTGTAGGGCTGAGGGAGCTAGCTTGTTCAAGTTCATTCTGCTGGTGATTGTGGTGATTGCTACCACCACTGTTGCTATAGCACTTGCGATAATTCTTGAGACACCTGTAAAAGCGCTCATTAACTGTTATTGGATATTGTGATATGTTCGTTTGGAGTTTAGGGCTTCGGATCTAGGGGTTTAGGATGTTTGTGTGTGGGATTTAGGGCTTACCTCAGAAGCGACGTGCCTCGAGGGGTTTCTAGGCGGTGCGTCACACCACAGCTAAGGCCCGCCCGCGATGTCGCCCAAGCTCAACCTGGACTCAACCCTTCCTTAGACTAAGCAAGTGCTTGGTTGATGAGGTGCTTTGTTTCCTGAGGTTGTCGGCTTGGGTCATTTGAGCTTCGACATCGACACAGTGTAACATGTTATCGAGCTGTCCTTTATCCTCACCGGCCTGTGACGCGGCCGCTGTTTGCCATAGCACTTACGATCTCGTATATTCGAGTCATGATGATGCAGTTATCCCTCTTTTATCACGGGTGTGGCGAATCCTTCATCTGAAGTTTGTTTGCCGTCTGTTAATCGCGTTCAGCAGTGGACCGGAGCCAGTTTTAGTGCTTTAGGCTTTTGAGTTTTGGCTGTTTACGGATTCAGGGGTTTGGGGTTTTAGGGTTAAGGGTCTACGGCGTACCTCGAGCCTAAGTCCATGGAAGGTATGCATTGCACATCAAAGCGGTCTTCCAGGAGATCAGCACCGTTTCTGCCGCTGCATTTACAGTGATTTGGAAATCCAGTGTCGAATTTTCCTGATTCAGTGGCTTTGCGCGGCCGTAATCCGCTTTCGCTCTCTGTGCACGTTTGTGCCTCTGCTCCGCTGATGTCTATGCGCAGGTTGTGTCTTAAGTGATTGTTTCGTTGCACGTTGTTGAATATTAGTGGTAGTGGTGGCGGTAGTGGTCGTGGTCGTGGTGGTGGCGGTGTTGGGGGTAGTGGTAGTGGTAGTGGTGTTAGTGGTAGTAGTGGTGGTAGTGGTGGTAGTGGTGGTAGTGATGGTAGTGGTGGTAGTGGTGGTAGTGGTGGTAGTGGTAGGGGTGGTAGTAGTGGTAGTAGTGGTAGTCGTGGTAGTTGTGGTAGGAGTGGCAGCAGTGGTAGTAGGTAGTAGTGGTAGTAGTGGTGGTAGTGGTAGCGCTAGCGGTGGCGGTAGCGGTGGTGGTAGTGGTGGTGGTGGTGGTGGTGGTGGTGGTACAGTAGTGGCAGCGGTTGTGGCAGTGGCAGTTTCATTGGCACAGTAGCAGTGGTCGTGGCAGTAGTGGTGGTGGTGGTGGTAGCAGTGGTAGTAGAGTAGTAGTGGCAGTATTGGAAGTAGCAGTCGTAGAAGTGGTAGTAGTTTTAGTCGCAGTGGTTGCAGTGGTAGCTGTAGTAGCAGTAGTAGCAGTAGCAGCACTAGCAGCAGTAGTAGTAGCAGTAGTAGTAGTAGTAGTGGTGGTAGCAGTCGTCGCAGCAGCAGCAGCAGCAGCAGGAGGAGGAGGAGGAGGAGTAGTAGTAGTAGTAGTAGGTAGTCGTAGTAGTAGTAGTAGTAGTAGTAGTAGTAGTAGTAGTAGTAGTAGTAGTAGTAGTAGTAGTAGTAGTAGTAGTAGTAGTAGTAGTAGTAGTAGTAGTAGTAGTAGTAGTAGTAGTAGTAGTAGTAGTAGTAGTAGAGTAGTAGTAGTAGTAGTAGTAGTAGTAGTAGTAGTAGTAGTAGTAGTAGTAGTAGTAGTAGTAGTAGTAGTAGGAGCAGAGTAGTAGTAGTAGTGGTGGTAGCAGGTCGTCGCAGCAGCAGCAGCAGCAGGAGGAGGAGGAGGAGGAGGAGGAAGGATGAGGAGGAGGAGTAGTAGTAGTAGTAGTGGTAGTCGTAGTGGTAGTAGTAGTAGTAGTAGTAGTAGTAGTAGTAGTAGTAGTAGTAGTAGTAGTAGTAGTTGTAGTAGTACTAGTCGTAGTCGTAGTAGTAGTAGTAGTAGTAGTAGTAGTCATACTGATGGTGGTGGTGGTGGTGGTGGTGGTGGTGGTGGCGTTGGGGGTAGTGGTAGTGGTAGTGGTAGTAGTGGTGGTAGCAGTAGCAGTAGAAGTAGCAGTGGCAGTGGCAGCGGCGGTGGCAGTAGGAGGAGCAGTAGTAGCAGCTGGTGCAGCAGCAGCAGCAGCAGCAGCAGCAGTAGTCGGTTTACGAAAGTCTTAGATCTACGTAGCGGGTTACATACACTTGAAGCCATCCGACCACTCTACTCTCGACTCTCCCGCCGTGACGCTTAATTTGCTTCTTAGATCCCGAACCGTCGAGAGTACGCAAAGCTGTTCGTGGCTCCTCTCCGAGGTTTTCGTACCTCAGATGTACTCATCAACACAGGCCTTGCCAAGAATTGTCAGAGCTTGGGGCGTTGGAGTTATTCAGGGTTTAGGGTTTAGGCTGGGCTTTCAGGGCGAGCTGTTTTGTGTGTGTGTGTGTGTGTTTTTTTGGGAGGGGGGGGTCATAGACGGTTCGGGTTTCAGGCTGTGCAGCCAAAAACCTGAACTTGTTGGGGCCTGAAGGATATTCCGACTCACAGAAGTGACGGCAACAGTATCCCGAAGTTTCAGAAAACAGGGGACCCGATTTTGAATGTCAGGATTCAGAGGGTCCAGTATTAAGAGGGCGTTTTTTTGTGCTTAGGCTTCGGACTCCTCGGACCTTTCTGAGTGTCGGAAGTTCCAAACCACAGATTTAGGGCCTAGGGTGCTTGTAGGGGCTTCCTAGAAGCTTTCTTTCAGGACCCTAAACCCCACCACTCTTCTGTCAGGGGGGTTTAGGCAGGGTTTGGGGAGCCCGTGTTTGGGTTTGGGGGAGCTCGGGATAGAGCCAGAGAGCTGAGGTGATGGGGAGCTTGTTCAAGAGACTGCAGACTCTCCGGAGGATTATGGAGAAGATCAGAACAGATTAGTAGCTTCATGTATTCTAGTTCGAGGTTCATGGGTAGTTATACAGTAAGTAGGGCTATAAGCAGGGTAACTATACTTAAAACTCCTACTCGGCGACTTTATAGCCAACTTGTGACTACCCATGAACCTCCAAGTAGCTGCATTAGATGGTGATCAGAGTGTGTTATGCTGGATTTTTTGTGGTTTACAGGTCTTTTGCGAAGGTGTTGAGCTCAGTGTGGTCAGCGTGCTTCTGGGCTTGAAGCCCTACACCTCAGGACCCCAAACCCCAAAGCCTACGTGTCCCAAAACCCTACGCCCTCAACTCAAACAAAACCTAAAGCGCGAAAGCCCTAAAACCCCACACTGCTGAACCCTACAATTCCCTATAGGAGCCCTTACAGAAACCCTTCTGGGAGCCCTGAAAGAAAACCCTAGAAGCCCAAAGCCCCCAGCGCTAAACCACTAAACCCCTAAACTCCTAAATCCGTAAAGCCCTAAACCCCCCAAGCCCTTAAACCCTAGACCCCAAACCCCTAAAACCTTAAATCCTTGAGCCCTAGACCCCCAAACCCTAAAACCGAAACCCCCAAAGGATAGTAGTTCCATTCTCTATGTGGGATTTCCATGGGCGGACGGTAAAGAGGCCCTTAAACAAATAGAATCCACAGCTTTTTGACAGGAAGATCTTGAGCTCAGGGCCAAGCAGGTAGCCGGAAGGCTGCAATCGGTGACCCGGCGGAGCTCTTGAGGGTTCCGTTTGGGTGTTCCTTTAGGGGTGCCTTCAGGGGTTCCTTTAAGGGTTCCTTCAGGCGTTCCTTTAGGGATTCCTGTTTGAGAGTTTAGCGTGCAGGATTCAGGATTTAGGGCTGAGGGTTTAGAGGGGTTTGGGTGTCTCTTGATTCAGCGTTGGATTTGCGTAGTTCTCCAGATTGGGGTGATATGTAAGGGTGCCGTACTATTTACTGCCGGGGCCATGCCTGTCAAGGTCTGCGTCGGCGAATCGTCGAAGTTCTATATATTGCACAAGCCTGCAGGTCACTGAGTTGACATTTCCTTTTGCATGTCCCTTCTCGCGCTTCTGGCTCTTTTTGTGAGGATCTCCACACAAGGGCTTTTAACCAAGCAGCATTACATTTGTGCCTCATAGGGGGAGTAAAGCTGCTCGTCGGATCCAGCCTGTAGGCTAATTCCCAAACCTGCAACTCGAAACCGCGCGCCCCCTACACCCTTATCAACCCCAGAAGCCTCAAGCTCAGCCCTAGGGACCCAAACCCGACAGCATGCTAAACCCCAAACCCGAAACCCCACACCTTAAATCCGAAGCCCTAGACCCTAAACTTTAAATCCGACACCTGAAACCCTAAATCCTGAACCCAACCGCACCTTAAACCCATGAACCTGATGACCTCCGCTTGCAAGGACTCTCTGAAGCCCTTGTCGGTGAAAGTCCGTGCCTGCGAAGAATTGGCCTCTGCCAAAGAGGGCGATGGCCTAGACGGAGCAGCTTGGCTATTGAGGCAAAGGATTTTCGGTTTGGGGGGGTTTAGGGATTTAGGGTGTTTTGTTTTTTGTTGTGTGTTTTTGGGGTCGTTGGTGTTTTTTGGACTTTACGCTCTAGGGGTGAGGGTGGTTAGGGGGTTCTGGGCAGGGTTCTGCAAGGACTCTAACAAGGATGCAACACAGGGGGCCGCAATAAGAACAACGAGCCTAGGCCTAGTCAGGTTCGTAGCATGACAGCTTCAGGCAAGGACCACCCAGGCTCAGGAAATCGAGATTCTTAAGAAGTACGAATGAGCACTTGGAGGTTCATGGGTCGTTATAAGTATATAGGGTTATAAGCAGGGTGACCATACTTATAGCCCGTATTAGGGGACTTATAACCCCACTTAAAACTACCCATGAACCTCCAAGAACCCCGAAGTAGATGTCCCTAAACCCTAAACCCTAAAGGTAGATGTGACCCCGCCCCTTTCGGAAAGGCAGCCGGATTCCCTTAAGGCCGGCCTTAAGGCCTGTGGCCATACGCCAACTTCTTTTGCCGAGACTAATTAGGTTTAGATTAAGGGTTTGGGTGACTAATTCCCAGTTGGCATGTGCCTCCGCCCGGTGCTGCGGCTCGTGCGCGCAAAGAGCAGGAGGAACACGTGTGCATCAATCGCTTGAAGGGGCACTGATCGTCCGCACGATGGCATTTCCGGTTCGGAAACACAGTTCCTGAGTTCAAAATATCAACCCAAAGACTATCCCAAGTATGAAAGCCCGTACCCAACCCACATGTAAAATGAGCACTGCGAGCTCGGGATCTCAGAGCTCTGAGGTGTTGTCCAGGATTCAGGGCCTAGGGTTTAGGGTTTACGGTTTAGGGTTTAGGGTGTAGGGTTTAAGGTTTAGGGTTTAGGGTTTAAGGTTTAGGATTTAGGGTTTCGGGTTTAGGGATCAGGGTCCCAGGGTTTATTGAAGCGAGCGGGGGGTGTTTAGAGCTTGGAGCTCCGCGGCAGTTGGAAGTTGGGCCGGAAGTACACTAGGGTTGAGGGTTTAAGGATTGAGAAACGAACATAGCTGCGGCTACAGAAGTGGTATAGTCGAGGATTTTGAAATTTGGTATGTCGGGCAGTACCGCACAATAGATTCCCCAACCCTATCCGACAGGTAGCTATTCAGGCCCCGCGATTAGGGTTAGAGCCCTTTTTATCCCTAGGTTACTGGGCATCGTAGTTACGGATTTAAGAGCATGAAGTGTAGGGCCTGTCTCGGGTGCTTGTGGCTCAGAAACTGTAGGCCGTCGTTTCCTTTCAAATCAAGCCCATGTTTACGCAAGCCTTAACCCTGAACCCGAACTTCTCCGTCACTGCTTTAGGGCTGAAAGTGGGCAAGGGTCAAAACGTGATCATCGAAGCCCCCAAACCTAGGGGACTTAGTAACTGGTTATTTTAGGGACTTATAAGTACCATAACCCCAATTAGGGTCCCTTTTAGGGTACCCGACCCTCCAAGCAGGAACTTACACCTGGAGCCCAGGACGCGCAGGCCTTCCACGAAGGCTCCACCGACGCTGGGGCCAACACTCCTGAAGCTTCGCAGCACTTGCGCCAGCCCGACCCTCAAGCCTCAAGCAAACCCTTAAACCCTAAAGCTCTAAACCCCAAACCCTAAACCCTAAAACACTAAACCCCAAACCCTAAAACCCTAAACACACTAAACCCTAAACCCTAAACACACTAAACCCTAAACCCTAAACACACTAAACCCTAAACCCTAAACACACTAAACCCTAAACCCTAAACACACTAAACCCACTAAACCCTATAAACCCTAAAAGACTAAACTTCAGATCCGAGTCTCCAGGGCCTAAACCTCGCAGCCCAAGATCTCTCTCCACATCTTGCTATCTACATATGGGTGGTTGTCTTAAGGGTCCCTTTAAAGGGATCTATAGGGATTCTGTAAGGGTATAGGGTTTAGGGTCTACCCAGATTGGGTGGTGGTCAAAGTTATGGTCCCTTTTTGGGAACCCTAAATATAAGGTGCCGTACTACAATCAGGACCCAAAAAGGGACCATGATTTTGACAACCACCCATATCTATAGTAGAAGCCAGAAAGTTGGAACACGGCTTTAGGAGGATTAGTGATTAGTGCTAGGATCCTTTATACTTTACCTTGTCTACTATATCTGGATCCAAAGGTATGGCAACAACTGCATCTATACTTGCAACTTCATCTAGAGCTGCAGCCATGTCTATGTCCATAGCTGCATCTGTCCCTATATCTGCTACAGCTATATCCATGTCGACATCTGTATAGGTATATGAAGAGCATTGCATCCGTTTCCCGCCATGAACCTTCAGTATGGTTCTCATTGTGAGTCGATGGCCCTGGGCTGTTGCGCTGTGTGGAGCTCTACAGTTTAGGTTTTGGGGATTTAGGGATTTAGGGTTTAGGGTTCAGGCTCGTGGGGATTTGGGTTTTAGGTTTTGGGGATTTAGGGATTTAGGGTTTAGGGTTCAGGCTCGTAGGGGTTTGGGTTCTAGGTTTTGGGGATTCAGGGATTTCAGAGTTGGCAGGGTTCGGGGTTTGGGAGGTTTAGGTATGGTTCGCGCTGTGCAAAACCTCAACCCCAAACCCTGAATCCTGTGCGTAGTCAGTAGTTATGCGCACACCAACGTCATACATAGTAGGAAGAACAGCAACAGGGGTCATCATTGAATAGAGTCTTAAAAATGCATGGTGCATTGGCACGAGCGCAACATCTGATGGTGTTGCGAGTTCGTGAGGTCCTCGGTTCCCAGAGATAACCATCAGCCCGAAACTCTTTCTCCGCCAAGAACACGAATACTCGGTGACACACAGTCACACAAAGACACAGACACGCAGACACGCAGACACGCAGACACGCAGACACGCAGACACGCAGACACGCAGACACGCAGGCACGCAGACACGCAGACGCATACGTACAGACACAGAGACACAGAGAAACAGAGACAACGAGACACCGAGACGCAGAGACACACGCGCACACAGGTGACAGGCTCGAGTAGACCCTCAACCCTAAACCTTTGTAGCCTAAATTTGGCCTAGACCTCCAGTAAAGCTTATGGCGGTGCCGGACTATGAAGCTTTGCAACAGCTTTGCAACAGCTTTGCAATACCTTCATAAACACAGTGAGACCGCTTAGAAACATCTCTTTCCTTGTAAGATGCTGGGAACCGTAGAGCCGTAATCCTAAACCGACCCTAAACCCTAAATTGTTCACCCGGATTCCTTGGGCCGTTCCCACCCATAACTGGGTGCCCAGGCACTTCCTGTCTGCTCGGTGTGGGCATTGAGGGTGTAAGCCCTAAGCGCTAACATGCGGTATCATCACAGAGGGCGGGTTTGAGAGAACTTCCGGTTTCACCGAGTTCTATGACACATCCAAAGAAGGTCGCCTGACGTGCAATATGCCGCCACTCACAAATCCTAGGGTGAGGCGGCGCCATCCTAGCATGGATTACCAGGCACTGTGCAAGAAGACGCCCTAAACCCTAAATCCTACGCCCTAAACCCATCATGTGCTTAAACCCTGCACCCTAAACCCATCATGTGCCTAAGCCCTACACGCTAAAACCATCATGTGCGAGCTCCTGTCGACCAAGGAGAAGGATGCGGCGGTGTTCGACGACGGAGATATCGGCCTGGATCTTCCTCCAGAGGCCGAGCGTTTTAGGGTTTTTGGGTTTTTAAGGGTTTTTAGGGTTTTCTTTAGGGTTTTTAGGGTTTTTTGGGTTCATTTTTTTGGGTTTAGGATTATCGGTTCCTTGTGTTAAGTGAGGCGCTTCCTCGGTGTTTTGTATCTGTTTTGATTGGGGCTTTAGAGGATTTACCGTCGAGTTGGTTCAGGATTTACCAGGGCAACGCGAGTACCAGTCAGAGAAGCCATAGCTTAGGTGTCTGGGTCTCTCCGCAGAGAGTAGCTCGTGGGTCAACATTTGGGATTCAGCCACTGTCGTACAGGAAAGTGCTGGGTCCTCAGCTCCCCGAGTCTATAGGGGTTCAGGATTTGGGGTGTTGGGGTGTTGGGCTTTGGGTTTCAGGGTTGACATTTAGGGTTCGAGGTTTTGCAGTGGAAGGTCTAGGGCTTGAGGTTTCTAGGGTGTGGGTTTATTTAGGGCTGTGCACTGTAGCTCTCAGTGACCCTGGGTGTTTGGCACGTTTCGGGGTTTGGTGGTGGGTGGGGGGTTGGGGTGGTGTCGGGGGTGAGAGAAACGACTTGTTTGGCCTCTTGCCATGCAACAAGGGACAGGGAGTCAACAGCTCAAGTCTTGATTGAACTGCGGCTCAATGCGGACTCTCGTCGTGCTCGTTCCCCACCGAGTGGTCCTGAAGGGCGCTGTGTCCAAGAGCCCCATGTGTCTGTGTCCTTCCCAGTAGGGTAGTTCTCAACGGACTAAGACAATCGTGGTGACTTCTCCGCTATGTACTTCTTTCATGGCCCGAACTTGTGGAACGCGCTGGCTTGCGCTAGCGAAGCAAAGCAACTGAGAAAGCATCGTTTCCCGGTATCGCTTTTGTGTGATGCACATTTTTAGAGTGGGACGTGTTTAGGTTTCAGGTTTTGGGGTTTAGTGATTCCTTGAGACGGGACCCTTGACTTAGGCATGTTGGGATGCCTCGCCGAAACCAGATGCGTCTTCCTATCAGCAGTGAGCCTGAAATCCTTGAAAAAAGGATATGGGAATGTATCCCTAGGACCCAAAGTAGGCCCTTATTCACTTTTTTAGGGTTTTTTGGTTTTCTTACAACCCCCTGTCGGCCAGAAAGGGCACGCTCTTCATTCCGAGGTTACCCTTGGGTACTTGGAGGGTCGGGGGACTTAATAAGTAGGTAGTAAGTAGACTTACAAGTACCCTAAAAGGGACCCTAACTGGGGTTATGGTACTTATAAGTCCCTAAAATAACCAGTTACTAAGTCCCCCGACCCTCCAAGTAGAGACCCTTTCCATAGCTACTGCATAGGCAAACCCCCTTCCCGTGGCCCTACCAGAGTGACCGTGTATTCTCACAGTTCGAAATTAGCTATACTACTGCAGGACGAAAGTTCGCCATACAACATAAAGTTGAAAGATCACCACATGTTCACCGCTTTTCCCCCGTAGAATCCTAGCACAACCCCGCAAAGCTCTCCACCGGAAACTATATAGTAGTATAAATCTATTCCCGGAAAGTAATTACTCCGCCATGCTGGCCACGTAAAATGGGTCTTGGGGCTCTCCGCCTCTCCGCGGCATACATCTATGTTATAAGCTGCATGTCGAAACTTTCGGCCCGGTGGTGATTTCCGCTAAAGCCTAATTAGTCCATCCTGGCTCCTCTTTTTCGCGTGCAGACCAGGACTGCAACACCCGGAATGCCCGCTGATTTCCGCCAAAGCCTAATTAGTACGTCCTGGCTCCTCTTTTTCTCGTGCAGACCAGGACTGCAACACCAGGAATGCCCGCTGATTTCCGAAACACATCCCGATGCGGCATGGCTAAAGCCTACTTAGTCCATCCTGGCTCCTCTTTTTCTCGTGCAGACCAGGACTGCAACACCCGGAATGCCCGCTGATTTCCGCTAAAGCCTAATTAGTCCATCCTGGCTCCTCTTTTTCGCGTGCAGACCAGGAGTGCAACACCCGGAATGCCCGCTGATTTCCGCTAAAGCCTAATTAGTACATCCTGGCTCCTTTTTTTCTCGTGCAGACCAGGACTGCAACACCCGGAATGCCCGCTGATTTCCGAAACACATCCCGATGCGGCATGGCTAAAGCCTACTTAGTCCATCCTGGCTCCTCTTTTTCTCGTGCAGACCAGGACTGCAACACCCGGAATGCCCGCTGTATAGTCTCCATTGTAGTTCCTTTTTCGGTTTAAATACATAGATAATTAGGATTCTCGAAGGTAGTCCCAAAAGGGAACTACAAGGAGACTGCAGGGAACACTGAACAACTGCACGTCCGAACACATCACGGCTCTGTTTCGGGGAGGTACAGGTCAACTCCTGGCATCTTCCAAGGTTGCGCAGCCACCCAGAACGCAAAACCCAAGTCCCTAAACCACAAACCCTATTTTCCAAGGTCTTCAATCAAAACCCACAAACCGAAACCCTAAACCCAAAACCCAAAACCGAAAATCCTCCTAGCCAAAAACAGGCTCTAGGAGCTTCAAGAGAATCATAATTCAATGCATGAGAGGCCGCCTACGTGCAAGTGCGCTACTGAGCCGGTCGTGCGCCTGCCATTCCGAACCTTCCTGAAACGGATGTAGGGTCTGTCCGAAAGTTGGCTTCAACGTAGTACTTGGCTGCACATGTCTAGCGTTGCCGTTACCATATGTAGTAGTGTTATCTGAGGCACGCATCAAAGAGCCTCACCTCATATCACGGCATTGTTGATACCATGTTCCTACCTATCCTATGACTTTCTGTTCGTAAACCCTACACCCTGAACCTAAACCTTCTGCCCTTAGTCGTAGACACCCTAATTACAGCCCAGACCCTGAACCCACAACCCTACAGAGCAAGCACCACACTCAAAACCCCAAAGGCAAATTCCAAACCCTGAACCCACAACCGTAAACCCGAAACCCCAAAGCCCAAAGCCTACACCAGAGTCGATTCCATCGTTAGGGTATCTTTGGACACTTGTACCCTCATGCCCCGGGCTCTCAGAAGCCCCGGGATTTGGGGCTTAGGGTTGAGGGTGGGCTTGAGAGTTTAGAGTTATGTAGGGGTTTGTGGTCTATAGAGTTTAGGGATTGGCGTTTTGTAAGTGGGCCGCTTCCACCTGCACTGGTGTTTAGGGTTCAGGATTTGGGAGGTGAGGGCTAGGTGTTTGGAGCGTAGGATTAAGGACTTGGAGTCTTGTGGACCCTGAATGTAAGAAGTACGCGCGCCTACATGAAAGAGTTGGAGTGTTTGGTTTAATTTAGGTTCAGGTTCAAAAACTTCAACATTGTCAACCACCGTCGTGATTGTGGTGATAGAAACCCAGGGGTCTAGGAATATAAGCCTCGAAAACGCTTGGGATTTAGGGTTTTTAATGGCCCTTGCTTGCTGAAGCTCAGACACCTACCGCCAGCTAAACCCTACCTAAACCCCTAAGGCCCTAAACCCTGAATCCCCTAAACCCTATCGCGTGTTAGAGTCGGGCAACATTCATGGGTGGCCCAACTTCCAGACCCCTAACACTCTAAACCCCGTATTCATACGAATCTAAGCCTCTATGTTAAATGGTCAGAGCTCGCGTAAATACCGCATTAAGGACAAAGAGGCCTCAATCAAGGGGCGCCCAGGGAC
>CAJNDT010003068.1:738264-754432 GCA_905221615.1 Symbiodinium sp. CCMP2592 | reverse complement strand
CTCTCTCCTCTCTCTCTCTCTCTCTCTCTCTCTCTCTCTCTCTCTCTCTCTCTCTCTCTCTCTCTCTCTCTCTCTCTCTCTCTCTCTCTCTCTCTCTCTCTCTCTCTCTCTCTCTCTCTCTCTCTCTCTCTCTATAAATATGTGTATGTATATGCCAGTTTCTGCAAGGGGCCCTAATATAGTACCCTAAAAAGAGTAGGATCCTTATTACAAGGACCCGAAAATAAGGTAACCCCAAATTTTCGGAAACCCCCATAAAGGTTGTGTAGGGTCCAAGGAGTAGCCCCAAAGTCTCGTCTGCAAGGGCCAGCCTGCAGGATAAATGATGCTGATGATGCTGGCCCACGTTTTCCTACTTGGAGCTTCATGGGTAGTTATAAGTGGGGTTATAAGTTCCTAATATGGGTTAGAAGTATAGTTACACGCTTACCCTACTTATAACCCCACTTATAACTACCCATGAACCTCCACATTACGGACTTATAGCTCCACTTATAGCTACCCATCAGCCTACAAGTAGACTATTTTGAGGAAAGCTTTCAAGCACACGCCCGAAGCTTGCCGTCAGGTTT
Source organism: Symbiodinium sp. CCMP2592 (assembly GCA_905221615.1). Taxonomy (NCBI): domain Eukaryota; class Dinophyceae; order Suessiales; family Symbiodiniaceae; genus Symbiodinium; species Symbiodinium sp. CCMP2592. The sequence continues at coordinate 753,860 of CAJNDT010003068.1, read as the reverse complement.
TGCCCAGTGGCGTCCGCCAGAAGCCCAACTGATGCTCAGGGATGCTGGCTCAACTTACCTTTGGTTAGTAGGGAATGGAAGAATGGGGCACAATTATAGCTACTATTACTACCATTCTTCCATTCCCTACTAACCAGAGGCAAGTCAAGTTGCTTTCGAACTTTCTTCGCCCCCGCCTATTTCTCGCCGGTGCCCACATGATGCTGATGATGCTCGCCCAGCTGGTTTGCAAACAATGAGAAACATAGGCGAAAAAAACCTTAAATTCGGAATCCCGATACAGCCAAAGCCGACCAGCTTGAGGACGACACCTGCGAGAGGTGTGTGAGGTGGGCTTCCGACAGCGCTTGACTGCGGGTTTCCCCTCTGGCAATGTCCAACTGATGCTCATGATGCTGGCCCAGATTCCGCCACGAAGTTGGCCTATCAGCAACTGGATTCTTGAGCTGTTTCGGAAACCACCCATGCCGTGCAAGTTATCGCCAGACACCCTTTGCCAGCATCCCAAATGATGCCGATGCTGCTCAGTTTTGTTGGGTGCAGGGATTAGGGTTTGCCAGACCACCTTATCAAAATGCATGACAAACACGGAACAAATCTTCTGCAGAACCCTGACAATGCCTTCTAAACGATTCCAGAAACCTTGAACGCGAAAGATTGCCAGAACCCCGAATGAAACCCTGGCCGAAGCCCTTGCAGAACCCTTCCACCAGTTGGGCAACAGTTGCAAACACCCTTAGAGCACGCAAAAGTTTTCGGGTTTAGGTCAACGGTCATTTTTATGGCCTTTCGTGTCTCTCGCTTCAAGGGTTCGGAGCATCAACCCTCACAGTGCCTCCTTTCCAGGATTATCTTGCAAAGTCCCTGTACAACCCGATGTAAAAGCCTGAAAACAGAGAGGATGTTGGTTTTCCTTTTACAACCTTGTACCCCAAGCCCTTCCACTCCTCAGCCAACCGTGGCGTTCCAAACTCGGGAGACACTGTGGACGGAAACCAGGGGCCAACAAGCAAGCACACATTTAGGAGTTTAGGGTTTAGGAGTTTAGGAGTTTAGGGTTTAGGGTTCAGGGCTCAGGGCTTCGCGTTGAGGGGTTAGTTTAGGGCTTAGGGTTTAGGAAGTTTTTGGGTGGTCTTGGGGTGAGACACACAACGCGTTCAGCAGACCAATTCTCAACCCTAAACCCTAAGCCCCAGATGCCCTAAGCCCGAAATCCTTAAGGTTTTCTTTCTGCTCAGGTCATGGCAAGCCGTTTGGATGCAGGAAGTAATATAGGTTCCTTAAAAGGGGGTCTATCAGGATAACTACAAGGGCTACTATAAGGGTTGTATATTAGGGGCCTGAATAATGTTGGGGGTTCCTGATTATAATGATGGTATAGTGGGCCCTAAAACCCTAGTATAATCAACCCTAAACCCCAAGCCTTAAGCTCTAAACTCCTAAACTCCTAAACCCTATAAACCCTAAACCCTAAACCCTAAGCCCTAAACCCTATAAACCCTAAACCCTAAACCCTAAACCCTAAACCCCAAACCTTAAACCCTAAGCCCGGAATACCCGAAGGCCCCCTATATTTCAGCTTCAGGGCTGCGGCTCCGGCCTGGGTTTTTGCAGCTTAAGGGGGTTTACTTCGGAGGTTCATGGGTAGTTATGGCTCCTTTAAACGGATCTATAGGGTCTAGGATTTAGGGGTATATATATATATATATATAACATTACAGGGTTTAGGGTTGAGGGGTAGTTCTAAGTAGGTTTATAAGTAGGGTAGCTATACTTATAACCCATATTGGGGGGGCTTATAACCCCACTTATAACTAGCCATGAACCTCCGAGTAGACCCTAAACCCTAATACCCCTATAGAACCCCTAGAGATCCCTTTAAAGGGACCCTTAAAGGAACCCTTATAACTACCCATGACCCTCCAAGTAGAGACTTAGTTGGCAGCTTGGGGGAGAGACTGGAGGGCTCCAGGTTTAAGGCTTCTTGGTCTAGGGGCTTAGGGTTTAGGGGCTTAGGGTTTAGGGGTTTAGGGGCTTAGGGTTTAGGGGCTTAGGGTCTAGGGGTTTAGGGGTTTAGGGTTTAGGGGTTTAGGGTTTAGGGGTTTAGGGTTTAGGGGTTTAGGGGTTAGGAGTTTAGGGGTTTAGGGTTCAGGGGTTAGGAGTTTAAGGGTTTAGGGGTTTAGGGTTTAGGGGTTTAGGGGTTAGGAGTTTAGGGGTTTAGGGTTCAGGGGTTAGGAGTTTAGGGGTTTAGGGTTCAGGGGTTAGGGGCTTAGGGTTTAGGGGAGGCTTCTTGGTATAGGGGTAAGGGGCAAGAGTTGAGGGCTGAGGGTTTTTCCAGCATTTTCCGGCTTTCGGAACAGGCGGTGTCGTGAGTACGCTGCCATTTCTGTCTAAAGGAAGAACGTATGCATGTATGTATGTATGTGTGTAGGTGCGTGTGTGTGTATATATATATATAGAGTTTGATCATTCCCCAGCCAGGGTTCTTGTTGCTTTGAACCCACGACCTTTATGACCCCAGCTGCGCATCGCGTCGCGGAACTACTCTGGAAGTTTCTTTTGGTTCAGTTTTCCGGACTTCATAGAGTTTATGGCTTAGGGTCCAGGGCTTTGGGGTTTAGCGTAGAGCCTACGGCACGTACGGTTCATCATCATGGAGTAAGTATGCCAGGATCCGATCCTCCCTTTTAATCCTTCCCAAGAGAATACGTCGGCCTAGAATATGACCTAGAGGGATCCTGATTTCAAGAATCTCCCCAAGAGGTGCAACCAGCGTGAAGCATCTTTCAAGCAGTGAAAGCTAGCGTTTGCAGCTTACTTGGAGGTTCATGAGTAGTTATAAATAGGGGTATATGTAGGGTAACTAGACTTCTAACCCATATCAGGGGACGTATAACCCCACTTATAGCTACCCTAAAAACCCTAAACCCTATAGAAACCTTAAAGGATCCCTAAAACCCCACTTGTAACCACCCATGAACCTCCAAGTACAGTGCACGCACCAGAAGCTCCTCCACGAGTCTGCAAGACCCCGAACCATAGGTTTAGGGTTTCGGCCTACCGAGACCCTTTAGATATTGGATGACTTATTCTATGGGCAGGATCTTAAAATAAGAAACTAGGGTAGCAGTAAAAGGTACTACATTCAAGGGTTTAGATAAGCTTTCAGGAATAGCTTTTTATTTCCTTCAGGGCTCACAGGTCGGTTTCGAGACACCCTCGCTACGATAGTGTACATTAAACCATATAAGACTCCACCTCCACACCTCACTTTACCATGCAGTTTCAGCCTCAATCCTTAAACCCAAATTGGGTCCTTAACACTAAATCCGAAACTCTAAACCCCAGACCCTAAGCCCTGGACCCTCTAAGACTCTAAGCCCCACACCTTAAATCCTCTAAACCCTGAACGGTCTGCACCTCAGGTAACGGTCAGCAGGCCGGTGCCTGAACTTCACCTGTTCAGGGATTCCTGTCCCGAAACCCGAAAAATCACCTAAACAAAGGTTTAGGGTTTAGGGGTTAGGGTCTAGGGGTTTAGGGTTTAGGGGTTAGGGCTTAGGGTTTAGGGGTTGGGGCTTCAGCATCTCTCAGCCGACGGTTCCTTGTTTTCGGGGTTTCGTCATACAGTGATCCTCTTACCTTTGGTTAGTAGGGAATGGAGGAATGGGGTACCATTATAACTACTATTACTACCATTCTTCCATTCCCTACTAACCAAAGGTAAGTCCTTGCTGGAGAGCCAGGCGCTCCAAATTTCCTCAATTCACCCTAGGGCTCCGGTTACTTAAATAGTAGGTTACTGGGGTAGATGATTTATGGGTAGTCTATTATTCTGATTATTGTTAATATTATTATTGTTAATATTATTGTTAATATTATTGTTAATATTATTGTTATAATTATTGTTATTATTATTGTTATTATTATTGTTATTATTATTGTTAATATTATTGTTATTATTAGGGTAACTGGAGCCCGGGGGTCAGGGATTATCTCCTTAACCCTAGCCTGAGTTTGAGCTGAAGAAATTGGTGGTGTAGGATTTGCCTTTGTGGAGCCCTAACACCTTTGCGTTGGTTTAGTGTTTAGGGCTAAGCCCAAAGAGGAACACCAACCCAACACCTAAAGGTGCTTGTGGACCCCAAACCTAGCTGCAGAAATGCTACATCCGACATTCCAAAAACACGGCCCCTGAGTCTAGATGGCGCAGTTTGGGGTTATCCTGAGGCACTGCGGCTCGGATGTCATCAAGACGGCCTTCGAATGTCTAAGCACTAAACCCTAACGTCACGAAAGTCGGACAATGGGGATGCTTGTTTGTTCGAAACGAGAAGGGTCCTCGGCAGTGTCGCACCCTAGAGACACCCCTCGCATTGTTAGTGCTATTGCTTCTCTTCCCAGTAGTTCTATCGCTTCTTCTGCGACTTCTACTGCCACTGCTCCTACTACTATGACTGCTACTCCTGCTGCTGTTCCACCCCTCCTCCTTCTTTTTCTCCTCCTCCTACTCCTACAACATGCTGGTGCTGCTGCTACTAACTACTACTACTACTACTACTACTACTACTACTACTACTACTACTACTACTACTACTACTACTACTACTACTACTACTACTACTACTACTACTACTACTCTACTACTACTACTACTACTACTACTACTACTACGACTACTACTACGACTACTACTACGACTACTACTACGACTACGACTAGACCACGACTACCGTCGCCCCACGGCCACGGCCACGACCACGACTGATGACGACTGACGACGACTGCTCTCATCTCAGTGACCCTTTCCGGAGAATCTGTTACTGCCAATCTTCCCTACCTCTACTTCTTTTGCTCCGCTTGATTTTGGGTGCGTGCAATTTGTCGGCAGCGAGTAGCATCAGCCGTGCTTCACGAAATTCCGGAGTTCTGAACCGTAAGCCGAAACTTCGCGTAAACTAGGTCACTTCACGGGCGAATTAAGATGCACCCTCTACTGGTTTCAGGGCTGGGGCGGGCATCCAGTCATTACCCGATGATAGGTGAGGACAGTCCTTGTTCAGCTCTGTGAGGTCTATTACCGTCCCGGCAGCTTCATCGCACCAGCCACCGGTGCCTACGCTGTGCCCGGGGGGAGGATGCCGCAGCCTGCGGGGACACCGCAGCCGACGGTTCGCATGGTGCCAATGGCACCCACTCCAGTGCACGGCTCAGTGTTTGGTCCATGCTTCGACCGTTAGTCGTGAAGGCTACCTAAACCCCCCAAAGTAGGTAAAATAATGGCCCATATACCCATAAAGCGCTATTATTCTACATACTTTGGGGTCCAGGTAGCTACGCAGGACTATGCAGGGAGGCACTTGTTATCAAGACCTTTTGAAGCCGTGGGCCTGGCTAGGAGCGCTTGAGTCTCAGCGTGAAGCATTCAAGGGCCTCGAAAGCGTAGAGCCCTTCTAAGAGCGCGAGAAGTCGTCAGTTGGTGAGACCCTTGCACCCAAGATGGGAGCCCCTCTCTGCAGCCCCATGAATTTTCGAGCCTTTGCAGCGAGATTCCTTTTGTATTCGGCACGCTTTTTTCCTGAAAAATCGGGGGAACATATCCTGACGTTTGAGGTTTGGGGCTTCGGGTTTAAATCTTCGGAGACCCGCCTGACATCTAGGTGGGAATGCCAGCGCCCCTCTCCGTCTCCAGTCGCACGCTTGGCCAAGCCCTTCGGCACGCCTCAGTCAGAGTTTGGCTGAATATCCGTATGTAATAACTATATATATAATATAACATTATACTATATTATTCTATTGTATTTTATGTACTATAGAGTATATTTTGTATTCTTTTTTAAAGTAATAATACTGTATGGTGTATTATCTATGTTATACTATAGTATATCTTAAGTGCGTCTCGGGTTAGGGGAGGTGGAGGACTGAGGGCTTGTTTGCGAGGCAGGGGTCAGTAGAGCGGAAATGGAAGTGTCCTCGAATGACTCCCTGCTGCTAGTAGGAATGGAGAATGGACCCCTATAGTAGTCCCTACATAATCCAGTATAGTAGTCCCTTTCTCCCATTCCCTACGAAGAACCGGAACCTCAAACCCTTTAAACCCCAGCACCAAAAGCTGAGAGTTCGCCATCCCGGGCTCGAAGGAGAGCGCAGAGAGATCAGGCTAGCAAATCTCGAAGACCTGTCGTCCTCACGCCCAGTTCAGGGTTTAAGGTCTTTATGTTTTTGGGTTGAGGAGTTTAGGGTTTAGGGTGTCCCCAGAAGCTTTGAGAACCGTCGAACTCTCATGCAGCAGCTAGAAAGTCGAGAGAGCAAGAGAGAGAGGAGAGAAGCTGTGAGCCCATGGCTGAGGTTGGTGTGCCTCAGGCGCTTCCACCGGGAGCCCGGGTTATCCGCGCCTCGCAGCCGGCGCCCATGCCCGGTGCGCCGCAGGTCATGCCGGCGTCCGCGAGGCAAGGTCTCGAGAGCCCGGAACTTCCCGACTAGTGGAGCCTTCACCCTAAAACCCCAAATCTGAAATCCCCAAATTCTGAAATCCAAAAGCCCTGAACCCCAAAACCCCAAATCGGAAACCCCAAAGCTCTGAAACCTATATAATCCTGAAACGCGACACCCTAAGCAGCTTGTAGGGCTGGGGTCGAGGGCTGCCTGAGCCCGGAAGCAGCTTGGCAATGAGGGTTTCGTGAATCCAACATGGGGGTTTCAGGTTTAGGGGTTTACGGGTTTGTGGTTAAGGGTTCAGAGGCTTTTGGCTTTGGGTGCAGGGTTTAATGCTCAGCCTTTAGGCTTGGGGTTGACGGCTTTACGAGTTTAGGCTTCATGGTTCAGGGCAGTGTCGGCCACAAGCACAAACCTTTAATATAGAGGCCGGAATAGTTACCAATAGCAACTACGCCATTTCCTTAAGCCATAACCCCCAAACCCTGTTCTAACGAATCAGGCCCCTATTTTGCAGCGGCCCCATCGAGAGCAAGTGAGAGACACCAGGCCTCTGATCGAGTGCCCTGCACTGCAGTTGGTGCCCCTACATTACCCTACGTAAAGATTGTTTTGCACCACACTAACCCCTAAACCCTACAGGCCCTACAAGACGGGCAACCCTGAACCCTAAACCCTACAGGCCCTACAAGAGAGGGAAACCCTGAACCCCGAAACCCTGCAGGAACTAAAAGAGAGGGATGCGAAGCTTTTGGGTTTTGGGGCCTGGCCGTGAGGCCATACGTGGTGGGTGGACCGGCCTACGCAGCACAGCCAAGACAGGCCGCAGGTGTAGTTGAATCTTAGTAGCTGAGTGGATACACTTTAAAGGTTTTGGATTTTCTATTTATAAAACTGAAAGTGTACACTTTTTGGGGCTTATGAACTCAGCAACTGAGGAATTGTGTTGATGCATTAGGGTTCTGAGGGGCTGTGCTATGTCGTTGTGTTCTGGGGGACTCATTAAATATGTGATTCTAAAGATCACAGATCACCTGTGAAACAGACTACCACCGGCCGAGCCAGCAATGATTGAAGCTTGTGTTGCATGCCCTTCTGTCATGGTCTGCACGAGACATCCCTGTGCTTACAAGTTCGACCAAGCACCAAGCAGCTGAACCAACTTATGAATCCTGCTGACAGTCCTCAACCAAAACCCAAAGACTCCAATATCTCTTCTTGATTTATTAAGGAATACATCTGGACCTTAAACCATAGTAGGATCCCCCACATGGTTTAAGGCATATTCCTTAGTGAAGGGATAGTGGAGTCTCTTAAAACAGCAGCCCGCGAGATGATAAGGCTGTATCGCAGAAGCAAGCATAGAACATAGGTTCCCAAATATGTACCACTATTGTGCCTTAAGGCTCCTGTTCATAACTACCGGAAAAATATAATTCATTAAGGCCCCTGCATTACTCGTGCATGGGGGCTTGAGCATGTGACCCTGTGGAGAGTTCAGCAGCGTACGGGGCATTTAGCTGCTCCTAGTCTAGGGTCTTGCAGTGGCAGCAGGAGCAGCAGCAGGAGGAGGAGTAGTAGTCCCTAAACCCAAAGCCCTAAACCCTATAGGGTCTAAGGATTATAGGGTTTAGGGATTTGGGTTTTGGGGGGGCCAGGCTTAGGGGTTCGGGCTTAGGGAAGCGAAGATCCTCAGCCCTACTCCCTCTTCTCAATTGTCAGGTTCTCGCTGGTATGGCATAGGGCGTGGGGTGCAGGGCTTTTGGGAATTAGGGGGTATGTTTTGTTCGTGCTGTTTTGCGGGTCTATTTCTAAGGGTTTTTTCTTCTGGTTCCACCTGAAGCCTGACACGTGACGTTTTCGGTTAGGCGCTAGCATGTCCAGCCTGTCTGCTTTAGAACCTCCCAGGACCCTCCTTGTACCCTCAAATAGGGGTATATGGTCCCGAATAAGGGGCATTTAGGGTCTAATAGAGGGTAGATGGAGGGTCCAGGTCTATTCAGTTTTTTAGTGTGAACTAGCTTTGGTGCCTCAATTGGCCCCCAGACACAGATTCGCCGCTTGATGCAGTCGGCAGGCAATGCGTTGTCAAGTGTTCCGACCACGAGTCCGGCGACGCAGACGTGGCTGTTCTGAGGTCTCGCCTGACTGTGATGGTGAAAGGCTTGTCGTGGAGCCTGGCCCACTCCAGCATCCGGAAGGCTCAGTGAGTATCACTTTGCCACAAATTCATGACAGAGGCCAAGCTAAGACTGATGAAGGCTCTGGCCGAAGCAAGATGTCATACAAATGTGAATGCGAACGGCAGTGGGGCAAGCAGACCTTTTTTCTGCGCCATGTCGCAACTGGACGCGGTGATGTCCAACTGCAAGGATCCGTCCCAGATCATCTACTAGGGTCGACTCGATGAGATATTGAGTGGAGAAGAAGTTTGCAAGCACAGGAGAGATGAGCGCAAGAAGTTTACGCGGAAAAGCGACAAACAGCCGCGGATTCCTCTAGGTTTTCCGCGAGAAACAGAAACTGCTACATCACGCGGTGTAGTTAATGTAGGAACCTGATTAAGAAACCCTGGGCGTCTAACCCCGACAAGTAGGATTCATACAAGGAGCCCTAACAAAAGGTCAACTTGGGACCGTAATAACGTACCCTAAATACTAGGATCCTGATTATAAGGACCCCAAACTTAGGTACCCCTACTGTTCGGAAACTCTAAACCCTAAACCCTTTATAGAACCCTTGTAGATCCCCTTAAGGAACCATTTGAAGGCATGGTGGGATCAGACCCGAAGTTCATCCCTACCTGAAGACCCACGTGGAGACCTCGCGACTTATCGACTTAGGAGTTTAGGGTTGGGGGTTTAGGGTGTATCAAAGGGAAAAGGAGGAACCCTTAACGGGGACCCCTACCCTATGATGGGCTACATAATGGGTATATAATTGCTATATTTAGGGTATATACCTAGGGGTCCTTATTACGGGTCCCTCCTTTTACCCTTGGAGGTTTAGAGTGTAGTGAAGTGTATGGGTTTAGGGGGTTAAGGGGGTTTGGTGCTCGTTCCTAGTTCTCTCGCGGCTAGCAGACTGGATCCTAAAAGCGAATTTTGGTAGGTTGTTGTGCAGAAGAAAGCTGCCTTCGGCTCAGCACCTTAGCCCCTTACCCTAAGGGTCCAGAGGACCCAGTCATCAGGTACTTGGGTTTAGGATAGTGGTTATGTAGCTCAAGATTTATGAGAGTATATGATTATTAGGTACTTCGACCCTTAAGGTTATAAATCCGACACCGAAACCCTACGATGCTCTAGACTTCAACACGCCCTGAATGCCAGGGAGTTCGCACCACCAAGACTGGTGACGTGGCTCCCAGCGAGGTAGCTTCGGGGGTTTGGGGCACGTACACAGAATGCAGTTTCATGATTGCTGTATACCCTAGGGATCTAAGGACTCATATATTAAGGCTTTTGGGCCCAAAGACCATACTATATCAGGCTTTTGGGCCATTTTGATCCCTAGGGATATACTTGCTTTTTCTGCTGTTCTTCGTGCCAAGCCCGCCGTTTTCGCAATTTCGTATTCGTATCTGCCAGCCTAGATCCCGAATCAAGAACTCCGAAACCCCTGAGCCAAGCACCATACACCACAACAGCCCCAAGGCCCTAAAGCCCCAGCACACTTGGAGGGTCGGGGGACTTAGTAAGTAGGTAGTAAGTAGACTTATAAGTCCCCTAAAAGGGACCCTAATTGGGGTTATGGTACTTATAAGTCCCTAAAATAACCAGTTACTAGGTCCCCTAAACCCTAAACCCTTACAGAATCCCTATAGATCCCTTTAAAGGACCCCTTTAAAGGAACCCCCCCCTTAGAGGTACTAAGTCCCCTAAGGACCCTCCAAGCACAAAACCCGCGCGCGAAACCCGCAGAGAGCTCTTTGGGCCGAATCTGAATGCCCTGGCTACTGGTAGGACTATATACAGTAGAAGCCAGAAAGTTGGAACATGGCTTTAGGAGGATTAGTGCTAGGATCCCTTATACTTTACCTTAAGGGCATAATGCCCTGGCTACTGGTAGGACTATATAGTACTGGGGAGGGAAACGGGTTTAGGGTTTAGGGTTTAGGGTTTAGGGTTTTAGGGTTTAGGGTTTAGGGTTTAGGGTTTAGGGTTTAGGGGTTCTTTTTTAGGGGTTCCTTTAAATGGGTGGTTGTCAAAATTAGGGTCCCCTTTTGGGTCCTTATTATAATACGGCACCTATGATTTAGGGTACCAAAAATGGGACCATACTTTTGACAACCACCCATATAGTACTGGGTTGTCCTTTGGGATCTTTTGTAATTTCCCCTACTATTTTGCAGAGAACCATAATAGTAAATAATTTTCAAAGGGCTTAAAGGACAACTCAGAGTACTACGGTTAATCTTAATATTAATATGAATAGTAACAACAGTAACATTAATATGAATGGTAATAATGGTACACCAATATGAATAGTAATCATAGTAACAGTAATATGAATGTTAATCTGCACTGCGGGCTGCCCCTGGGTGTTTCAGACGGGCTGGATCGTTGAACTCAAGATGTGGCAGCCTATCCTCAAACTTTCCGCCAAAGCTTTGTTGACACTTATTCGAGTTCGAGCACCTTGGAGGCGAACCTGCGAACAAACAGTGATTTTTACGGTGCTGCGGACCACGGCCGAAGGGGACTGCTGCGAGAAGCCGGACTTATCCCAAAGGGCCCATATAAGTGTACCGAATGGAATATACTATGGCGTAAGACTATACTATACAGAAACCCCTTCAAGGCTCCACTATATAGCTTAGGTTTCCTTTGTAGGTACGTTAGGTTCCTGATTCAGAGTTCAGCCCCAACTTCTAGAATTTTGCAATGCTTACGAAAGCCAGGCGTAACGGCCTAGTCAAGCGACTTCTCTGATGACTGTAGTTTAGCTCATGTGTTGCTTGAGTCTGTTTTTTAAATGGCCATGTCCAAGCTCGAGATCCCAAAAACACCTACTGTGCACCAGAACCTCAACTTCCAAGAATCTTAAACCCTCAACTTCCAGCGCGAATGCGAAGCCCCATGTCCTGCTAGAAGACAGCAACCCACTTACCTTTGGTTCGTAGGGAAAGGAGGAATGGGGTACAATTACAACTACTATTACTACCATTCTTCCATTCCCTACTAACCAAAGGTAAGCCCAAGAGTCTGGGGGACTAAGGCAGCCATGTATTGGAGTCATAAGCCCGCTAGGAGGGATCCTAATTGGGTTGTGATATTTTTCCATCCTGGAAAACAGCTACTTACTAGGTCCCAGACCCTAACCCCTAAGCCTTCAATGTCAACCCGAATCGCTAAGACCTGGTCCTTACCCAACTCTGATTCCCGAAGCCCTAAAGCTTTACTCGCAGACAAAGAAGGACGTCACCCCAACTTAAAAAAACAAGAAAAACTTTTACCCGAGACTGCCCCAATCCTTTCCCCCTTTAGCCCGAGACTGCTCGAAGTTTCGGGTTCCCTAAACGCCCTCCTACACCCTTACAGACGGTTTAGGGTTTAGGGTTCAGGATTTAGCATTAGGAACCCCACCCTAACTGGAACTCGAACTCGAACTGGAACTGGAACTGTTCCAGTTCGAGTTCGAGTTCGAGTTCGACTCACTCCACCCGCACGACCCATTCCCAGCTCCAGTTCGAGTTCGAGTTCGAGTCACTCCACCCGAACGACCCATTCCCCTGGGACTCGGACCCCTTGTTAACCCTGAACTCGAACTCGAACTGGAACTGGAACTGTTCCAGTTCCAGTTCGAGTTCGAGTTCGACTCACTCCACCCGCAGGACCCATTCCCCTGGGCCTTGGACCCCTTGCTAACCCTGAACTCGAACTCGAACTGGAACTGGAACTCGAACTGGTCCAGTCACTCCACCCGCACGACCCATTCCCCTGGGACTCGGACCCCTGGCTAACCCTGAACTCGAACTCGAACTGGAACTGGACCTGTTCCAGTTCCAGTTCGAGTTCGAGTTCGAGTCACTCCACCCGCAGGACCCATTCCCCTGGGCCTTGGACCCCTTGCTAACCCTGAACTCGAACTCGAACTGGTCCAGTCACTCCACCCGCACGACCCATTCCCCTGGGACTCGGACCCCTTGTTAACCCTGAACTCGAACTCGAACTGGAACTGGAACTGTTCCAGTTCCAGTTCGAGTTCCAGTTCGAGTCTGTCCACCCGCAGGACCCATTCCCCTGGGCCTTGGACCCCTTGCTAACCCTGAACTCGAACTCGAACTGGAACTGGAACTCGAACTGGTCCAGTCACTCCACCCGCACGACCCATTCCCCTGGGACTCGGACCCCTGGCTAACCCTGAACTCGAACTCGAACTGGAACTGGAACTGGAACTGTTCCAGTTCCAGTTCGAGTTCGAGTTCGAGTCACTCCACCCGCAGGACCCATTCCCCTGGGCCTTGGACCCCTTGCTAACCCTGAACTCGAACTCGAACTCGAACTGGTCCAGTCACTCCACCCGCACGACCCATTCCCCTGGCACTCGGACCCCTTGCTAACCCTGAATTCGAACTCGAACTGGAACTCGAACTGGAACTGGAACTGTTCCAGTTCGAGTTCGAGTTCGAGTCACTCCACCCGCACGACCCATTCCCCTGGGCCTTGGACCCCTTGCTAACCCTGAACTCGAACTCGAACTGGAACTGGAACTCGAACTGGTCCAGTCACTCCACCCGCACGACCGATTCCCGTGGGACTCGGACCCCTTGCTAACCCTGAACTCGAACTCGAACTGGAACGAGAATTGGAATTGGAAGTGTTCCAGTTCCAGTTCGACTTCGGGTTCGAGTCACTCCATTCGCACGACCCCTTCCCCTGGGCCTTGGACCCCTTGCTAACCCTGAACTCGAACTCGAACTGGAACTGGAACTCGAACTCATCCACTCACTCCACCCGAACGACCCATTCCCGTGGGACTCGGACCCCTGGCTAACCCTGAACTCGAACTGGAACTGGAACTGTTCCAGTTCGAGTTCGAGTTCGAGTTCGACTCACTCCATGCACCCGCACGACCCATTCCCAGCTCCAGTTCGAGTTCGAGTTCGAGTCACTCCACCCGAACGACCCATTCCCCTGGGACTCGGACCCCTTGTTAACCCTGAACTCGAACTCGAACTCGAACTGGAACTGGAACTGTTCCAGTTCCAGTTCGAGTTCCAGTTCGAGTCTGTCCACCCGCAGGACCCATTCCCCTGGGCCTTGGACCCCTTGCTAACCCTGAACTCGAACTCGAACTCGAACTGGTCCAGTCACTCCACCCGCACGACCCATTCCCCTGGCACTCGGACCCCTTGCTAACCCTGAACTCGAACTCGAACTGGAACTCGAACTGGAACTGGAGCTGTTCCAGTTCCAGTTCGAGTTCGAGTTCGAGTCACTCCACCCGCACGACCCCTTCCCCTGGGCCTTGGACCCCTTGCTAACCCTGAACTCGAACTCGAACTCGAACTGGTCCAGTCACTCCACCCGCACGACCCATTCCCCTGGCACTCGGACCCCTTGCTAACCCTGAATTCGAACTCGAACTGGAACTCGAACTGGAACTGGAACTGTTCCAGTTCGAGTTCGAGTTCGAGTCACTCCACCCGCACGACCCATTCCCCTGGGCCTTGGACCCCTTGCTAACCCTGAACTCGATCTCGAACTGGAACTGGAACTCGAACTGGTCCAGTCACTCCACCCGCACGACCGATTCCCGTGGGACTCGGACCCCTTGCTAACCCTGAACTCGAACTCGAACTGGAACTCGAACTGGAACTGGAACTGTTCCAGTTCCAGTTCGACTTCGGGTTCGAGTCACTCCACTCGCACGACCCCTTCCCCTGGGCCTTGGACCCCTTGCTAACCCTGAACTCGAACTCGAACTGGAACTGGAACTCGAACTGGTCCAGTCACTCCACCCGCACGACCCATTCCCCTGGGACTCGGAGCCCTGGCTAACACTGAACTCGAACTGGAACTCGAACTGGAACTGGAACTGTTCCAGTTCCAGTTCGAGTTCGAGTTGGAGTCACTCCACCCGCAGGACCCATTCCCCTGGGCCTTGGACCCCTTGCTAACCCTGAACTCGAACTCGAACTCGAACTGGTCCAGTCACTCCACCCGCACGACCCATTCCCCTGGCACTCGGACCCCTTGCTAACCCTGAACTCGACTCGATATGGAACTGGAGCTGTTCCAGTTCCAGTTCGAGTTCGAGTTCGAGTCACTCCACCCGCACGACCCCTTCCCCTGGGCCTTGGACCCCTTGCTAACCCTGAACTCGAACTCGAACTGGAACTGGAACTCCCCCCCCCCCCCCCCCACGGGCTGCGCTCGCCCGGCTGGTGATCGAACTCGAACTCAAACTGGAACTCGAACTGGAACCCCCCCCCCCCTCCGCCGAACTTATCACGTCGAACTCAAACTCGACCTCGAACTGGAACTCCAACTCCCTGGGGCCCGCTGCTACGACTGCAACTACTAGTACCAGTCCTACTACTGTTACTACTACTGCTACTACTACTACTACTACTACTACTACTACTACTACTACTACTACTACTACTACTACTACTACTACTAGTACTGCTACCCCTACTACTACTACTACTACTACTACTACTACTACTACTACTACTACTACTACTACTACTACTACTACTACTACTACTACTACTACTACTACTACTACTACTACTACTACTACTACTACTACTACCTACTACTACTACTACTACTACTACTACTACTACTACTACTACTACTACTACTACTACTACTACTACTACTACTACTACTACTACTACTACTACGTCGAACTCGAACTCGAAATCGAACTCGAACTCGAACTCGAACTCGAACCCCCCCCCCCCCCCGAAATTTTGTGCAGTACTACGTCGGACTCGAACTCGAACAGGAACTGCACCACTCCCCCCCCTCTGGGCTGCGCTCGCCCGGCCGGTGGTCGAACTCGAACTCGAACTGGAACTCGAACTCGAACCCCCCGCCCCGCCCCGCCCCCCTTCCGTACTACTACTACTACTACTACTACTACTACTACTACTACTACTACTACTACTACTGCTACTACTCCTACTACTAGTACTAGTACTACTA
>CAJNDT010003068.1:388264-733264 GCA_905221615.1 Symbiodinium sp. CCMP2592 | reverse complement strand
AACCCCACCCCGACCACCCACACAACCGTACTCTTATCGCAATCAGTATTCTGTTCACAAGACGGCCGGGGACCTGGCCCTAAACCCTGAACCTGAGACGAAGGAACCAGCAGCAGCTCCTTTGTATACCTCCTTCATATCTTGCCCCCTCTTCGCTCGTCGTGTCTACGAATGTTGGTCGGTTTGAGCATAAAATGTGCCCAGCCAGCTATGGCACGGGACGGGAACATGACTTGCACATCACGCTGAAGCCAAGATCCTGACCCTAATCACTTGTCTCAAGCCGAAGCCTGACTTCCTTGCAAACCTTGCCGAAGGTAACCTGGGTCATAATTCTGGTTACCCCACTTTTAACTTACTTATAACTACGCTAATCCCGAAAACCTATAGAACCCTTAAAGAGCTGACTGCCCAAAGCTGGACCGTGAGGTCTAAAACCCCTGGCCTTGGCAAGCAGCAAGCCCTAATATGGCCACAAACAATCCCCAACGCCGCAACCTTGCACCCCTAAACCCCGTGCCCCCTAGACCCCAAACTTGAACCCTGCACACAACTCAAGCTCTTGTCTAGTAGTACCCGTATTGATATAGGAGCCCGTTGAAGAACCCTTTCAAGAACCGTCAAAGGAACCCAATCTTGATTGCCAAGTACAAAAGAGGGCTTAATAATTGCCTATACTAGTTTGGGAGTTCCTGATTCTTTTAGTATACTGGGCCACACAACCCTATTCTAATTATAATGCTCCTATAGTACTGCATGTTGGACGTCTGGGGCCTCCCCGCTGTGTCACAGGACCAATGCCGAAATGCGGGCGCTGCTGGTTGAGGAGGGCCAGGCATTGACTAACACCCAAGCCAATATAGCTACAAGTATTAGCCGTAAGCCCTTAACCCTGAGCCTCCTAACCCCCACCCCGAACCCAAACCCTAAAACCCAAACCACTAATCGTTCCTTATCATGATTATACTGTTACATAGTCCGGAATCCTGGCAGTCTCCGACTGTAGTTCAGGGTTTAGCCCTAAACCCGAAACCATAATCCCTTAAGAGACTTCGGGTTTACGGGTTTAGGGTTTCGGGTGTGGGGTGTAAGCCTTCACGTTTTTGCTATCGTAGTTGTGGGTGTCCTGCTCTCATTTCAAGGGACCTCCGAGAGGCTTTTCCTGATGTATTATTAAGGTTAGTAATGAGTAGATAGAGTAATCAGAGGTCTGCATAATTAGAAGCAGCATCAATACCCCCCTACACTCCCCAACCTACCTCATTTACCATTTACCCCACGATCCTATTCGCATTCTTCAGGCCTGTGTATCTTTTCATTTTAGGGCTAAGCCCTCAATCCTAAATCCTAAACCGACATTTATTTGGTCAGCTCCGGCTGACCTGTTCGATCGCGTGACTCTTGCCAGCTCAGAAGCCTGAACCCATGACCTTAGACGATGAACCCTAAACCGTATGAAATGATGCTTGCAAGCTCATACTAGTAGTGCAAAAAGCTCAGAATCCTAAACCTTAAAACTTCATACCTTAGCTCAAGAGCCGAAAGCCCTCAATGCTAGACTCCTAAACCTCAATGCCTAAACCCTCAATGAACTACGCCCGAAACCAAAAACCCTCAATATGAATAGCCCAAACCCCGTTACTGAACCCTGAACCTGAAATCTTAAGATCCCGCATCAACGGCAGGCTCCCCACACCGCAATCATCGGCTGCGCCGACAGCCGCGCTCCCTTGGAGAAGGCTACTGGATGTGCAGTAGGGTATTCATATGTGGGGTAAACCAGGAAAAGGTAAACAAACATCGGGTTTAGGTGTTAGGATATTCGGATATTCATGTATAGGGCTTAACTGCTTAGGGTATTAGTACTGTTTCTGTATAGGTTTTTTTTTTGAACAGGGGTTTGCACAAATGTTTCAGGGCTTGTGTGCGGCAAAGTCTAGGAGCCTTGCTATGATTAGAGCGTGTGTTGTTCGTGACCGGTGCGGCCGCTTTCTGTTTCATGAAGTATGTCTGTCTGCAACTTTCTACTTCTTCCCCATGCTGTCTCCATAAAGCTCCACCTGCGTTTGGCTGCGTGTTTCACATTTGGAAGTTGGGGCCTGACCGTGCATGGCGCCTTGGAGATGCGGAGTGTTTAGGGTGTAGGGGTTGAGGGTTTAGGGTTTAGGGTTGGTGGTATTCGGGGCTACCCTAGATCGCTAGACCTGGCAGGCACCAGATCGAGCTCCGTGACGAACAGAAATTCTTTTCAATTATTGAAGCTTGAAGAATTACCAACTCTATGTTGTTCAGGGTTCCAATGAATTATTCGATATTAGTATGATGCACCGTCGCCCGAAATCATGTCATAGAATCCCTGTCGGAGCCCTTAAGGGAACCCCTTAAAGGAAACCTTGAAAGGGTACCCCATTCCAATTCTCAAGGCCCTATGCTGAAACTCTCTGAAACCTCATCCAAACCCCCATTGTAGAATCTTAGGAGCCCAAAAAGCACCCAAACCTAAACTTTGGGGTGGGATATCCCTACCTTACTGCTTCGTTTAAGACAGGGTTAATTATGGCATATCCCAACCTTATGGGTGTTTGTTTAGGTGCTTTTTTGGGTCCCTAGAATCCTTACATACTCATACTCCCTTCAAGAACTCTCCCCACCTTGTTACAAACTCTACCGTGCAACCCTGAGCCCTTATTGGGGCTAGGGGTTTGGGGTTTCCTGAAGCCTCTGATGTAAAAACCTTAAAGTTCAAGCATGCTATTCGGGCTTAAATAGTAATCAGTCATATTATCCCCTAGTACAATTGCAGCAGAATCTCACTCAAAATCCTGTTCTAGTAATATGGTGAACCCCAGAAAGTTGGAACTTGGATATAGTAATCAGTCATATTATCCCCTAGTACAATTGCAGCAGAATCTCACTCAAAATCCTGTTCTAGTAATATGGTGAACCCCAGAAAGTTGGAACTTGGATTTAGGATGATTAGTGCCGAGATCCCCTCCGCCTTACCTGGAGGGCAGGAGGATATTGCTGTTCCAACTTTCTGGCTCTACTTTAATAAACCCAGAGACTCCAATATCCCTTAATTAAAGAATAAACCTTAAATCATATTAGGGATCCTAGTACAATTGGGATCCTAGTACAATTTAAGGTGTATATATATATATATATATATGTAAATATACATATATATATATACATATATACATATTCCTTAATTGAGGGACATTGGAGTTTCTGGGAAGGGGCCCCACATTACACAGTCCCTGCCTTCCTCTCACTCTGAGCCCGCAGATTTTTGATGCCATGCCCGGGGACATCTTCGTCCTCCGAAATGCCGGGAACACCTGCACCCATGCCGAAGGCCCAGTAAGAGTGTAGAATTTCGGGGTTTAGAGTTTAGGGTTTACGGGTTCACGGTTTAGGGGTTGCGTAGGGGGATAGGGTTTAGGGGTTTAGGGGATTAGGGGTTTAGGGTGAGGGTTGAGGGGTTTAGGGGTTCATGTCGCTTTTGGTGTTTGGGATGAGTGTATGGTTAAGGTGGGTTGCTTTTGGGAGTTGAGGCCCTTTCTTGACTGTTGCCTTTTGTGTTGTTGACAGCATGCGTAGACAAGGTTGAGCTTCTGTTGGCACTTTGGGTTTGTTTATTGTATTATCGCAGCAGTAACATAGAAGCAGCAAGAACACACGACTGCTTACATCTTACACAAACAACGAAGATGCTATGACTGCTATGACCAACAGTTGCGGAACCAAAGACATGTCTCATATTTTCATTGGGTTCTGTAGCAGTCCCGTTGTTTCCTGTGCATTTGAATGTTGCTATCTTCTGAGGTAGATGTTAGCTGCTCATCTTTCATTCGGACAGTTTAGCAAACTCTACCCTGCCTCAAAAACCAATCCTAAGACCTAGACACTACTTAGAGGTTCATGGGCAGGTCTAAGTGGGGTTATTCGTCGGCTAATATGGGTTATAAGTACTGTTACCCTACGTATAAACCTGCTAAAAACAAACCATGAACCTCCAAGTAAGCTCTAAACTTAAACAGAACGCCCTAAGCCCCTAATCGCCCCTACATGAACTTCGCAGGTTGACCTGAAAGTCCGAGGGTTCCAGTACTGAGCAGGTAATTAAGCAACCCCAACGTCCCTAACCCGAGCAGAAGCACCAAAATCCTACGCCCTCTCACCCTTGGTAATACCACCAAACCCTGAGATGAGAGAGCCCGAAGTCCTACACCCCCAAACATGAAACCCTGAACTCTAAACCGTAAGTGCCCTCAACCGCAGAAGCCACCTTTGGCGACCCCAAATCCGAAAAGATCATATAAACAGACGAAGCCTACGCTTCGGGATTTCGGAATCCTGTGTATGCCGCCCAGATACCGCAAAATTTGGAGTCCGTCTGTTTATGCAGTGGCAGCGCGAACATGGTCGCAACGTTTTGCAGCTGGCGCCGTATGGCAGAGGGAGCCACTGGCTTGTGCAGGACGGCTCGGACAGCGCTTGGTTGTTGCAGTACCTGCGGCATCTCATTCGCCGAAGCGGCTTTGAGGGCCGCTGGGAGCCAGATTTTCATATCACCTGGCAGCCCGTGCCATAAGGGGGGCGGGCTTGAGTGTGATCTGACCTCAAGGACTCAAGGAAGAAGGAGCTTACTAATGAGTAAGGAGCTTCAATCCTCAACACGATGTGTGTTGGGGAAAAGGCCCCTTACAGGCTCATCAAACCGTAACTAAACTTTAAAGTAACTAAACTTTAAAACACACCATGAACTCCAAGCCCTCGGCTCTTAACCCTAAGCTCTAACGCTGGCAGGCAGCTTCGTCGGAAGCCTCGAGTTCGCCACGGGAGCACTTGGCTCCAAACTCATTCTCGCAGCTTGGCGGTTTAGAGCTTAGGGTTTAGGGTTTGGAGCTTAGGGTTACTTGTTTGGGTTAGGGTGCTACAGGGGCGTGTTAAGACCTCAAAGGGTTACAAAAGTGATCTACCGTGTTGACAGTCTTGGGTTTCAGGTAACGCCTTTCGGGCTTCGGGCTATACACTTGCAGAATCTCCTTATGGATCTCTTTTTTGGAACCCTTATGGTAAAACCCTTATGGTAACCCCTATAGATCCCTTTAAAGGAACCCTTACGGAACACCAATTTTGGGCTCCAGAGTTTCCTAACATTAGGGGGGGTACCTTATTTTTGGGGCCTTACAATAAGGATCCTACTGTTTAGGGTACTATATGAGGGTCTCCTATTTTCGGAAACTCCCATTTGGGGTTAGTGACAGGGTAAGGGTTCATGGTTTCTTAGATGAAGCGTTGGGATTTAATTATAGGGTTGAAGGTGACTGAGATGAAGGATCTGTTTCAGGACTCAACCACATCGGGCACTTTCAGGCTAAGTAAGGGATATTGAACTTCACGATCCCTGCAGAATTCCTTTGCATTCCTCTCTGAAGGCATCTCGCAAGGGCTGATACACTGTTTCCAGGCTGTGTCGGAGACGACTAAGTTAGCCCTAAACCCTGAACCTTACTTGCAGGTTCATGGGTGGTTATAAGTGGGGTCATAAGTCCCCTCATATGGGACATAATTATGGTTACCCTACTTATAACCCCACTTATAACTACCTATGAACCTCCAAGTAGCCCTAAACCCGAAAACTTACTCCGAACCACACGCTTTGTTCCCGGCTCATGCCTAAAGGCCGCAAACCCAATCCCACTAAGGTTATCTATAATTTCTATAATGAGATCCCCCTTTATAGGCTACCACAGGCTCTAAAGTATAGGGTGCCCCATAAAGGTTCGGGCCTTGAATCCCAAACCCGCGAAAGCAAGCCCCTAAACTGCGCGAAGCGGTTTAGGGTTTAGGGTTTAACCTGTCAGCAAGGTCTTGGGACACACCAAGTGCGGTGCCATCTACGGTGCCACGAAGGCTCCGGAATCGAAGCTTCTCTTGTTCGGGTTTTGTGTTGGGGCCCTTTCCTTGCCTTGCAGTTCCCACCGTAGCTGAGGCCTTCCTGTCTTGAGGTAGGAGTACGTGACCAAAGCCGTTTGGCGGCTCTCCCTAACCCTCAAAGCCTAAAGTCCATCAGTCAAGCTATTCCCTCATCGTCCCGAATGTTGTTAGTTAACCATTATATTGTTTGTTCTGAATAGTCTTAATGATGTTCCTACTGTTATTGTTGTCATTATTCTTGTTCTTAGTATATAGTATACCAGTAGTATTACTAGTACCATTATTTTCATCACTGTTGAAATTGTTGTTATTCATATGGGCCAGTATTGCTACATTGTTATTGTGATACTGCCCGCAGCAGTAGTCGTCGTCGTAGTCGAATTATGCAGTCATAGTAGGAGTAGGCAGCACAAGCACCAGCACCAGCACTAGTACTAGCACTAGTGGTAGTAGTAGGAGAAGAAGAGTCGTAGTGAGTCGTAGTGGTAGAGGCAGTGGCAGTGGTCGTGGTCTACTGTTTCGGCGACGAGTACGAAACTGCTACCTGTTACTGCTACTGCCACTGGTGCTACAACAACAACAACAGCAACAACAACAACTACTACTACTACTACGACGACGACGACGACGACTACCCCTACCACTGGCACCATTCCAACTAAAAGTTGCTTTGTTGCTGACTTCCTAAGGGGATTTGAGCTTATTTCCTTCAGAAGCAAAGTGCAACATCCCCAGCCTTTCGACCTCCAGCTGGAAGCCTACCCGTACCCTAAGCCCTACACCATCCCAAACCCTAGTAAAGCCCAACAAATTGAAAAAAAAACGCAAAAACCCTGCGCGTGTTAAACCATATGAACTACTCGTAGGAGGGGCTCAGAAGTCAGCCAAGTTTAAAGGAATACTTGTAAAGCCCCAAACCCAATCCCTAAACCCTAAGCCCCTGTACTACCCATATAGAGTCCTTTATAAAGGAGCCCTTAGGATCCCCGTTAACGGAGCCCTTAGGATCCCTTTAAAGGAGCCGCTTAGCATCCCCCTTTAGGGGAACCCTTGTAAAGCCCCAAACCCCTAAACCCAGGGATACCTTATAGATAAGACCTCCTTATGGATCTCTTTAAAGGAACCCTTATGGTAACCTCTTTCGACCCCTTTAAGGGAGCCCTTGCAGATCCCCTTCAAAGGAGCCCGTATGGATCCCTTTCAAGGAGCCCGCGGGACCCCTTTAAAGGAACGCTTGTAAAGCCCCAAGCCCAGGGCTACTTCGACGCTAAGCTGGGCCCTGGCAAATCCTCGGGCTCCGCTCTGGAAGGTGGGCTTAGGGTTTTGGGATTTCTGGTGTTTTGGGGTTTTTGGTATTTTTGGTGATTTTGGTATTTTTTGGTGTTTTTAGGATTTTGGTTGTTTTTTTTGGCATTTTGGGTGTTTTTTTGATTTTGTTTGTTTTTTTTTGGATTTTTTGGATTTATGGTTTTTTGGTGTTGTTGGGATCTAGGGTTTTTGTGATTTTTAGGGTTTAGGGTTTGGGAATTAGGGTATGGCAATTAATTAGGGTTTGGCAATTACGGGTTTTGGGGTTTGGAGTTTAGGATGAGCTCCCTTGTCGGATGTGATTCGGAGTAGCCTCCGCCCCCTATGTTTAGGAATTCGGTTCAGGGTCTAGGTTTAGGAATTTAAGGTTTAAGCTTAGGATTAGGGTTAAGGAGTTAGGGGTTTAGGGTTATAGGTTAGGTACGGCCCCCACTCAGTAATAGTTGAATAATATTCATAATATGGGTCTAGTAGGACCTTAATAGTAGCTCTACTATAGACTCTTACTGTATGGGGGCCGTACCCAAGTTATAGGGTTTAGGGTTTTTCAATACGAATAGCGTCCCTCCAAGGGTCCCTGTGAGGATCCCTGAAGGGTTGCCGTAAGGGTACCTCTAAGAGTCAAAGAGTTCTGTACAGGGTTAGGGTCATGGTGTAGGTTTTACGGTTTTAGGTTTGAGGAGTGTAGGTGTTTTTCGGTTTGGGGATTTTGGAAATTCTACAGGGGCCGAAGGGCGATATTGTATTTTTTTGCTCATGTGCCTCGAAACAGGTAAGGTGTAGGGCTTTAGCTGTTCTCGTTTGGGTATTAGGGCGGGTTATGTATGTATGTATGTATATATGTATGTATGTATGTATGTATGTATGTAGGTGTGTACGGATGTATAAATAGTTGTGGATAAAAACACACACGCGCATATATATATATATATATATGCACATATGTGTGTATATATATATATATATATATATATACACACATACACATTAAACGCACGACAGAAAGTAGGTGACCGTCTATCTATCTATCTACATGGCTATCTATCTATCTACCTATCTGTCTATCTATACATACATATGTATGTATGTATGTATGTGTGTATATATATATATATGTATGTATACCCACATACAGATGAAAAGGTCTGAAACGAACACATCTACTATCTATATACATATCTATCTATATATATATGTATATATATATATACACACACATATACATGTATGCATGTATATGTGTGTGTACCGATTTCTTGCATTTATCCTTCGGTTCATCGTTGTTGATTGTTTGTTTGTTTGTTCGTTAAATGTAGGATTGATTAGTTGACATTGCTGATGCTATGTTAGTTGTTGTTTGCCGTATATCAGACTTCTTGTTATGGAATCCTTGTAGCGCTGGTTTCCGCCTTGCAAGACTTGGGGGTTGGATTTAGGAGTCAGGCTTTGGGTCAAGGGTCTTGAATGCAATGCCACTAGTAGTACTAAAGAGAACAATCGTAAGCACGGCGTTCGTTCTTGGAGGTTCATGGGTAGTTATAAGTAGGGTTATAAGTAGGACAACTATAGCTATAACTCCTATTAGGGGACTGATAACCCCACTTATAACTACCCATGAACCTCCAAGTTCATGGCGCTAGCATAAAGTAGTCGCACCGTGACCTGCCTGGGGCATCTGAAGACGTCGCTGTGGCGCCTGGAGCTGGCTTAGATAAACTTTAGGGTTTAGGGTTTAGGCCTCCCTAAACCCTATGTAACCCTGAACCCTAAATCCTACTTAACCCGAAACCCTAAGCCCCACTAAACCGACTAAACCCCAAACCCGGAGCCCTATCTTCTAGTCATCAATCGCAGGTCTGCTGCACGATCTTGGCTCCGTGGCTGCCGCTCGGACTTTTTTCTGATGCTGCGCACGAAAATTTTTATCACGGCTTAGGGTTCAGGGTTAAGGGCTCTGGTTCCAGGTTTAGGGTTTAGGGTCTAGTGTTAGCCTTTACGGCTTAGGGTCTTTGCAGCCTGTCCTTGAAGACGGTCACTCTTTGTTGGCAACGCGCTGTCTGTTCTACCCGAAAGCCAAAATGCCCCTAACCCTTAAACTCTAAACCCGAAACCGTAAGCAAGGCCTCCAGTCTGAAGCGGACTATAATAATCCAGTATATTCTATGATAATGGAATCTAACATGACGTAGCAGAATGTAGTCTATTTCGATAGAACAGAAGAGAGTAGAATAGAATATAACAGTATAGAACAGAATGTAACAGAAGATAATAGAACCGAACACAGGAGAACAGCGAACAATGTATCATATAATAGAATTCAACAGGAAGAGAACAGAACATGGCAGAATCGTATGTAGTATTACAGCATATAACACAATGTAGTATGATCTAGTGTGATACAGTTTCAGCGGTTCTATGTCGAGCGCACTTAAACAGGGCAGGCTTACTTCCTGACCTCCATGTCTGAATCTTGGATAATTAGCCTAGAACGTCGGGTTAAGGGTTTAGGAGGGTTCTATGGAGTTCTCGTCGGCCTGGGGTTTTGTTGATTCGGCAGAGCAGTCCAGGCTAAAGGTGCTGGGGGATCGGCATGCTAGTTTGGCTTGAGATGTGAAGAACCCACACGCCCTTTATCCATGCCAATGCAAAGCCATCAACTCTCAACACTCAACTACCAACGCCTGTGCAAAGGCTCTCCTGAAGTCTGCGAGAAAATAAGCAGCCCTTCTAGGAGCCCTCACTCCTCGCCGGATCCCTCTCCATAAAGCCCAAAACTGTAGGTCCATAAGTTTTAGGGATTTTAGGGAGGGTTTAGTGTTTGGGGCCAGGGGTTGGTTGGAGTCGAGAGCCGACAGCATTGAGGCCTCAATCCAAAGCCCTTAACTTCTATAGTCCAGGACAAGGACGATCATAGCTTTAATAAAGATCGCCCCAGCCATCTCCACGACAGCCTGGAGCACGCGACCCCATGGATGAAGGCCCAGGTCGATGCCGCGGGGGCGAAGAAGAGGGGCTTGGCGGACTTTGTCCGGGATCCGTCATTTGGTGTCGTGCCGACGATCACCAGATTACATAAAAAGAAACCCTAAACCTTAAACCCTAAACCTTAACCCTTCATCCCTGCCGACCTGATCTTCTCTTTGCGCGGCTATCCGATCGACAATTTGTGGTGGCAGGGTGTGGATGCAAAAATCGGTGGCAATGGGACGGCGAGCACGTCCCTGAAACCTGAAATCCTCACACCCGCGCAGCTTAAAGCGCATTATAGCTGTCTGAAGAGGTGGGACGGCTATACCCGCGCAGCCCTTAGATAATCACACGGTACCCCCAAACCTAAACCCTAACCCCTAATCCCTAATCCCTAAACCCTAAATCCTAAACCCTAATCCCTAAACCCTCAACCCTAAACCCTAAGCCCTTTAAACCCCTAAACCCTAAGCCCTAAACCCCTTAAGCCCCTAAACCCTAAACCCCTTTAAACCCCTAAACCCTAAGCCCTAAACCCCTAAACCCCTAAACCCCTAAGCCCTAGTCCCTAACCCCTAAACCCCTAAACCCCTACGCCACTAAACCCTAACCCCTAAACCCCTAAGTCCTAAACCCTAGTCCCTAACCCCTAAACCCCTAAACCCCTAATCCCTAGATCCTAAACCCCAAACCCCTAAACCCCTAAACCCTAAGCCCTGAACCCCTAATCCCTAAACCCTAAACCCTAAGTCCTAAACCCTAAGCCCCTAAACCCCAAATCCTAAACCCCGAAGCCCTAAAGGCCAGATCCGAAACTGCCCAAACCCTAATCCCTGAGCCCAAAACCCTAAGCCCTAAACTCTAAATCCTAAGCCCCAAGCCAAAAACCTTAAGCCGTAAACCCCAAAGTTGAAGCCCTAAGCCAGCAAAAAAAATGTCCAGACCAGACTCAGGAGATGGCTGCTGGCGAGTTGGGGCCATCGGCCGAGTACGACAAGGCGCAGCTCTCGGATTAGGCGGTTTAGGTTTTCGGCGGTTCGGGTTTTAGGCGGTTTGGGGTTTAGGCGGTTTAGGGTTTAGCCGGGTGTAGGCGGTTTAGGGTTTAGGCGGTTTGGGGTTTAGAGCTTAGGCGGTTTAGGGTTTGGGGTTTCGTAATGGTTTAGGGTTTAGGGCTCGTGAGTCATTCCAAGGTAGGGCTTAGGGTGTCTATTTGCGCTTGTAAAAGGCTTCTAGCCGGCTTTTACAATGAGGCCCAACAAGGGTGTTCTAAGGCCTCTTTAGGGCTTCTGTCCGGGTTCCTAGAAGGCTTCTATTTGGGCCTGTGGACCTACCTACTTGGAGGTTCATGGGTAGTTATAAGTAGGGCTATAAGTAGGGTAACTATACTTAGAACCCATGTTAGGGGACTTGTAACCCCACTTATAACTACCCATGAACCTCCAAGTAGAGGGTCATGCCCTACACCTGTTTTAGGGTGTCTACTACACCGGTCCCAAAGTTGCACTCGGTGTCACCGTGTCACCCTGCAACAGTAGACTCCTCCACCAGTCCTCCGCCCGGAACAATTCTAGTCATACGGTTGATGATATAAATCCTGCATGACCCATAATAAGGAATATACCATAATTCCCATAGTTTAGGGTCCTTAAGGTAATGCAGGATTTATATCATCAACAGTAGTACTCTAATTTCATTCCGGGATGATAATTCCTCTGCTAGCCAGGCTAGGGTATTCTTCACGCCCTGTGCTCCATACTCCGTTTGGTGTCTCTAGCGGATGCGACGAAACTTTATTTCTTACCCGGCATGTAGTTTTATGGTTAGGATCTGTCTATGGCTTAGGGCTCCGGGATTAGGGCCTCAGGGCTTTCGGGGTGTTTACGGCGTTATTTCTGCTTTAGGCTTCAGGTCTTTAACCCTAAACCCTAAACCCTAAACCCTAAACCCTAAACCCTAAACTCTAGGGCTTTAGGGTTTCGGGTACAGGATTCAGAGTTTAGAACATCGGCTTTATGGTTTGAAGGTGTTGATTTTCAAGGGGCTTCGGGGCTTTAGGTCCTCCTTTAAGGGCTTGTCTTTAGGGTTCAGTACGGGTTCTACAAGGGCTTTATAAATATCAAGATTCAGAGGGTGCAGGTCTTGATTTTCAGGTTCAGACATTCGGAGGGTTTAGGACGTTGGCGTTTTCGGTGGCGCGTGCTGGAGCTTACTGTTGTTTTGCGGCCAGTGCTCCTGGGACTGGGGGCTGCAAGGGTGTAAGGATCGGGATGAACAGGGTTTTAGGCTCCAATAATTAAAGCCCATAAATTTGGCCACAGATGCCGAAACGTTTTAGGGATTAGGATGTGTAGGGCTTGCGAGTTAAGCACAAGCTACATGCAGGCTCCTGTCACAAGGCTTGTTAAGGGGTTTTGATGGTGGACAAAATCCTGCATTATCGTGCTTTGCCTGAGGTACATTGAATCATTGGATTCGCGGATTCCTCTTGATTGGGGACATTGCAGGGTTTGTCCATCAGCATCAGCCATCGGCTGTACATGCTGTACCTAGTTCCGGCTTCTGCAGGTGGCAGCCCATGCCGTGAAGGTGAACGTCTTCCACACCATCAACTTCCTGCTGAAGTACCCGGGGGTTTGGGGTTCCGGGGCTTAGTATAACATTCGTAATCTTAATATTATTCCCGTCATGACCCTAAAATATTATTACCGTTTGGTACAGCACACAATTCTTTTATTGAGGCCAATCATGTAATACCGTAGGTTCTTAATGTTTTTCCCTTGCAGTCCTGTAATATATAGTCTAATATAACCCCCAAGCCTTGTTCTAACTATTACGGCCCCTACATGAGGGCAAGCAACTCCCGCTTCAACCACAATAAGGCTCGTATTTCATCTGTGCCCCTTAGGTTTGTACTGATACCATTCACTATTGGTATTATTGCAGTTCTCAGTATTTGTTACCATGATTATGGTTGTTATTCTTACAGTTCTCCGAAAGCCGACCGCCCTAACCCTCAACGCCACTCTGTGCGAACTTCCCAGCCA
The DNA here is from genome assembly GCA_905221615.1 of Symbiodinium sp. CCMP2592. NCBI lineage: Eukaryota > Dinophyceae > Suessiales > Symbiodiniaceae > Symbiodinium > Symbiodinium sp. CCMP2592. The sequence goes on along the minus strand of CAJNDT010003068.1, from coordinate 719,999 downwards.
AGGAAGGTGATGCATACCTCAACATTGGTGTCTGCTACAAGCCGTAAATGTAATTTTTCTATATCCTGCCTGCTTGGCCACTCTCTAAAGCTACACCGTAACCTTTATTTCCTAAAGCTGCAGCTCGCCAGCCCTAAACCGAAAACTTGCACCGTAAATCCGAAACTTCCAGACCACAAAAACCCTCGAATGAAGACACCAGCGTATCAACAAAAGCTCAGGGCTTAGGGTTGAAGGGGGCGGGTTCATCAAAGGGGAAAAGGAGGGACCCTTATTGGGGACCCCTACCCTAAAATGGGCTATATAATGGGTCTATAGTAGCTATATTAAGGGTATATACCTACCTGGACCCTCAGGAACCTACCTTTTTAGGGCCCCCTAATAAGATTTCTTTATATAAGTCCCTAAAAAGGTAGGTTCCTTAGGGTCCAGGTAGGTATATACCCTTAATATAGCTATTATACACCCATTATATAGCCCATTTTAGGGTCCCTTACCCTAAAATGGGCTATATAATGGGTATATAATAGCTATATTAAGGGTATATGCCTAGGGGTCCTTATTCAGGGTCCCTCCTTTAACCCTTGGAGTTCAGGGGCTCCGGGGCTCTGCACTCTTTTCCCCAGGAACCCAGGGTTGAGGAGTTGAGGGTTTAGGGTTTAGGGTTTAGGGTTTAGGGTTTAGGGTTGAGGAGTTGAGGGCTTAACCTAGGGGCCTAAATAATTAGCAATGCTATTCTGGGGGTTCCTTATGGTAATTGTAGTATAGTCTTCCCCAAAACACTATTCTACTTTTTAAGGTCCCTATATTAGGGTTGAAGGCTGGGGGTTTGCTTTGTTCGGCTTCTTGGGTTCCACGAGTTTTTGCGGTTTAGGTAGGGTCTAGAGTGAATTCAGAAAGCTGCCAAAATAATGGTTCTACAGTTCTGCACCTAACCTATCCTCGGGCTTCAAGGCCCCCTGCATGATGCATGTTTAAATTAGAATGGACTGGGTCCCTAAACCCCCAAAACCAGAGCCCCTAAACCCTAAGCACCAAAACCTAGCGGACTGATGGATCAGGAGTCAAACGGGAGCATAAGTTGCCTATGGCATAAGCAGTCAAAACTACACGCTCGAAACCCTAAACCGTAGACCTAAAACCAAAAGCCAAACCCTGAACCCTAAAACCCCAAAACCCTAAACCTAAAACCCAAAACACCAAGACTTTTGCCTCAGGTACAGCAAGAGCCTCCGCCAGCAGGTTCAGAGTGGCAAGTTGGAGATCCATGGCGGTATCTATCAGCTGGAGACAGGCCAGCCAGACAGTTGGGTTCGAGGGATTAGGGCCCAGGGTTTATATGGGTAGTTGTCCCCATTAGGGTCCCTTTTTGGGTACCCTAAATATTAGGTGCCGTACTATATCAGGGACCCCAAAAGGGACCATAATTTTGGCAACCATCCATATAGGGCTAAGGGATGAAAGATTAAGGCTTAGGGCAGCTCTTAGGGTTTGGCAGAGTTCTTGAGTTGAAGAGAGTCCCTTTACAGTCGCCGGCGATCATCTTAGGGGCACTGTCCTTGTGTGGGTCGGTTTTATCCGATGGGAGTTGACATAGGTACGGTTGCAAATGAGTCACACTTGCTGTGATTGTTGCTGCTCTAGTGGTGCTGGTGATCTTTTGCTTTTGCAGGTGGCGTCCCTGCACCTGTGGTATGTCCCCTGCCTGTGGTGTGGTTCCTTCGCTTTGGTGCGGGTCCCCGCTGTACAGTACAGAACCCTCGGCTGTCAGGCATATGACAGCGACACACTCGACTCGCCTCCCTTGCCCTGCCGTGGTTCGGGTGGTGGGTTTTTCCAGTGGCAGATCGTGTCCCGAAACGCTCCCCGACAAAGGCAATGACAGTCATGCAGTTCACGACTTCGTGCCAGCACCTGTTGCCACGTTGCCCTGCTTCTCGAAAACTTGCCATCCACTTGCCTCAACAGGCATTATCGCATGAACGCGTGTGACGATTGCAAGCGACGCCGCTCTTGCAGGACCCCATCCTTGAGCCTGAACCCGAAACAGCAACTCCCTGACTTCTTAGTAGCCCTCCGGCCCTACTCCCTGGATGCTGCGAAACTGTCCTTCGAAAACTATGGTCCTGAACCCTTCATCACTGCACCAGTAAGGACCAAGTAACACAAAAAACAAGCCCTGACCCATCACCACACACCCTAAATTCTACCAAACCCTAAAGCCTTAACCCTGAACCTTGAACCCTGAGGCCTACACTCTAAGCCCTAGACCCTGAACCCTAAAACCTCAAAAACCCAAAATCCTTAACCCTACTTCCTAAACCCTAAAGCCCCAAATCCTAACAGTCCTAACAGCTAGTCCCGAAACCCTCAACCCCAAACCAAACCAGAGATTGTAGGGAAATTAGGATTTCTACACTTAGGTGCTTAAACCCTAAACCCTCAACCCCAAATTAAACACTGGCAGGCAAGGTCGAGTTCCTTGGACCCTCGCCGGATCAAAAGGCCTTGGTCGCAGGAAGCGTTGCTTCCGTGCCGCCTTCGCTGTTCGCTCCCAAGGCACTCGGTTTAGGGTGTTTAGGTTTTTGCGTTTTGCAGGGTTCCGGGTTTAGGGTTGAGGGTCTAGGGTTTGGGTAGTAATGGGTTTGGGGATGCAAGATTTCGGGCAGCAGGGGTTTAATAGGGCCCCTTGAATTCAATATTCAGAGATTGGGGATGCGGCCGCGGTGTTCAGGGTCTTCAGGGAGTTCAGGGTTTAGGGGTCCTCATCCCTGAGCTGAATCCGGGTGTTCCAAAGATTTACAAGGGCTTGTATTGGCTCCGAACTAAATGCCCTCTCAAAGCCATGAAGCCTATGTTTACAGGGTTTGTGTTGGATTTGCCTGAGACGTTGTTGCAGCCCGGTGTTCCCTGCTTGGACTTTGGCGCGCTTTGCAACCTACAGTAGAAGCCCAAAAGTTGGAAACCCAATAGCCTCAATCCTTAAGAGTAATGTATAGGGAATCCCAGCTCTATTTGGACTTAATCCGGTTTTTATGGATTTCACAGTAATTCCCTACGAGGTTTGCAGGTAAACATGTTTTTGACCGGGAAGAAACCCGGCCATGTGTTGGCGGTTTCGAGGGAGGGTGGGCTTAGGCATGACCATTATATGTATTGTTCGCATCACTACATGTTTAATTATTACTACTTGTATTATGATGGTCATAACTGTTGTCATTACCATTGTCATTACTATTCTCTTTTTGACCATCCACGTTATTAGTCTCATTTTGGGAGATTGTAGCCCTGAACTACAAAAGACACACAACTTCTTGGTATTCTCAGAAGGGACAGAAGCAATGACCGCTTACGGTAGGCCACTCTCTCAGGGACCCTGAAGTTTACGATCGTACTATAACTAAGCTGTAACTTTACTCTAACATACTAATGGCATACTATGAAAAGATATTTTCGGTCATATACGGTCATATACCATGACATACAATACAGATGTAAAGTATACAGCCTCCAGGAGTGCCACTCGGCTGACGTAGCCACCTGCTGCAAAAACAAGCTGCTCTGAATTGTAAACTTTAACAGAAGCTTTACACCCTATGGAATTGGACCAGTCTGCTTTGCTTAGTTGGTGAAAGCCCGAAGGTGTCGTGAGGGAAGCCCGCACCGGAATTCTGTCCTTGGGCATGGGCGTTCCTTCTAAAGGACCTAGATCTGATCTCCGACTCTCAAACAAACACAGCAACACCTAGCACACCAAGTCTGACACCTAAACCAGCTTGTTCGCAACAGTTCTGCTATGAAGGCTTTCACACCCCCGAAGGCTAGTCAGTGAAGCCCGTGTAGCCCTAAAGCCAAGACATCCTGATCCACGCTAATGCTTCCGGACTTTGGTTAACATCCATATCATAATACAGTAATACCGTAACTATGCTGTAGTAATATTATAATACCATAACTCTACTATATTGATTAATGCTACAGTTACGGTTGGCATCCAGAAGATCCCTCATCCACAAATGTTGACCAGGAGGCCGTGCCGGCCACGGTTCGCACGGCTGCAGATGCAGCGGTGGCCCCGCAGAAGGCAGGAGCTCGACATATATCATCAGCAGCGGCAAGAGAGACACTGCGAGTAAGGTGACGACAGATGAGATGAAGATGGAGATGAAGCAGAGTGAAGATATCTTGATGGTTGTGAAGATGATAACGATGGCGTTAATGATGACGGCGGTTGTGATTTCTGAAGATAGCGAGATGGCGACCTCGACCCCAATCGCGCCATCGAGCACGTCCACTTGAAACCTGGCTTAGGGTTGAACACGGTTAACCTGGTTCATACCTGTCTTCACCGCCGTGTTTAGGTCCATCAACCGACATTATCACGTACAATAGCTGGGATCCCTGATAGGTCGGCTCAGTTCTTACATGTCTGCTGTCTGTAAAATCTGCTGTCTGTAGCTTCACGATTATGAATGTCAGTACGAAGCTAGGTATCGATTTGGGGCAAATTAATGTTCCCGTATTGTTTGACACAGACCACTAATCATAAAGACTTTTGAGGACGGTTGACATCGACACCCCCTATAGTCACCTTAGCATAGAAGCCTATGTAGTTTTCAATACAATTCCTTATGGATCGGTATTATAACTGTATGCTATGCCCTAGACCATAAACCCTAAGCCTTAACCCCTAAGCCCTGAACCCCAAGCCCTAAACCCACCGGTGAACGTGAGCGTAGCAGAAGTCGTGATGACAGGAGACACTTTCGTGACTTGTAGTGTTCTGAAAGAGTGATTTGTATTCTGCAGAGCCATGCGGATTTACTTTTCAGTCACCGAGTAAACATTATTCGTGACTCAGTCCCACCGGGTGGGCTTGACACCGCACGCTGCGGGAGAAAGTCCGACACACTTTAAAACTAAAAAAACAAAGCCCTAAACCTTAGCCCTAAGCCCTGATCCCTAAAGCTCTTCATTGCCAGACCCAAAAGGCACCCGGATCCTTCTTAAGGGTTCCTTTAAGGGATCTATCGCGTTGCTGTAAAGCGATCTATAAGGGTTCCTTTAAGGGATCTATAGGGTTCCTTTAAGGCGATCTAGAAGGATTCCTTTTAGGGTTTCTTTACTGTCCTTTACTGTCTGGTGCTTAAGTAGGGAACGGGGGAACGGATCCGTATAGTAGTCCTATACCATCCCAATATATTCTCCAGAATCCATTTCCCCATTCCCTACAAAGAACCAGACATTCTACTAAGAACCCTAAATCCCTATAATATAACCCTTATAATAGCCTTTACTTATAGTAACCCTTGTAGTAACCCTTATAGTAGCCCTTAAACTACTAAGAACCAGACAATTAAGGGATCGGCCAGGCGCTGGAATACCTCAAGAGCGGCAACAGGCGCTACGTGGCAGGCGCTCGGAAGATCCCCAGAGACTCCAACTTCCCTAAGGGATCTATGGGGTTTAGGGTTTAGGGTACTCGGAGACTCCAATATCCCTGAATGAAGGAATATACCTTAAACCATAGTAGTGACTCTAAATTATATCCCTAATTAAGGGATCTTGAAGTCTCTGGGTTGATCCCTCGTTAATACGCAGGCCTTAGTTTACAGTGGGTGTATGTGTGTGTATATATTTATATGTATGTAGATACAATCGTTCTTCGTTTCTCTTGTTGTTATCATAGTTAGAACTGTGTTGTGAGTGTTGGTATTGTAAGTACAAGCACAGGTATATATATATATATATATACATCTATATCTATATCTATATCTACATCTACATCTACATCTATATATATATATATATGTATAAGTATAGGTGTGTATATCTCTGAGGGCGGTATTGCTTGCCTGTCCACTGCAGCCGGGGTTGAGAGTTTGGGCTGCTCAGCGCCTGGGTGCAAGATTCAATCCTAGCGCCCTAGGGTTTAGGGTTTAGGGTTTAGGTAATAAGCGCAACCCAGATATCTTTGCTCCGGGTACTACCTATATTGGAGAGGGCTTTATTCGTTGCTTTCTCCGAGGCCCCGAAGCCATGCGGGCCGTGCACTTCACAACCTGAAAGGCCCGAAACCCTGAAGGCCTTATTAAGCCCTGCGCGCGACCATCCTGATTCCAAAACCGCTCTGAGCCCGAATAAAACGCCAAACCTCAAAACCCCAAAACCCTAAATCCTCAATGCCTGCAGGCACATACAGGGGTTTCCTGCTAGGCCGCGGTGTCAAGTGTTCCTTCTAGGGATATTTGGAGCGAAGCTGGAATTTAAGAAGGGCATAAACCCTAAACCCTAAACCCTAAACCCGTAAACCCAAAACCCTAAACCCTAAACCCCTAAACCCCTAAACCCTAAACCCAAAACCCTAAACCCTAGAGTCCGTCGAAAACCGAGGCTTCCCGCTCTAAGGCCCAAAACCACGACGGCTAAAGCCACCGACACTCCTTAATCGACAAGCTGGCACATGCAAATCCACATCCTAAAATAACACTCCGACGACATTTGGGAGTTGCCTGAGATGTTTACGTATGTATGTATATATATATATATATGTATATATATATATATATACACACCCAAATACACACGTTTTTTGGTAATTCCGCGAAACCACTTCTGAAGGCACACCGACGGCGCCGACCGCTACGCAGGACCGGATCATTCTCGGGGTATAGTTCAGACTTGAGAGTGGTTTGAGTTGAAGCATACAGTAAGTAGAAGCTTGACTGTTCAACAATACGACTTCGGAGGGCCCTTGTATTGAACTACAGTATAGTACTCCCCGAAATCCTATTCAGATCATTCGGGACCCTATCAAACCATTAAGGCCCCTGTATTAGGTAGATACACACCACACCCAAATGCTTCCATTCCTGCGCTTATCGTTGTTTTTGTTGTGCAGGTGCCGAGGAGATTTCTGACCCGACCGAAGATTCCGAACAGATTAGGATCAATCCCTTAAACCCCAAAAACTCTTAAACCGTAGACTACGGGATGAGGACATGCGGAAGGCCTTGGTGGACAAGGGCCAAGCTCCACATGCCGCCATCATTGGCTGCCCCTTGCCTATCTTACTATAGGGGTTTTTGGGCTTAGGGTTTAGGGTATCCTTGCTACTTTGGGGGAGATGCCTCTGGGTCCAAAGTTACATAAGCCTTCAAGAGCCTTGGTCAAGATCTTACGTAATCTACCAGATGATAGTTGCTAATTTCCCTTATGGTTTGACATGGAGTGAAATCCACGCCTAGTATAAATCACCTTGATATAGAAGCTCCAACAATGACCAATATTATTCCTTAGGGTTCCTTATTATAACTCTATAGTATAGCCCAAAACCCCAACCCCTATAAACCCTAATCCCTTACATACCCTAAACCCTCGTACACTATAACGGCAACTCTTGTGACCCAGCTACGAACAAGGTGCTGACTCGCGAGCCCCCGTGGAGACGCTCTTTGACGCGGCCCCCGGAGACCTGCTCCTGGACCTCAAAGAATAGCTGGGCTTAAGGGAGGTTTAGGGATACTCTAAGGGTTACTATAAGTTTTCTATAAGGGTTTACCTTTTGTCTCAAAGGATAGCTGGCTTTGGGGTGGGTTTCGGTGCCTTACTGGGGTTTTCATGATATGTTGGTGGGTTTCGGGGTTTCAGAGCACATTCCTTGCATGGGCATGGTGGCACTTGTGATGATGAAGACGGCAGCGAGGACAGGACCGATGATTCTGCATGCTCTCAGGCCGTGCCCTAGGCCAGACCCCAAAGCATTCGACCCAATAAACCCTTAACCCAAAACCCTAAACCCTAAACCCTTAACCCTTAACCCTTAATCCTCCACCCTAAACCCTAAACCCTAAACCCTAAACCCTTAGAATCCAAACCCTAAGCCCGAACACGAACCCCTCGAAGTCGTGAACCCTGAAAGGCCGAAACACCGCGTAAATCCTTCATAGTCATAGACCCTTCTAGACATCCCTTATAAAGTCGCACCCGCCCCGTCCGCAAGAGTTCCTCAACCCTGAAGCTTCAACTCTTAAATGCAAAGCCCGAAACCCAACTTCCCACTGACGAGGTTTGTGTTGCGAAATGCCGGCAACACATGCACACATGCCGAAGGCGGGCCTGAGATTCAGTTTTGCAAAAGGGTTTGATAGGGGCTTCATGCGGTGCTGATATTGGCATTATAATGGTTGTGCAGGGTCTTTTTCGGCTGTATATGGTGTATATAGGTGTCTTCTAGTCATACTGTCATTAGGTATCATGACGTCCTTTTACATGGCTTTTGAGGGTTTAGGGCTTTAGGGTTGAAGGTTTTGGGGTTTGAATTTGGGGCGTGGTGGGGTGATGTGAGGTCGGTGGCTCCGGCGTGCGAGTTACCGGCCACCAAATGGAGCCATTTATTCTTAACCCTCAACCCTAAACCCTTTGCCCCGGTTAATGCTAAACCCTGAAGCCTCAACTCCCAATCCCAAAGCCGACACTACACCTTTCTTTGCTGGCATCAAGAGCCCTACAGTGCCCTGGTGTTGGTACCACACGGGAAGACCTAGAGAGGATGAACCTGCTAACCTTCAGCTGCAGCTCAGGGTTTAGGGTTGAGGGCCATACCGTACACCCGACGCACAAAATCACTGAGCCCCTTTTCTTCAAGCCTGAACCCTTGTTGCACCCTAAACCCTAAACCTTTTCGAACCTTTTGAGAGGAATTGCCTTCTTTTGACCCCTATATACGCTAATCCCCCTAATGTATGGGCCTGAGATGTTATCAATACTATTTTGATGAGTAGTTATCAATACTATTCTTGAGGGTTTTCCAATAAGCTATGATACATTCTACCTCAAACTCCGTTCTGAGTACTGATGCCCCTATACTAGATGCCTAAAGTAACCCTTGTTTGTAGATCCCTTTCACAGTCAATGGGGACCCTAAGAATATTGAGGCCGCTATACGACAGCCATTTAACAACTCGTCGAACAACTTGTTGTCGAATCCTTACGTACTTCCCAGAACCCTTATTACTACTACTACTACTACGACGACGACTACGACTACGACTACGACTACGACTATTACCACTACTTGTACTGTTAGAAGGCCCTAAACTTTTCTGGACAGGAAGTCTCCCCTTGAAGCATCCTGTCAAGGCCCTTGACCCCAAACCCCAAACCCTACTTGGAGGTTCATGGGTAGTCTTAAGTGGGGTTAAGTAGGGTAGCTATACTTATGTCCCATATTAGGGGACTTATAACCGCACTTATAACTACCCATGAACCTCCAAGTAGGCCACAAACCTTCAACCCCCAAACTCTTCTGGACAGGAAGCTTCCTGGGCTAAAGTATCCTTAGATCCCTTGTAGGATCCTTTAAAGTTCCTGTCAAGGAGCCCTTAAAGTTCCTTCATAGGAACCCTCAAAACCCAAACCCCTTCGTGACAGGGTTGATGATAGAAATCCTGCATTACCTTAAGGACCCTAAACTCTTTGGAATTATGGTATATTAATATTCCTTATTATGGGTAGTGCAGGATTTCGATCATCAACCGCAGGAAGCCTTCTGGGCTAAAGTATCCTTAGATCCCTTATAAGAACCGTCTAAAGCTCCTTTATAGGATCCCTTAAGGTTCCTTTAAAGGAGCCCTTAAAGTTCCTTTAAAGGATCCCTTAAGGTTCCTTTAAAGGAGCCCTTAAAGTTCCTTTAAAGGAACCCTTAAGGTTCCTTTAAAGGAGCCCTTAAAGTTCCTTTAAAGGAACCCTTAAGGTTCCTTTAAAGGAGTCCTTAAGGTTCCTTTAAAGGAGCCCTTTGTGACAGGAAGCTTCCTGGGCAGCCTGGAGTTCTGCGTTGGCAAGCTTGGCCTGGCACTCGGAGGTTTTTTTCGGAGACTCCCCGGAATTTGGGGGTTTCAGGGTGTATGGGGGTTTTGGTTTGGGGTTTAGGGTTTAGGGTTTAGGGTGTAGGTTTGAGGTTTAGGTTTAGGGTTTAGGTTTGGGGTTTAAGTTTTGGATCGAGCTTGAGATTTTAGGGCTCATAAGATTCGGATTGAGAGAGAGTTGAGGGTTTAAGGTTGGTACTTGTAGGGCTTGATCGGCTCATCATAGCAAGCCCATAGATTCGAAAGTGTCTAGAGGCGTTAGGGTTTCATAAGGGGGTTGCCCAAGAGAGAAGAGTCAGAGCGTTGAGCCACTCTTTTTTCTAGGGTTTAGGGTTTGGGGTCTCTAAACCCTCAACCCTAAACCCTAAACTGGGCGCAAGAAGTTTTGCGGGGCCAGGTTGGTTGCTTATAGTTTCATGCAGTCGTGTCTTGTTTCTTCTCTGTTTCCTTGTTTGCGCGTTGTTCTCTGTTTCTATCGTTCTTTCTTTCTTCGGCTCCTGCTTGCTGGCGGTTTTCACAGCATTTTAACAGTTATTGGCCTTTCTTCTGCTGCTGCTGCTGCTTCTGTTGCTGTTGCTGTTGCTGCTGCCTCTCTTGTTGCTCCTAGAATGCCCTAGACTACCGTTATGGTCATGGTGGTAGATGTTTACGTCCCCTAAACCCTAAACCGCCTAAACCCTAAACCCGAAATCCTGAATCCTAAACCCCAAGCTAAACCTAAGCCCTTACGGTTCATGATATCAACCCTGCATTACCCATAATAAGGAATATACCATAACTCCCAATCTGGGTCATTAAGGTAATGCAGGATTTATAGCATTAACCGTATATCTGCTGCTTTGTTTGTATTCCCTGGACCACCAAACCCTGAACCCGAACTTAACCCTATAAAACCTAAACCCCCAAATGCCTAAACCCCTAAACCCTAAATCCTAAAGCCCAAGGCAGCCGCCTCATCGTCGTGATGGGCCATACCAACTGCGGAGCATTGGCCGGGGCTGCCGGCACGTGCGCCTCCGCAGGGCCTTCCTTTAGGGTTTGGGGTTTAGCGTTTGGGGTTTAGGGTTTGGGATTCAGGGTTTGGGGTTTAGGGTTAGGGGTTTAGGGCAATAGTTTTCTAAAGCCGGCTTGGTTGGGTCTAGAGAGGTGTTTAGAGTGTTCTTGTGATCAGCAACTGTGGTTAGGACTCTTATCGCCAAGACTGACCCCTTCACCCCAAACCCGAAAGTCTGAAACCAAACCAGAACCACAAGTTTTTGAGGGCTTTGAACTGAATTTAACCGTTAACCTCCTAGAAAACCTCCGTGCATCCTGTAGGGCACAGTTTGCTGGACAGGAAGCGTGGAGGCATTCTGGGAAGTTTGTTGCGGTGTTCTTCTCTGGGGGCAGTTTCCCTTCCGATTTTGTTTTGAAGCTTCCTTACCATGCTTCGTGCTTCACTTTTTGTATGTGGGTAGTTGTCAAAATTAGGGTCCCTTTTTGGGTCCCTATTATAATACGGCACTTATTATTTAGGTGTACCCGGAAAGGGGCCCTAATTTTGACAACCACCCACGTGGTGTTTGTGGAGCGGCAAGTTCCGACAATACGGTTGATGATATAAATCCTGCATGACTCATAATAAGGAATATACCATAATTCCCATAGTTTAGGGTCCTTAAGGTAATTCAGGATTTATATCATCAACCGTATGCCCCAGATTTCTACATACCCTGGTCCAGATGTCCAAGGTTGCAGGACGGGGAATCTTTGGTGAAGAGATGATGCTCTAGGGTTCCTTTAAGGGGATCTACAGGGTACTAAGAGTATTATAGGGTATTATAAGGCATCATAGGGTATGATAAGGTACTATAGGCTGGCTTCGGAGCGTTTGTGATGCTGGCCAGTGCGATCTGCCGGACATCGCAGCAGATTTTCGACTTCCGGAGTATCTACGAGAGCGCACTTCAACAAACACGTAGTGCACACGACATGGGAATGTTCAGGATGTAGGGCCTAGTTTTGTATCGCATGCCTTCATCACAGTAATATCTCATGGCTTCGTACTTTATAGACTAATTGATAGATGATAGGTGTGTGTGTGTGAGAGAGCGTGGAGTTCATGGAGTTCGATACGTCAGTTGGAAACCCATGCAACATCAGTGAGGAGTGCCCCTCAATCCCCAAACCCTAAAGCCCAAACCCCAAGCCCTAGAGCCTATAAGCCCTAAACCCTCAAGACCCTAAATGCCAAACGCCCAAACCCTGAACCCTCAAGACCCTACATCCCAAAGCCTAAACCCCAAATCCTAACCCAAGGGTGTTTTGGAGGCTCATCCTAATCACATGTGACGGTAATCTGCATGTCGAACGCGTCTGCAAGATCCTTTGCCGAGAGCCCGATACCCCTTAATCAAGGAATATGGCTTGAATTGTCAAGGTCTTCATACTATGAATTTAGCTATACTCCTTAACTAAGGGGTATACTGTAACTTAAGGAATATGGCTACCATTTATTATTTCAGCCATATTCCTGAACATGAACCTCCAAGAAACCCACCAAAATGCCTAACCCTGGTCCTTTGAAATCCCCCCGCCCCCAAGCCCTAAAACCCTCATTTCGAAACCCTAGACCCAGAAGAGTGCGCGTACACCCGGTGCATCCCCGGGAAGTACCCGAAGCGGCCATATTGTCCACAGCTGCCGAAGAAACGAACATCCAAATCCCAGGTTTGGGGTTCAGGGCATCTGGCTTAGGCCGTGGCAAAAAATGTTCTCAAAGGATCTACCCCATGGTCCCAGGTACTTGTCCATCAAGGAGGCTGCTGAGACCAAGGCAGATTGTCATTTGAGACTTTGTCATTATGATCCTACAGTAGTTTAGTTTGGGGTTGTTAACAGTTTGAAGGGGATTTCGGGCTATATTATGCTTATAAGTGTAGATATCGATCTCCAGATCGACAATCGATAGATCGATAATCGGTAGATAGACATCTAAAGAACCCATAAGGGGATAGGTTTTCTAACTACTCAAACATCTGGCTAATGTTGTTGGGGGTTTAGGGTTCAGGGGTTTCGAGTTGGGGTTTGCGATTTAAAGTTAAGGTTTAGGGGTTTAGCATTCCGGGTACGAGGGTCTAGGGTTTAGGATCCTAAACCCTAAACCCTGGCTTGGGGATTGCGGGTGTCAGATTCTTGGTATCGGTTTTGTTCCTGGCTTTTTCTAGTTTTGGTGTTTCGGGGTGTGCTCAAAAATGGCACCACCACACATGCTAGCACAATATATCATCATCATAATATACTCGTATATTTTAGTACACTATTATGTTATGGTGTGAATATGGCAGGGTATAGTCAAGTATAGTCTAGTTATGTAAGTATAGTATAGTGTGCTGCATCGTCGCCGGCGGACCTTCGGAATTGGGAGAATGACTGGCGTGCCGGTTTCGTTTGTGCTCTCGATCTGGTGCGTTCGGATCGTCTCAACACCGACCACACGAAGAAGTGTATTATGAAAAAGGTATTAAGACTGCCAAGAATGCGAATCGCACATGCAATACATTCTTGCGGGGGGATTGAAGGTCGTGCTGAGCTCATACGTTGTTTGTTGTTTGTCAGCCTGCACAGCAAGCACCGGATGTGTCTTGCCTTGCGGTGTTCATATTCACGCAGGTAAACAACGTATGGACGTATGTCGGTGTGTCTGTCTGCCTGTCTGTTTGCCTGCATGTATGTATGCATGGGTATATGTGTATGTATGGATGCATGTGTGCACGCATGTATAAGCGCGTATGTATGTTTATATGTGCGTATGCATGCATGCGCCTATGTATGTATGTACGTATGTAGGTAATTACACATGTAGCTATGTATCCGTGTATGCATTCATGTACGTGTGTATGTATGTATGCATGTATGTATGACATGCACCTGCATGCGTGTACACACATAATCAGGAATATATGTGTAGATGTATATATACATACATGTCCGCGTATGCGCACATCTGTGCAACAATATTCCATTTGTGCGTATATGTACGTAAATCAATAAATAAGTACATTCGCATTTCGCATTTCCGGGCGTAGCGTCCTGGGTTGGACGCAGCCATGTGGCTTGCACCTAATTAGGAGTATTCAGGAAAATAAGTACCTGCATATATACATATATATGCTCACCCCCCATTGACAGACCGCAGGTCTAAAAAACACCGTGCACGACGATATTCTATGAAGCAAAACCTTTACATGAGGTACATAGTATATTTACATGTAACATGCCATGTACCCAGGACACATGCAGATACATATCAATATTGCCAACTATAAATTAGTGTTAGTGCTCATGTTCGTGTTGGAGTTTGCGCTAGTGCCAGTGTCAATGTCAGTAATACAGCACCACTGCTGCGAGTAGTATCAGTACCAGTCTTAATGCTGGGTTTAATAGCAGCTTATATTCGCAGAAGTGCTAGTGTTAGTATCAATATTAGAACTAGTTAGTTTTGCTATGTTAGTATATTGATAGTCTCGTATGTTAGCAGATTAGTATATCAATACATCAATGTATTCGAACAGTAAAAAAATTGCATACCTGTATACTAGCATATTTTACATGTTAGTACAACTGGTGCATGAATGCACTAGTATATTGGTGTATTCGTTTACTAGTATGTGTACTATATTCATGTATTGTCTAATCATTTATAAGTATATCAGTATGTTGGCATATTAGCATACGAACTTGTCATGTCGGTATTCTTGCATATTGCAGTAGTCGTATATTAGTATAGTCACATATTAGTATAGTATATTCATACAACAACGAGATGTATATTGTTACATTGGTGTATGGGTATATGCCTATGCCAAAGCATTAATACATGAATGCACTACTGTATATACCTGTATCTTAAGATAGTGGTATGTAGTTTACGTACATTAGTATATGCAGGTGTCTATGAGTAATGATATTAGTTTTCATATCAATATGAATATACTATTGGTATTCGTAGGAGTATTAATGTCAATATTATCAGAATTAGAATTATTTATACTCGTACTAGCCATAATATGAGTGTTCATGCTGGTACTACTAGTGGCATTCTTGAATATTCAGCACATTATCAAAGTCCGTATTAGTGTTGGTGATAGCACCACTGTTAACGCACAAGAGTTTGCGTATTCGTATTCGTAGGAGTATCAATAGCTATGTAAATATTGATGTTAGTATAAATATTGTGTTAAGTATTAGCAGTAGTGTTAGCGTTAGTACTATAATATTATTGATGATCTACATTCGCAAGAATGTTTGCATTAGTATTACTCTTGATCACGTGAAAATACTAACAGTTGAATACATGAGTGAGTTAAAGGATTTGTATTTTAACACAGTGGTATGCAAATTTATGTACATTACTACATACAAGTGTGTGTTAGTATTGGTATTGATATACACTATTATCAATATGAATATGATTATTGATATGCGTAGGAGTACCAATAGCAATACTAATCAACATTAGTATTCGTGTTATGCATATTCGTACTAGGCTTTATGGAAGTGTATTGTTAGTAGTAATGCTGGTATTAGCTTGAGCATTCAACAAATGATCAATGTCAGTATTAGCAATGGCAATACTATATATAGGAGTATCAATATATATATATATATGTAGACATAGATAGATAGATAGGTAGATAGATAGATAGAGAGATATTCGTCTAAATATGGGCATGAGTATTGACAGCCCTTGCCTTTGCAAGTGAGTCGTAGTGCAGGGTCTGTCATCGGATGAGTCACAATCAGAATTAATTCCAAGAGGTCCAGACCAAAATTTCCCAAATTTACCAAATTTCCAAAAATGCCAAAATTTCCAAAATTTCAAAAAAATCCAAAATTTCCAAAAACTTCCGAAATTTCAGAAATTCCAAAATCTCCAAAATTTCCAAAACGGCCCGACCTAGTGGACAGGATTTTTCCAAAACATAAGGGCGGACTTAGAAATTTCGGAAATTTTAGAAATTTTGGAAATCCGGAAAGTTAGGGGAGAGAATTTTGGAAATTTTGGAACTGAGTTTTTGAAAGCTGAGTGCCCCCTCCCCCCGATCACAGAACATGCACTACGACGGAGTTGAAAGGGCATGGTCTGTCAACGGGGGTGGGGTGACCATATATATATATATATATATATGTATATATATATATATATATACATACGCATGATATACACCTTATAAAGACAATTTACTTGTAAAGCCCTATGTACATCGGCAGAAAACCAACAAAAACCCTGCAAATCCTCCTGTGCCCCACAGACGCCTGGCTGCGCTCTCGAGGGTCTTCTTCAGGCCTGCTCCTGTTTGACGCGAAGTCCTTATGGCCTATAGGGTTCCTTCTATGAGGGCTACTATACTTAATGGCCATTCTACGGACATAGCCTAAAGAAATTACGTGCCTCAAAATACCTATGCTATTTTGGGGGCTCCTGGGTATAATTAGAGCATAGTGGGCCCCAAAACCCTGATTTAATTTCTAAGGCCCCTATAATATTGAGTTCTGAATGGTTTGCTACTGTCATTATGCTTTACGGCTCTACAATGGCTTTACAGTGCAATACCCGCCAAAACCACAGTTTAACTGTTAAGGCCCTTGTGTTGCGTTAGGCGGTGATTTTGCAGCTTACAAACATGTCTCTGCCTCTTCGGCGTCAGAGCTTCAGGAGGCTTGTGGTTTTATGGTCAGAGTTCACGATGGCGCGGCTTTCGTTGCAAAAAGCCAGTAGGCATAAAGGGGGTCGCGCGATCTGGTCATCCTGCTTACTCGCCATCACAACTGCCCCTTGCGACTCGGGGGATGTGTGTGGAGCCCTGACATTTTTGGTTGCAAGGTTTTTGGAGTTTCTGATGAACGGACTTAGTTAGCAGTTGTACAAGCTAGGAGTTTAGCCTTTGGGAGTTGCGGTTTCGGATTGGAATCGGAGGGTTTCGTGTTTGCCTCAGGGCGAGGCATTTCCGGTTTAGTATGAGGGTTTGGGTTTGACGCTTCAGGCGGTTTAGGGCTGAAGAGTTTGCCAACCCTTTAAAGCAACTCTTATAGCCTTTTACGAACTGTAAAGGAAACCCAAGCCGTGAAGCCGCGGCCCCAGTCTGCATCCTCGAGCCCGGTGCTTAAGACTCTTGTGCATCTTAGGGTGTGGAAGATTTCGAGATTTGTGAAATTTGGGGTGTAAGTTGTTTCAGGTTTAGGGTTACATAGTGCCTTGGAATGCCTTGAGCTCCTCTCTGATTCTTGGCACAAACCTCTGGATATTTTGTGGGCAGGATGCCCTGCAGGGCCACTGAAGCAGGCTTTTCGGGCGTAGGCCGGGTTCATGCCCAGCCAAGGAAGAAAGCACAAGCGGGGTATGAATTTTGGGATCATCATTGAAAGGGGCCTTGAACTACACATAGAGTGGGGTTCAGAGGTTTAGCTTCGGAAGCAGGTGCTGAAGTAGGATTTGCGGAAGGGTTCAGTGCCTCCTAGGCCCTAAACCGTTTCCTGCAACACTGGCCGTGGCAGGGGCTGACTTCCGTGGCAGCCCAGACAGCCCAGGCACTCTACCAAGTATAGCTTGCTAGAAGGGTGCACATAAGGATTCTTAAGATCAGGCTACAAAATACAGGGATCTTTACGGTTTGAGGCATCCGGGCTGTCGGGTTCGGGATATCTGTACTTGGGGGCTCGTGGGTAGTTAGAAGTAGGGTTATAAGTAGGGTAACAATACTTATAAGCCATATTAGGGGGCTTCTAGCCCCACTTATAACTAAGCTAAACCCTAATCCCTAAACCCTAAATCCCTCTAGAGCCTTTTAGAGGAACCCTGAACGGAACCCTTATCGCCCCACTTATAACTGTAACCATGAACCTCCAAATATAGGTGATGGAGCTCGGGCTCTGAGTTTCGAGGCGTGTAGGACTTCCGGTTCAACTTCAGAGGCTAGGACCCAGAGTAGACCCCTATTCCCATGTTTAGGGTTCGGGTTCTCTCAAAAGCCCCTTTAAAGTAAAAGCCAGAAAGTTGGAATATGATTATCCTAACCCTTCTATGGTAAACTATAAGGTATCCTACCCTGAAACCATATTCCAACTTTCTGGAGTTCCCTTTAAACCAACAGGGGGCATGCTTTTTATTCCTGGTTTCCTCTTGTGTCTGGGAGGTGAGGTTGCAGAGTTGTGGGTCTCGGAAGGTGGAAGCTTGCAACTTGCGAAACCCAGCTGCCCCAGCCCTGACGTGGACCCCAAACAGCAGAACCGCTGTTAATACAGGGGCCTTCATAGTTAGAATAGGGTTTTGGGGTTCACAGTACTGTATTTTTAACCAGGAACCCAGAACATATTGGTACTTATTTGGGCCCCTATGTTATAAAGCACCCCCTTTTATAAATGCAGCCCGAAGTCCGACAGAGTCCCACATGATCATCTCAGACCACCAGTCATCCGATCCTTTGAAGTCGAGAGAAAAGCGGACGAAGATCTGCCGGAGAAGCAGAAGCATCTTAGATAGTGAACGGGGGAACTTTAAACTTTTTGGCCTTATATATTAGCTCTATCTTAGAAAGTTTGAACTTTTTTGGGCCCGGTTGTTGAAGAAGAGAGGCATCATGTCTTGTAGAGATGGCCCGCATGATAGGCTGAGACCCATCGCGGTTTCGTGATGCACAGCATAAACACCATATCCAATCGTGCACGTCTCGAGCACGGCAGACCTAACCCTCATACTCCTTGGTGTCTTCGACCTTAGACCCTTTAAGTAGGGTTTCGGGTTCAGGGCGAAGCCTAGAGGCCTGAGATCCTTACCAACGTCGCTAGTTGACCATGCGGCGCAGATTCCTTGTGGGTCAGGATGCCCTAAACCCTAGTCCAGGGTGTCACATTGAGGTGCAAAGGGCATTGGAATTGTCAGGCCCATCCCATTAGCGCAAGGAAGAAGTCAGGGTTTACCTTGAAGCCACCAAATGTGCTTCTGTTTGTTGTTGGCACATATATTGGCAACTCAGAATACGCATAACCTAAACCAGTGGCTTTTGCTTATGGGCTTCGGGTAAAGGTTTCCTCAAGAATTGGCCCGTACCAGTTCGAGAGCATCAGGCCTAACCCCTAAACCCAAAACCCCAAACCCTAAAACCCTAAGCCCTAAACCCTAAAACCCTAAACCCTAAAACCCTAAACCCTAAAACCCTAAACCCTAAATCCCTAAACCTAAACTCCAGGAGCTGGGTGGTGCACCGAGCGCCGGCGATATCGCAAGTGCAGCGGTGAAGGTTCGCTTCGCAGTGTTCGAGTTTGGGGCTTATCCCCCCCGGGTAATTACAGGGTTTAGGGCTTAGGGTTTAGGATTTAGGATATAAGGTTTAGGGTTTACGGTTTCGGGCCTAGGGTTTAGGGCTGAGGGTTTAGGGTTAGAGGCTCCGTGATAGTTCTTTTTTGGGGTTCATAATTAGAATCCTATGAGGTAATCCCAAAAATGAACTACTATGGAGCCTATAGGTAACTATAGCCCTGGACCCTACCTGCCTGCTCCTCCTCCTGCTACTACGGCTACGATTACGACTCCGTCTCCGACTACGATTACGCCTACGACTGCTACCACTACTTGCTACCACTGCTACAACAACAACAACAACAGCAACAACAACAACCACCACTACTACTACTACTACTACTGCTACTACTACTACTACTACTACTACTACTACTACTACTACTACTACTACTACTACTACTACCGCTGCTAATCTGCACCCAAGACCTCCCCAATTTCCTCCTCACTTGCACTGCTGGTGACAGGCTCCAGGGATCCCGCTCCTTAATGTAGGAACCTGATTAAGAAACCTTGCGCCTTTATTAGGGCCCCTTTAAAGGGGTTTATAAGGGTTACTATAAGGGATCTATACGGGTACTACTATGATGTAGGAACCTGATTAAGAAACCTTGCGCCTTTTTCGGGTTCCTTATACGAACCCTACTATTTTGGGGGGGTTCTTAATCAGGTTCCTAAGCTAACCGAAGGCCGAGAGCAGTAATGAGGCTCTCCGGTTCCCCAATCCCTAAACCTTACCTCCAAAGCCTTTGCCGATCGTGAAGGCCCCCTAGAGAAACCCACGAACTCCCAATTGAGCCTTTCTCAAAGCAGCACCAAAGGGAGTCGAGGATGCGTCTGGGTTATAGGTTTAAGGGCTAGGGTTCAGGGTTAGGGTTTTGGGAGGTTTGGGGGATGTAAAATGTAGGTGTGTGACGTCTAAGCCCCACCACCTAAGCCGGGTTTTGTAGGGTGATTTGTGCTTCAGAGGCTCAGCTTGGGGGCCGGAGGTTTTTGGGGTTGAGGGAAGCGGTTCGGGTTGAGGTAGAGGACCATAACGGCCCCTGAACTCCTGAATGGCAGGTGAACGTGTTCAACACCATCAACTTCCTTTTGAAGTTCAGTGAGCCCATTCGAGTGTCCCGGATGCAGAAACCGTCCTAGAAACCGTGCTGGAGAGTTACGGGACGTTGCAGCGCAAGTGCGGCTAACTTATATAAGAAAAGTTGGATTACACCCTAAGCCCTAAACCCTAAGCCCGAAACTCTAAACCCTAAGCCCTAAACCCACAAAGCCGTAAACCCAAGCCGCCCCAGGGTTTACTGCACAGGCCGCATGTACGGCTATGAACCTGTCTTATCAGATATCGGAGCTCGAGTGTTGGCATATTGAAGCCCGACGTCAAAAACCCCTAAACCCCTAAACGATATATTCCTTAATTCTAAAACCCCAAACCCTCCTACAGTATCCTAAATAGTAGGATCCGTATTGTAAGGACCCCGAAATAGGGTACCCCTAAACCTTAAACCCTCACAGAGCCCTTTAAAGGAGCCCTTATGAGGACCCCCTTGACTCCTTAAACCCTTAAAGTCTATACCATCCTCCGCGCCAACCTCAAGGCTCTGCCAGGGGCCGATCGGGAGCATATGACTTAGGGTTTAGGATTTAGGGTTCCGGGTTTAGGATTTAGGATTCCGGGTTTAGGATGCAGGGCTCCGGCTTTAGGATTTAGGGCTCCGGCTTTAGGAGTTGGGGTTCCGGGAGTCTAGGATTCAGGGTTCAGGGTTTGGGGTTTAGGGATTCGGGCCGAGTGGAGGGTCCAGAGTTCAGAGTTTTAGCTGGGATTGTTGAGGGGTGGTAATATAGGGGCCTTAATAATTAGAATAGGGTTGTGGGGCCCATTCTACTATAATTTTAATGAGGAGCCCCCAGAATCGTCTAGGTAATTATTGAGGCCCCTATCTTAGGATTTCTGGCTTCGTGGCTTAGGGTTTGGGTGCAGGGCTTGAGGCTTTCGGCTCGTTGTCAGGATTCAGAAGGCTCCACAAGCTGAAAGCGGCGGGGATGAATTAGTACTAGGGTTTCCTGTAGTCTTCACATATTTATATGTATACACATGTATACCCCACACACACACACATATATATATATATACACACATACAGGAAGCGTAAGGATACGATAAGTGTATCCCCCGCGCCATAGTACAAGTATTTCGGCGGGTTTGGGTCGGTTTGATTGCGGGTGTGGAATCTTGTTCAGGGTCTTAGGTGCGGTGCGATCCGAGATTTCCGAACTTCCTGCAAGTGGTTTGGGGGGAGTACATGATGATAGCGTCTCACATCAAAGGGTTTAGGGCCGGGGATTTCCATTCACTTTCAAGTAGCTCGGTGCCGAGTTGACCGCAACAACGCGCACACCAAGCTCTTCAAAATCCTTCTGGACTTATTGATCTTTGCAGCCTGATCACCTAAACCTGCCAACTTTCCTTCCGGGTTCTCAGTCCAAACACGGGGGGCCGAATTGTCAGGTTTTGAGGAAACACTGATGATTCGGCTCCCGGCCCACACACGAGGAGCCGAATTGTCAGGTTTTGAGCAAAAACCGATGATTCGGCTCCCGGCCGAATTGTCCTTTTCGGAGGGAAAACCGACATCCGGCTGTTTCTGAAGAAAAACCTGCGGAAGCGGCTGGGCGCACACACATAGGCTCTGAGAGCCCTTCAGGAAAGTTAGCACCTAAACCCTAAACCCTGAACTCCAACCCAATACCCATTCAGACATTCGGACATTGAAAACCACAGCCCCGAAGCCGTACATCCGTTGAGCTCAAGCCCCTGTATATAACGGTTTTTCGATTTTGTGTATAGGCTGGAACAGTGTACTTGGAGGTGCATGAGTAGTTATAAGTAGGGTTATAAGTAGGGTAACCATACTGATAGCTTCTGTTAGGGGACTTATCACCCCACGTATAACTACCCATGAACCTCCAAGTAGGGTTTATGAAATCCGAATCCCAGCCCTAGTCCGTTTGGTTTGAGCTGTTTACTCCAAACCCTACATAGCCCAAACCCCTTGAACCCTCTAGCCTAGTCCCCTACGCCCTGCCCGAAATCCCAAACCGCTAAACCCCAAACCCGGAGCCTTTGTAGCGATGAGGCGTTGGCCAAGAGCGGAGAGTTGGAAATCCACGGCGTGCGGCTGAGGATGTGGAGGTTTGGGGTTTGACTCCGAACTCAGATTCCAGAGTGAGTAGGATTTTGGCGGTGTTGGGCTTATGGTGAATGCTCTCACCACCCCTACTTGCCAACATTCAATCAGCTTGTGTCCGTGACTTTCGCGGTTAGACTGGGCCCTGGAACATCGTACCACCACATCGCCGCGCTCGAAGTTCTACATTGATGCACCCCTGAATGTTGCGAACATGCCCCAAGGCCCAACTCCTATACAGAATAAGTTAGCAGACACCAATTCAATTTGCTTATCTAGGACTTTCCGAAAATAGGGGACCCTAATATAGTACCCTAAGTAGTAGGATCCTTATTATAAGGAGCCACAATAAGGTACCCCTAATTTTCGGAAACTCCCATCTAGCACCCCCGGATCGGAGCAGATCAGGCCCGAGATGGTCATGGAACTCCTCGGCCCCAACCTCGAGCAAGTCATGAAGATAAAGCAAGTGCGCACGCGCGACGTTTTGTGCGTGGCGACTTCTGTTTTCGCTGGCTACACACACACAGACGTGAAGCCTGCCAATCTCTGCATCCGGCCCGATCTACATACTGGCAGCGACCATCTCGTCGTCATCATTGACTTTGACGCAGCGGAGCAGCTGCAGAGCAGGCACCAGTTGTTGAACCGCCTGGGTGGCAATGTCGCTAACATTCTTCTTTTTTGGCACTTTCAATCTGGGTCGACGAATGCCCTCAAAGCGGACGTTTTATCGGCCGGTCAAGTTCTCTGCGGGCTTCGACAGCTGCTTACTCAAGCCCCTGACAGAATGCTCAACGAGTTCATCCAACGTGTTCTGTCACCGACTGAAAGCGATCGGCCATGGGCATCAGAGGCAGTCTTCGAGCTCAGTGCAAGTTTGAGCTTCAAGATTTAGACGTTAGGGTTGAGGGTTTATTTCGACTCCGGATCGTTGTTCCTAGGTTTGGCAGTCCTCTGTTCCCGTGGCCCCGTGGTCTTCTCCTGGCCCCCTGCTCAACCCTAAACCCTAAGCCGTAAACCCTAAACCTTACAGTAAGGGCCCCAGAGATTGTGTTGCGTAATATGGGTGTCTAAATAGTTGGTAATATCCTCCGCTTGTAGTCCTTCTGTTTGCTGATGCCCCAAAGGCCCTCTTCCAATGGTTCCGGCACCTACTAGACCCTTATGGTAAAGCCGCACTTCGACCCCTTAAAGGAATCCTTATTGCAACCCTAAACCCCCGTTCGAATCATCAAGGGCCCCATAATTGGGATATTCAACCAAATCCCAAGGGTCCAAGTATACCTAATAATCATATACTCTCCAAACATAACTACTATCCTAAAGCCGAGTACCTTGTTATTGGGTCCTTTGGACTCTTGGGGCAAAGAGAGTATGCCTTCCTCCGCAGTCCCTGCCATGGGGAACCTCGAGAGTCCACTCTATCTGTGTCGCTTCGGGTTTGGAGTTTAGGGCTTAGGGTTTAGGGTTTAGGGTTTAGGGTTTAGGGTTTAGGGTTTAGGGTTTAGGGTTTAGGGTTTAGGGCTTAGGGTTTAGGGCTTAGGGTTTAGGGTTTAGGGCTTAGGGTTTAGAGAGCTTAGAGTTTAGGGTGTAGGCTCTAGGGCTGAGGCTTCAGGGTTGCAAGTAGACCCCCAACCCAATGTGCAACATGGAAATTATGGGTCCTTGCAATTCTTGTACATATATTAATATGCTACCTTGTACATGGCAGAGCTCGAAGAAGCAAGATGTGACGAAGTGTCTGGGTTCAGTGTCTCGGCTTCAAGGGTTTAGGGGTTAGGTATTAGGATTTGGGGGTTAGGGGTCAGGGTCTAGGGCTTAGAGTTTACAGGTTAGGGTTTAGGTTGGAGTGTCTGGGTTCATTGCGTCCCAAGGGGCGGTCTACAAGTTGGAGACCGGCGAAGTTGACTTCTTCGGGCCTTCGCCAAAGCAGGCAACCGCCACGGTTCAGGGCTTAGGGCTGTGGGTTTAGGTTTGGGGGTTGCATAGGGGTTTTTTCGGTTTAGGGATTTAGGAATGTCGGGGTTTAGAGGTTTGGGGTTTAGGGCTTGGGGTTAGGGTTTAGGAGTTTAGGGTTTAGGAGCTGCTGGGTTTCCCACAAACGCGTGGTGGATTGTTTGGTTCCGTGCATGCAGGTGCTGTATCTTGACCCATTTCCAGGTCCAGATGTCAAGAATTTCATTGTGTTTTTGCAAGTGTTCTGGACCTTTCTTACCGGAAGGCTGCAAAGGATGTTGATTTCCTGCACTCAAAATCTCGTGGTACTAAGCCCCGGCCATTCGCATCTCAGTCTTACCCCGTTCCACCTTGGCAAAGACCTTGGCCAGGTCTCAAGCAGAATGACAAGCAGAAAGGCAAGCAGAATGACAAGCCGAATGACAAGTCGCCTTCGCGCTCGCCACGACGTCGACTGTCCACATCGGTGGCGGCAGTCGGCGGCTTCATATGCCTTCGGGCCATGGAGAAACTCCTCGACCATCTCTTCGATCACCTCACAAGCAGTCTTTCAACACCCAGGCAAGTGTAGAGCTTCGATGGTGGCTCCTATGCCAATGCCACTGCTTCTGGTGGCAAGGGCTTCTTTTCCAATGCCAATGCCAATGCTTCTTCATTCGGCGGCCAATGTTGCTGCAGGCTTGAACTCAGGTTGTGAGCTACCGAGTGGCTCCTAAGTTAGGGTATCATGTCTACCGGAGCGGAGGTTCAGGCATTGAATTAGTTCGCCCTTGCTTTGCAGGGCATACGGGCCTTTCCTCGGGGACAGCGTCGAGCTGACTTCATTGTGGGGTTATACCCTGGAGGCAAAGGCTCATATCCAGCAGTCCAATACAGAAGCCCGAAGACTTGCCAAAATTGTTTCTCAGGGTTCCTTGCCAAAACAATCATAGGTAATAGAACCAAAACCTATATTCGTTATTGTAGCCTCAAGCTTGACCTAGACCTTCATGTAGGTGCTTGAATAACTAGACTAGGGTTGAGGGGCATATTCGACTATTATTAGAATAAGAGACACACCCAAAACCCTAGTGAAAGAAAAAGGTCCCTCCATTGAATCCTTACAATAGCCTTTATAGTAGCCCTTACGGACCCCGTTCAAAGGAACCCTTTAAAGGAACCTTAGTGAAATTATTAAGGCCCCTCCATGACACCCCAAACGCTAAACCCTAAACCCTAAACTCCATTACACCCTAAACCCTAAACCAGGCCCCTCCATTACACCCTAAACCCTGCACCTTGCAGGCAGAGCTCTTGGCTTCCAAGTTGCGACTCGCTTCGTCGATCTTTTCATCGGGCCTTTGAAGAAACCCTTACAGGAACCCCAAACCCCTAAAAGGGGGCCTTTAAGCTTTGGAGTCGTAGGGGTTTTGTGGTGTTTCGGGATTTAGGGTTTAGATTTTTGCTGTGGGGTTTAGGTGTTTAGGGTGTGCAGCGTTTAGGTTGGCGGTTTTGGTGTTCAGGGTTTTGGGGCTTAGGGCTTCGGGGTTAGAGTGCCAGACTTGTCTGAGGCATAGGGTCTTTTGTTGAGGGTTCAGAGTATATAAAGGGTTGCGGTTTCCTTGAGAGCTGGCCTGGACCCTGAAAAACCCCGTGTTCAGGGTCCATGTGTTCTAAAGGTCGTTTACGAGGGAGAGAACTTTCTCGTTGTCAGTGCTATGAGTCTTTGGAGGGTTTTCCGGTTTAGGGTTCAGGGCCTCGGGTTTAGGGTTTAGGCTTTTTATGAGGGCTGAAGCTTTGCGGGATGAAGTCAGAAGCTTGTTATCAAGTGGGGCTTCGTAAAGGAATCGGGTTCTAGATTCGGGTTCAAGACCAAAGTACTGCGTTTGTTAAAGCTCCAGTGAAACCACAAAGGTTATAGGTGAGAGGAGCAGGGTTTCGGGTACAGTAACGCCCTTCTCATGCTTCTTGTCGTTGCGCAACGAAGATCCTTTCATACAGGGCGTACAGTAGAAGCCAAAAAGTTGGAAACCCCCTAGCCTCAATCCTTAAGATTAATGTATAGGGAATCCCAGCACTATTTGTCCTTACTCAGGTTTCCAACTTTTTGGGGTTTACTGTAGAGCACAGTGCATGAATTTGCAAGATCCCTGGACATAGTGTGCACCCGTCCCAGACCACAACCTGAAGCCCTAAGGCACTAAGTCTTGAGCTCAACCGAAAGCTTTAATATACCCCCAGACCCTGTTCTCTTGGTTAAGACCACTGTAGTAAAGAGCTTACCAAGCTTATGTAGCCTCACATGACCCCATCTACGACCCCAAATCCCTAAGCCCAAAGCCCCCCCTAACCCCTCCCAGCTCAGGCAACTCCCGCCCTCCATGAGCAACTCCGCCGACTCTTTGGCGCTCATTGGCGCGCATGGCGTTCGCACTCCAGAGGAGGGGGTCCCTTAAGGCTTAGGGTTTAGGGATTACCTAGACACCCCCGGACCACCCGTCCAAGAAAACCCCCAAATACTCACTTGGCCATAAGGACTCTGTTCAAGGGCCCTTAAAAGGCCTGGTAGGGTTTAGGTTATAGGGCCTTGAGGTTCTCAGCATTTTTTGAAAAGTCCGCGCCGAAATTCGATAGCCCTAAGCCCTCTGAACCAGTGCTTAAGCCCCTAAGCCGTGAACCTTATAATCCCTGAAGCCTACAACTCTACACACCAAGACTCTAACCTGCCAAGCGTAGGATCTCTCAACGCCGGCGGGGAGCCTAATTCCCACCTAAACCCTAAAGAACCAGGCCTATTCAGGGTTCCTTGGTTCCTTATTGTGATCTCCTTATATAAGTCTTTAGAGGATGGAGCTTTTCGGGTGAAGGTAGAACCCAAGGAACGTAAACGCCAAACCCAAAGACCCTAAACCCTGTGAGGACCCGCCGATGCCGGCACAGGCGGCGCTGAAGCTTTTGAAGGAAGGCCTGCCCTTTAGATTCTCTTAAAAGGGTTCAGGGCTTAAGGTTTAGGGCTTAGGGGTCATTAATAGGTCTTTGCAAGGTTTAGGTTTTTTATAGTACTAGGGCTTTGCACGGGTTTTATTTGGGATTTTGCGCGGGTTGTAGGAGGTCTCCAAGCGCGTGTTTATCCGGCTTTTGAGGTTTTCGGACTTCTTTGGATATACTCTCTTGGGATCTTTCACAGGGAGCACGAACTATAAGTCCTAGACCTTTTCCCATTTTGCAATCAGTCTTCAATCATCAAGCCAACACAGCAACCCTCGTCAATTCTATGAATCCTTTATAAAAGCTTCCTGGAGCCCTTCAAACCCACCTTAAAAGCTTGCAATTCCCAAACTCACAGCTTGTGGAGCCACCAGAGGCAACGAGCGCTTTGCCGTGGGTGCCCCCATCGCTGGCAAGATCGATGCGAAGATGCCCGCGCCTGAAAGGGTTGATTGCGAAACCCTAACGAGGCTCCAGGTGACCAGTACCAACCCTAAGCTTCGTAGCTCCTACCCCGCATCTTGGATTTGGGGATTCAACTCCTCTAACTGATTCTTTAAGTTCTTTAGAATAACAGCTTTGATATAGGCCCAAACCTTAATTCAGAGTTTAAACACCCAGGATTTCGGTTTGCGGCTTCTGATTTAGCGTGTTGGCTTCGGATACCTTGGAGACACCCACAGAATTCAATATCGTCTTCGTTACAGCTTTCATTCAGGGTTCTAGACCGATGGTACAAGGGTTCTGCAACGCCTTGATGTATAGGGGTCAGAGCATGTGCTAATTGCATCCCCTTAACAGTCCCTGCATGTTGTTACATAGTGAGTAGATACACCCCCTAACCCTGTTTCGCTCATCAAGCCGACCCCCCCATATTCGAGCTGCAGGACAGAGTCCCAAGCCTCCAAACACACATCCGCAAGAGACCCGCAATGCTAAACTTGCCACCCTAGTTGCTCACTAGGCGGAAAGCCTTGGCGACAGTGGGCCAGGCCCTGCGCGAGCTCTTTTTGGGCTTCGGCGGTGAAGTTTTAGTTGTCGTAGAATACCGGAGTGAAGAGTGCCGTGTAGAACAAAAATGTTGCAAGACCTCCCTAGCCTCAAACCTTATTAAAATCATTAAGGCCCTTTATATAGAACCCTACAAGTACTGTAGATCCCCTGTAGACCCCTTTAAAGGACCTTTTAAAGGAGCCCCATTCTACTTGAGGTGATCCGGGTTCAGGGGCCTGGGTATTGGGAGTTGGTTGAATGGGTAGCAACACAGTACTCCCTTATGGGAGTTTCCGAGAATTAGCGGTATCTTTAAAGGGAGCCGTATATAGGGTTCCTTAAAGGGATCTCTAAGGGTTCTATAAAGGGTTTAGGGTTTAGAGTTTCCGAAAATTTGGAGTACCTTATTCTGGGGTCCTTATAAAAAGGATCCTTATATTTAAGGTACTATATTAGGGCCCCCTAATTTCGGAAACTCCCTAATTGTCCCCTAACACAGTTGCACTTGAATAAGACCCTGAGCCCTCAACCCTAAACCTGACACACGAAATTCGTGTTGCTAAGGCCCCTATGTTAGACAAATTAGCCCGACGCGTGGAGCGTTGGCACTAGACCCCAAGCCCTAGCCGCCCGACCCCAACAAGAACAACATAATAGTGAGGCTGAAATAATTACGAACGCTATTTCGGGGTCTCGTAGTATAACTATATTCGAACATATCCAAAACCCTATTCTAATTATCAAGGTCCCTTTATCAAGAATGCCGGAGTCTTTGGTATCACCTCTCTCAACTCTTGATGCAGCGGACCACTTTCAACTGCTTTCCCTAAACCCTATATAGTGAACCCCAGAAAGTTGGAATATGGATTTAGGAGGATCCGTGCTAGGATTCCCTATACTTTACCTTAAGGGCATGAGGCCAATGATGTTCCAACTGTCTGGCTTCTACTGTAAATCCCAAACCCTAGAGGCCCTAGAGGCTCCAGGAACCCTGTTTAGACCTGAAGCCATCCTAGGATCAACTCGGTCCTAAACCCTAAGCCCCTACCAGTGCCCTTTGAAGGGCTCTAGTATTTCTCATGGAGAGGTAATTAGGGACTACAATAACGGGTAGTTGGGGGTTTCTAGGTAAACCCTGAACCCTAAATCCTAAACCCGACGGACAGGCGCCACACTCAGCCATCCTGGGATGCGCAGACTCTCGGGTGCCGTCTCTCGCCCAGAGCGATTTTGCAGCTGTAGCATGCAGGCTGATCTGTAGCTCGGTCGAAACTTCTTGTTATTCGTCATATAGTTTAAATTCTGAAGGCAACCTCGCGGCGACCCAGCAAATCCTTAGAGCACTTCGGGTTTACTTTGATTGGGTTGTTTCGCGGCGACATTCTTCAGAGGCTTTGTCGTGCTGGACGGTGCAGTGTTTTATATAAGCCACAGCATATTCTGCTCAGCAGTGGAAGATCCACATGCGGTTGCGATCCGCACTGAGCATCGCGCTGAAGGCGGAAGCTTCAAAGCAACTCAGATATCATTTCTCGATTTTTGTGCGCGGCTGCAACTACAGATACAGATTGTGTGTCCTGGGGGAAGATATGATCCGCTGGACGAAGAGAATGGCTGTAAAGCTATTTCCCGTTGTTTGTGGCACCCGGGCCATCGACCACTACATGCTTCATATCTGCTTCAAGTGGGCTGGACTCTTGGATGAGTGACCAGCACCAGCCCAGCGGCGCCGAAAGTAAACTCCAAGTGTCGCTCCAGTGAGAGTCCCGAGTTTGTGACGATTTTCGATCCCATCCTTTCACGGTTTACCGTAGTTTAACAGCACGCATGTGCATTATACGCACATTATTTATATACTGGCTATGTAGATGTACATACGTATGTATGTGAAGGGTTTAGGGTTTAGGGCCGTTTACGGTTAAGGCTTGAGGGTTTAGGGATTCAGGTGCAGGGGTTCAGGGGCTGAGGACTAGGACTTGTTCGAACTTCAAACGGAACGACGGTCCCGGATTTTCGGGTTCCTTGCCGAAGTACTTAACTTCAGTTTCTAGTCACGCAGGCATGTCAGTAGAACCACTGGCTTGGTTCAGCCCGGACATGTTTGCCTTGGCAGTACTGTGATTGTCGTTGCTCCTGATACAATCGGTCTCACCCCAGCCCTAAACAGTAGCCCTAAACCCGAAACCCACTGTTATGTGGGATGTGAGTGTCGCATGAGTACGGTTGATGATATAAATCCTGCATTGCCTCAAGGACCCTAAACTATTGGAATTATGGTATATTCCTTGTTATGGTGGGTAATGCAGGATTTACATCATCAACCGTAGGACAAGACTCGCTCGATGCTCAGCTCGCCAGACTCTGTTCCCAGCTTTTCGACGCACGGGGAGCTTCACGTAGGGTTTACAGTAGTACCGGAAAGTTGGAACATAATTGTCCTCGTAGCCTTCAGCTGAAGTATAGGTTTCTGAGGTTCAGTGTATTTGAGCTAAATGTAGGGTTTGAGGGGATAGTCTTGCGTCATCAGGGTTCTAAGATGACCAAGCCAAGCGAGCATACTTTGGTCAGTAATTATTCAAGAGCAGATAGAAGCATAACAGGATTAAGTATCCAGGTGGCAATTTGGGAAACTTTTTAATTTCCCTTATGGTTCTTATAGAGGTACCTATTCATAAATACTTTTCACAGCTCCAAAACTACAACCCAGGTATTAAGTAGTTGCGCCAATGGTCCCCGGCGACCCTCACCAAACACCAGAACCTCGGACTTGAAGGCACCCCCAGAGCCAAAATGCTCCAAACCTCCAAAACTCTAAACCCCCCAATCCGCAACCTTACTTGGAGGGTCGGGGGACTTAGTAAGTAGGTAGTAAGTAGACTTATAAGTACCCTAAAAGGGACCTAACTGGGCTTATGGTACTTATAAGTCCCTAAAATAACCAGTTAACGCGTTACCCGAAACCCCAAACTCGAACCCCGCACCCTAAACTCCAAATCCTTTGCCCTAAACCCCAAACCCTAAACCCCAAACCCGAAACCCTACAAGCCAAACCCGAAACCTTAGACC
Source organism: Symbiodinium sp. CCMP2592 (assembly GCA_905221615.1). Taxonomy (NCBI): domain Eukaryota; class Dinophyceae; order Suessiales; family Symbiodiniaceae; genus Symbiodinium; species Symbiodinium sp. CCMP2592. The sequence goes on along the minus strand of CAJNDT010003068.1, from coordinate 688,623 downwards.
CGCCAAGGGGCCTTTCAAACGAGTCCTTCTGGCCCGTACTAGTGGGTGTTTGCGGTATATTAAACGGGAGTTGGGCTGTCTAAGTACACCCCAAACGCTAAGGTTAGAAGTATGGGCCCCTAATATGGACCCCTCGCCCTTTTTGAGGGAGTTCTTGGGACCCTTAAGAATCTATATAGGGTACATTGTAGGTATGTGAGGATCCCAGGGTTATGGGCCCATACTAGGGGCATCTAGGGGCCCATGGTTTCAACTGTTGACAAACGCCTAAACCCTACATAAACCCTAAACCTTAAACCGTAAGCCCTAAACCAACCCTAAACCCAAAACCCTAAACCCTACAGCCTAAGCGCCTGAGGCTTGAGTTGGTTTTCGATGGTCTTCCTGGAGCAATCTGGCGCAAGGGCGTAGGGTTCTAGCATCCTTGGCTTTAGGGGTTGAGGGAATTAAGGGTTTAGGAAGTTTCGGGTTTAGGAGGTTTAGGGTTTAGGAAGGTTCGGGTTTAGGAGGTTTAGGGTTTAGGAAGTTTAGGGTTTAGGGCTTTAGCCTGCCCGGTTTGGGGTTCGGGGTCTATTGATGGTTGAGGGTCTGGGATTTTCGCTGCGAGTTCGCTTTCCAACGCCCCCTTCAAGGGGGGATTGCATGGTTTGAAAAACAGCTTGCTAGGATCTGTTCGACAGTCGCGAATCGCGCGTGTGCGATGAAGTCGCCCCGAGAATTCAAACATCACTGCGAACATTGTCATCTGTGACAGATTGCTACAACAAGTCATACCAACAGTCTCCATTGTAGTTCCTTTTGGGATTACCTCACTCTAGGATCTTAGCAAACAATGTCTTAAAGAAGAAAGGAACTACAACTACGATGGAGACTATATTGGTAAAAGGTATACCTTAGGTTTCCTGGTTTTTTGCATAATGTACCGCAAAACCGATTCTCATTATCACGGCCCATGGCCCTATCCGACACCCTAAACCCTAAAACCCTAAACGCTGCACCCTATTGAGCTCCTTCTTATCATTATAGTATAATATACCCCATAACCCCATTCTTATGAGATACCTCAAAACCTATTCTAATGATCAAGGCCCGTTTCGCTAGTATCATTATCAAATCATCGTATAATATACCGAAAAGCCCTATTCTTCTGATATACCTCAAATCCCTATTCTAATGATCAAGGCCCATTTCGCTAGTATCATTATTGCATAGTATACCAAAAAGCCCTATTCTTCTCATATACCTCAAAACCCTATTCCAAGTATAACGGCCCATGTCTTATTATCGTTATCGTATAATATACCAAAAAGCCCTATTCTTCTGATATACCTCAAAAGCCTATTCTAATGATCAAGGCCCATTTCGCGAGTATCATTCTTGTATAATATACCAAAAAGCCCTATTCTTCTGATATACCTCAAAACCCTATTCTAAGTATCACGGCCCATGTCTTATTATCATTATCGTATAATATACCAAAAAGCCCTATTCTTCTGATATACCCAAGACCCTATTCTAACTATCACGGCCCATCTCTTAGTAGCATTATAGTACAATATACCAAAAAGCCCTGTTCTTCTGATATACCCCAAACCCTATTCTAATGATCGCTATCCGACACCCTAAACCCTCCACCCTAATTCTTATGATATACCCAAAACCCTATTCTAATGATCAAGGCCACAACATTTAAGCTGCGAAGCTCCCGGAGGTCAGGCTCTGACTAGCTGCGCCGTGTTGCATGCTGCCAGCCCATTTAGATTATTTCTAACTATTACTATTACTTTTATTCTGATTACTACTACTACTACTACTGCTGCTGCTGCTGCTGCTACTACTACTACTACTACTACTACTACTACTGCTGGCATTACCATTAACTGTATTCTCATTATTATTCTTATTGCCCTTTGAAAGACGCCCCTAGATCCTAAACCCTAAGGGCACTCTGCTGTGTCGTCCCAAGGACCTGTTCGTGCTCCGCAACGCGGGCAACACGTGCGTTCACTCCGAGGGCAGCGTGATGGGCTCACTGGAGCCACCCGGAATCATTCAGAATGCTTGTGAAGCTTGTGCTATAGGGGACTAGGTTATTCCTGAGAGCCGCAGAGCTCTTTCTTACAACTTTAAAGTAGACTATACCACTAAAACCGTACTCTAATAATTAAGGCTCCTGACTTATCTGATGCGTGGTGTTCGATAAGGGCCTACCACTAGGGAGACACAGATGTTCAGCGCATGAAACTTGGTTTGAACCTCAGGTTTTTTTTGATGTCCCAGTGCACGACGCCCTTATCCATCGAGGCAGTATTTTTCGGTTCAGGTTGAAGCAGAATGGTGTCCAAGGCTCCAGGATAAGGTAACCTTTGTTAGGGTTTGGGGTTTAGGGTTTAGGGTTTATAGGGTTTAGGGCTTATAGGGTTTAGGGTTTAGGGTTTATAGGGTTTAGGGTTTGGTAGTCTTGAAGCGCCGCTCCACCTTTGCAACTCCAGACTCCAGACACACATGGAGCTTTTGATAGCACGGATCCTACCTATAGTCTCCATTGTGTTTCCTGTTGTTTACCTTATAGGACACTATAAGTATGAGATAGGTTGAACCGTTAAACCAAGAAAGGAATTAGGGTTAAGGGTTTAGGGTTTAACCCTAAACCCTAAACCCTAAACAGAGACTACAGATACGACTTGGGGTCTTTTTTCGGGTTCGCTAGTTGTCGGAGCTCCCACAGGGAAGCCATGACCTGGGAACAGACTGGCATTTGAAAAGGCGGTTTTGGCAGTTATAGCTTACTTCATCCGTACACTTCGTTTAGTTTTGGTTTGTGGTTGAACTCTTCGATGTTGTGTCGGGTAGAGCTCGGCAAGTAACCCATTGCTTAGGCAACTGGAGCCTTAGGGAAAGGAGTAGCTTGATTTGTTGACGACTAGTTTCACTTGGTATGATCTCGCGTGAGTCTGTGCCGAGCCGTCAAGGAACGCACGAGCATTTGTGTTTAGCAGAAGCTCTTCATCCCAAAATCCTACCTGTCGTCTCCATGGTAGCTCATTTTTCGGGATGCAAATTATAAGGTACAGCCAAAAAGGGAACCACTGTGGAGACTATAGCCCCCGGAGTCCAAGTACCTAATAATCATATAATATAATCTTCAAAGTCCTAACTTACATAACTACTATCCTACAACCGAGTACCTAATTATTGGATCCTTTGGACCCTTAGGGTAGGTAATTCCGAAGACGGTACAAGTTGCAGAATACCGACCTTCCCGCTGAGGTTTTGCACTGGTGCTCTTGGTACCAAGCTCATTCTCGCCCCTCTGGCTGGGTTTGCAATTTGTTTTATTCAGGGTTTCGGGCTTCGAGTCATGAACCCCGTAAACCTTCTACCCTAGGTTACAGGGCTGTTGTGTTCTGCTTTTGTTTGATCGGGTCTTGTAGAATTTTTTGGCGCCGTCTCGATTCGTTTCCGGGTTTTAGGGGTTGTTTCGGGTTTGGGACTCACGGCATTCCAGCCAAGACTTCTTCGATAATTACAAGTAGGGTGTATTCCTGACCTCGACGAGACCTTCAACGACCAAAAGCTATTTCTTTGGCAGGGTGCCTGTAACTATAGATTCTATAGGAGGGTTTATGATGAAACATTGCCAAAACGAAGGTTATGATTGGTAGCCTCAGGTAAGCTATGGCAAGGCTCCGGAAGTCTCCTGGTTAATCTGGGGCCCAAAGTTAAGGGGATATTGTGTTCTCCGGGGTTGGGGTTCAAGGATTGCTGAGATTTGCAGCCACCTCTTGTCTTATGTTGTCAATCACTTTTGTTCTTCTTCACTTCGCATAAAGAAGGCCTTTACGATTACTGTCCTTGCTCAGTACAGCGAGCACACATGGACCGCCATGGTCCGCAACCAATCATGCGAGACGTCATGATGAGACATGAGCCAAGAGCAAGCGCAGAATGGTGGCGGACAGGTTTGGCGAAGGGTGTCGCAGCAAGCCTAAACCCTGAACCCTAAATCTAAACCCTAAACCCTAAACCCTAAACCCTGAACCCTAAATCCAGAGCCCCCCAGAGCCCCAAAGTGCGCAGAGGTGCTGGGGCACACCAAGTGCGGTGCGATTAACGGCGCAACGAAGGACCTGATCTGGCGGGTTCTTGGGACTTACCCGAGAAGTTTAGGGTTTAGGGTTCAGGGCAAACTGAACCACTTTCTGTAAAAGGTATAAAATTCGCAGGAAACCTTTTGCACGATTGCAGGCAGAGTTCAGGAGTGCGGCCCGTGGTTAAGACCAAGTTTGCAGGGGAGTCACTAAACCATAAAAATATAAATATACACAAGTAAATATGAACATATACATATACATGTATATATATATATATATATAACTCCTAAACTACTTCTGAAGTTTTTCAAGATTCGCTCGTGTGATTCTTCAGACGTCAGCCCTCAACGCTCGGGGAATTCGGGTCAAGGTTTGGAATAGTTGTTTTTTGGGTTTACGGTTTCGGGTTTTAGCTTAAGGGGTTTTGGCAATTCAAACGATGGCTTTGAAAGCTTACGAGACTGGGGGAGCGGATCTGCACAAAGGTAGAGCCCTGTTTTTGGTCTTCGCGCGCTCCACGGATGTAGTTGCTGGGATGTTTGCACAGGGCAGAGTTGTTTGGAGCTTTAGGGCTTATAGGGTTTAGGGTTTGGGGTTTTCGGGTTTAGGGTTTTAGTTTTAGATGGTTTTAGGGTTTAGGGTTTTAGGGTTTAGAGTTTAGGGTTTTAGGGTTTAAGGCTTTAGGGTTTAGGGTTTCGGGTTTAGGGCAGACTCCGTGAGCTGGCAGTGTTGCTTTCGCGACAGGCTTCTGCATTCCTCGACCTCACCCTTCCCCCGAATCTGAAGTCCTCGACCCTAAGCTGCAGGACTACATGGCCAACAAGGGCAAGTCCAGGGACGAGGCTGCGGGGGGCATGAGGGATTGAGAAGGATTGAAAACTGTGTAGTGGGCAAAGATGTTGCTTGCCCTCTGGGTGGGTGCCTCCCGCCATCTGCTTGTGATATCTTCTTGCTGCATGCAAAGACATGCTTGCGCGAACGGACGAACATATAAACTCAAGCAGCACGCATGGGCAAGCATGCATGCATGCATGCGCTCATACTCAGATACACCTGCACACGTGTCTATATGTATGCTTGTGTGTATACCTACACACACAGTTCCATACACATTCCTATACCTTCCTCCCTCCCTCCTTCCATCCATGCATCTATCGTCATCGCCGAGTCTTCACCATCGTCGTAGCATGTTGATCCCAAGCAGAGCCTGTATCGTGAAGATCACCGTGATGTTGCTGAGTCCATCGTGTGGCGGGAACATGGATGGCTGGACTGCTAGCTGAGTTCATAGAAAGCTTGAAAGCGAAACCTGAATGCGTGTGTATACGCAGTGTATCCGTGGATACATATATGTATGTGCGCGTGCTCACATACATGTTTCAATGTATATCCATACGTCTAAACGTACCCGGGTCAGTCTAAAATAAGCATGCATGAATGTACGTAAGTTAAGGCATGCATGGATGGATGGACGGATGAATGCATGAATGGATCTGTCATGCATGCATGTGTGTATGTGTGTACTTACACACACATATGAGTATGTGTGTGTGTGTGTGCGCACCTGTGCACATACAGATATACTTACTTAGCCAATTGGAGAACTTTAAACTTTTTGGCTGTACATACTTGGCCTGTCTTCAAAAGTTTGAACTTTTTTTGGGCCTGGTTATTGGAGAAGAGAGTATATATATATATATATATATATATATATACATATATATATATATATATCATATGCATATGTGTATTTATATATACATACATGTATATGTGTATATATATATATATATACATGTATGCCTGTACTCATGTTTATGTGTTTATACCCATACATATATATATATATATATATATATATATATTATAGTACGTGTGTGTCTGCTTGTGTATGCATGTATACATGTAGGTAGGTATGCAGGTACGTAGGTACGCGGGTGAGTCGGTCTGTATTTATGTATGCATACATGTCTATGTGTATGTGTATGCATGTATACATGTAGGTAGGTATGCAGGTACGTAACTCAGGTACGTAGGTACGCGGGTGAGTCGGTCTGTATTTATGTATGCATACATGTCTATGTTTATGTGGTATCTTTATGCATGCATGCATGCATGCATAGAGGGATGGATGGCGGAAATGACGATGACATTGATGAGCCAGAGTGCTCGGGTGGACCTAGGGTTCAGGATTTTACGGTCTAACGTTTACAGACCGCGGTTCGTGGCTTAAGACTACATCCATGTTTTAGGTTGTTGTTGGGTTGTTTCGTCTTGGGCGCGAGGTTTCATATATCCCTACCTTGAACCCAAAATCTGCAACCCCATAAGGCCTAGGCCCCGAACCCTAAAATCTTATAAACCCTAGAAGCCCTAAGTAAACTCCAAACGCAGATGCTATTTGAGGTGAGTTCGGCTGGGGAGCTCAGCAACGAGATAGTGTTCAGGTATTTCTGTTTAGGGTTTCGGGCTGAGGGTTTCAGGATTTAGGGTGTGTTCAGGGTGTTATACCACGTACCATACTATTCCTTAGGGTTCATCATCTGATTCCCGAAACCTTTGCTTGGTCTTAGTTAGTAAGGTTCATGTATTAGGGAGCCGAGAGTCCCTTCTGCTCTTCTCTGAAGCATCCCCATTGAAGTGCTACACCACATGACTCCGTATTCAGGAAAAGTCCCATCAGGCGAAGCGGCGAAGCGTTGCGCCCCTGAACGGCAAATGCGAAGACGCCTAAACTTAAACCTTGCTAAACCCTGAACCCCTTAAATTCCGAATCCTAACGCCATCAATTTGAGCCCTTTCGTTTGCCAGGCCCCGAACGCCCTCGGTGCACTCCTCCAGGGATTGAACGCTGTGGCCCAAAAGGCCAGCTTAGGGCACTTTTGTGCATGTGGAAGCTGCATGGTTGAGTGGTTACTTAGGGTTTAGGGGTTTAGGGTTTAGGGTTGAGGGTTTAGGGTTTAGGGAGTCAGGTTTTTTCCTTGATCAATACATGCTCTCTTCTTATTCGGGTGATTACAGCAGGCGTCTGCGTCCTACCAAATGTGAAGGGCTTCCCTGACTGCCTGCATCCTACACCCAAAGCCCCAGAGCCTGACTCAGCCCTTGATGAGAGGGGTGGGCACTTAAAGGATCGTGGGACTAGTATAACTCGGTTTATGGTAAGTATACTTATAATTATAATTACTTATAACCCAATTAAGGTACTTATAACCTTACTTACTAAGTCCCATGATCCTCCAAGCGTGTTTCGGGCACGCTGCGGTGAGCAGTAAATAGTAACTTGTTTCTTTGGGTATGGGGCGCAAGTTTCTTACCTTCTGTCCCTGTGCGCAGTGTGACTATGGATCTACAGATTGGGCGAGAGTACTTGGAGGTTCAAGGCTAGTATAAGTGGGGCCATAAATCCCTTAATATGGGTTACAAGCATACCCATAGGCCCCAAAGTAATTCCTTTTTGGGATTACTTTATAGGATTCTATATACGAGCCCCAAAAAGGAACTACTTTGGGGCCTTTGGGTAGTTACCCTACTGAAAACCCTACTTATGACTGCTCATGAACCTCCAAGTAGAGAGGTCTTCAGCGTGTGGTAGCAGTGCTGATGAACTGGGCTTTAGAGATCCAATGCGGTTTGGGCAGTTGAGGTTTGTTTAGGGGTTATGGGATTTAGTGTTTATGGGGTGGCAACCCTAAATCCTAAACCCTGGACCCTAAACCATCCCTCACCCCAAACCCTAAACCCAAACCCTAAACCCTAAGCCTGAAACCCTAAAGCCCACACAATGCCCTCAGCATCCAGGCGGAGCAGGAGTTGGGCGGCTCCCCGAAAGAGGAGGAGATCGCAGTGCATGCTGCCACTGAGCTGAAGATATACCCGGGTGTCTACGATTTATGGCGGCCTTAATGTTGGGTTTTCGGCTTTAGGCTTTAGGGCTATGGGTCGGCGACCCCCTAGGTTAAATCCTTAAACCCTAGACCCTAGGCCCTGAAACCCCAAAACCCTAAGCCCGAAAAGCAAAACTCCACCAAAAAAGTCTCAAAGGTGAATTTCAACGTCTTCAACTCCATCACCACCCTAAGGCCCTAAAGCCCTCAAGCCCTAAACCCAAAGCCTCAAGCCTAAACCCTAAACCGAAGGCCCCCCCCTTTCAAGCCCCCCGCCCTTCGAAGGTGAAGGTAAACGTCTTCAACTCCATCGACTACCTCGTGAAAAACAGCCCGGCTCTGAGGAGCAAGGCCTCCGTGCAGTTGGGGGTTTAGGGGTTTAGGGATTAGGGATTAGGGTTTAGGGCAAGTTTAGGGGTTTAGGGTTGAGGGGTTTAGGGGTTTAAGGGTTTAGGGGTTTAGGGGTTTCGGGGTTTAGGGGTTTAGGGTTTAGGGTTTACTTAGGGGCCCAAAAAGCACATAAGCATAAGCATTTTATGGGGATATCCCTACCTTACCAGGCTTCTTTATCAGGTGGTTTGTATGGGATATCCCTATCCTAACTTTTGCTTATGTGTCTTTTTGGGGCCCTAATTACAATAGGGGTTTAGGCGTTAGGGGGTTTAGGGTCGATTGGGTTTAGGGTTGGGGTTAGAGGGTTTAGGAGTTAGGAGGTTTTAGGGTTTAGGGGTTAGGATTCCTGTTTCTTTGCTTTGTTGCTGGTTGGGGGAACCAACTAGTTCGGTTGTGAAGACCATGATCCTTATGAATGCTGTCGAGCAAGACAGCTCTCTGTCACCATCTTGCAATTCCCAGTTTCATTGTGATGATTGCCGTTGATAGCGTGCTTGTTGTCGGTTGTTCTTCATTTCCCGCACATCTTTGTTTCTACGGGCGCATCATGAACTTTATTTCTCTGTGTTCGTGCTTGGGGCTACCGCACCCTGCAGCGGATTGTTGGGTCTTGCATGATTCGTGGTTTAGACCCTGTTGGGGCAGTGGCCGGTGCCCCCAAGAAGAAGCCGTTATCCCGACACGCTGCAGGTACAATGCACCAGGTAGAGAAACGCATCGCCATGACCAGGTGACTAGCTCCCTACCGAAACGAAACCCTGGGATCCTCAGCACGTCCTGCTTGGAGGTTCATGGGTAGTTATAAAGTAGGGTTATAAGCAGGGTAACTATACTTATAGCCCATATTAGGGGACATATAACCTCACTTACCCATGAGCCTCCAAGTGGCGCTTGCTCGCAACTAGCTCCGTGAGCCAAGAGCCTTGAACTTCGGGACCCACGCTCTAGGGCTACGGTTTAGGGTTTAGGGTGCTCTCCTGTGAGAAGCAGACAGGTGTGTTCGGCGATTGGCAGCAAAGCAATGCCAGAAAGCACAGCGATAGGTTCTATAACCCCTGTCGAAAGGGTGTGCAAACCGCGGGCACAATCTCCGCCCTAAACCCTAAACTCCCTAAACCCTAAACTTGTAGACCTTCTGGGCATCGGAGAAAAAGGAGCTCAACCAAAAATCTTATAGACTTTTCTAAGAAACCTTCTACGTCAGAACTCGCTCCTTCAGCACCCTCAACCCTAAACCCTGAACCCTAACCCCTAATCCCTAAACCCTAATCTTTAATCCCTCCTTTGGTGCAGGTTGAGTCCGGCGAGGTCGAAATCGAAGGAGGCCGTGGGTGACAGAAAATTTCGGATTTGAGTGGGCCTGGTGCATTGGGTTGAGTTTAGGTTTGGGGCCTTTTGGGTTTAGGGTTTAGGGTTTAGGGTTTAGGGTGCATTGGTTCAGAGTCGGGACCTTTTTGACTGTTTAGGGAAAAGGAGGGACCCTTAATGGGGCCCCCTACCCTATAATGGGGCTATATAATGGGTATATAAGAGCTATATTCAGGGTATATACCTAGGGGTCCTTATTAAGGGTCCGTCCTTTTACCCGTGGATTCACTGTTTAGGATTTGGGTTTAGGCTTCAGAATTACAAGGGTTTGAGATCTGGCTTGGGGCTTGGATTTGGTGACAGCCTGGAGTCAGAGCGTCTTTGGCTTGGAGCCTCGACGGCCTAGACGCTGCTTGGGTAGGTTTAGGGTTTAGGGTTTAGGGCTTAGTGCGTAAGATTAAGACCCAATACTACACCCCAAGTCCTAAACTTCTAAACCATTACGCCTGTTTCAACCCTGTGGTTTAGGGTTTTTGTTGTTTGCGGGGTTTAGGATTTAGGGCTTAACCCTAGGTATTGTGGTGTGGTGTGGGGATCCCTTCGAGCCTCCCGAATTGTTCCCTCAGTCGTAGCATGCATTCGAACCTCAGGGCAGGCGGAAAAGAGGGTTCACAAAAACAAAGAACCACAAGTCTGAAATCTTGGGAGAGGCATCTATGATCTGGACAGCGGCCGCGTGCGATGGCTGGGAAAGAGCCCCAATGCTAGGCCGAAGTGCCTAGAGCCAGCTCGAATTTGAGGTTCGGGGTTCCCAGAGAGCCCAATACCCCTTAATTAAGGAATGTGGCTTAAATCAAAATATGATCCCCCATATAGTTTAAGCCATGTTCCTTAATTCAGGGGTGTTGGGCTCTCTGGGTTTAGTATACGGTGCAGGAAACTTGCAATGATCCACATCGAGTCCGTACCTACTTATGGTGTACTACAGCCCGTTTGAAGCCCAAACCCCCCATGTTGGTGCACTTGGGACTGATCAAAACTCCCAGACCCTGAGGTTTGGTGGCTTCCTTTCGAGGGCGTAGGGTCTTCACAAGAAGGGTCCCAGGATCTGGGTTTTACCTGAGACCTAGATGCTGTTCGTGGGTGTGGGTTTAGCGGTTGAGGGTTTAGGGGTTCGGGCTTAGGGGGTTCAGGGGTTTCAGGGTTTAGGGTGTGGTTTCGGGTTAATCGGTTTGAGGAGTAGAGTTCAGGAGCTTGGGGTGCTGCAAGGGTATCTATGGGGTACAAGGATTCTTGCACGATTCGGCAGCTGCCATTTAGGGGCATGGACTGGAGACTTTAGTATTTAGGATCTTTGGACTACATGTGTACAGTTTCCTCGTCAGGTTCGGTGTAAATTTGGGTTCCATGCATTGGAAAGGCCGCAGACCAGAAGCAAACAAGCAACCAGCACCCTGGACCAGCAAAACCCGCAAAGCCTAACATCTAGATCCCGCAGCCTTTTCCACACCTTATAGGGCCTGCATCCTCCAAAGCCGCGAGACCTAGAACCCTAAATCGCATACCCGTTAGGGCTCAGTTTTCAGGGTTGCTCTGATATGACATACCCAGAGACTCCAATAATTTCGGGATACCTTAGCTCATATTAGGGATCCTACTATAATTTAAGGTATGTTCCCTAATTGCGGGATATTGGAATCTCTGGGTAGGAAGTGTGGCGTCGTTTAGAACTACGGGCAGCTTTCTACCATGTTTTCAAAAAGAGCCCTACTACTGGAGCCAGGGTTTCGGGTTGCGAAGTCCGCAAGAGGGCCACCTACCCCGAAGCCTGAAGACCTTCTTTATCTATGTTTATTGCTAAACCTAAACTCTAAGCCCCAACACCCTCACCCTTACACTCGAAGCCCCAACCTAAACCCTAAACCCTAAACCCTCAAACCCCTCTGGCAGGGCAAAGGCGTAGCCGGCGGGGTGGCGGCCTCAGGAGATCAGAGGTTGTGCGAGGGCGGATTCCGGAACATGTGGGTGGTGATCAAAATTAGGGTTTAGGGTTTAGGGTTTAGGGTCCCTTGTTGGATCCTTAAACTAACAATACGGCACCTATGATTTAGGGTACCCAAAAAGGGACCCTAATTTTGACAACCACCCATGTGGCTTCTTTGGGAACTAATGGTGAGCCGTTTGTTCTGCGGGTCAGGGCAGGAGGTGATGACGACGACGATGATGACGATCGTATGATGCTGGTTATCACTGTCGTGGTGATTAAAGATGATGACCGACACCTTCCTTACCATCGCCACCATCATCGTCACTATCACCGCCACCATCGTCTCCTCCTCATCATCATCATCGTCGTCATCATCGCCATCACAGAGTCATCACCACCACCACCACCACCATCATCATCTTCGTCTTCATCACCAGCACCATCGTCAGCACTGTCATCAGTGACAGCAACCTCTTGCCGAACAGTCTCAGTCTCATAACGATAACGGTGACGTTGGCGTTGAGGAAGAAACAGCCATTGTTTGGATCAGAACAGGCAGTATGAACAAAGACAGCCTGATTGAGAGCTTGGCTTTGATGGCAACGATGATGGTCACGATGGTCATGGTTAGGAGGAGGATGCTGGTTATGATGATGATGCCGCTGACGATGATGATGGTGATGGTGATGATCATGATGATTATGATGCCAATGGTGGCTCAAGAACCAAGACTCGAAACCTGACATTAAACCCAACTCCAACCCGAAGCGCTAAGCCCTAAGGGCCTTAGATTTCATGGGATTCCCAAGAATCCCTCTGAGGCTAAGGGCAGGCTCCCGGCAGCCTGATTTTTGGGGTTAAACGTTTAGGGTACAGTGTTTAGCAGGGTTAGCTGCGCCGGTTTGCAAACTTAAGAGTCCGCAGTTTAAGAGTCCTTTGAAAAGATCCTACCACTTGCAGGGACGATTTTGGGGCTCTCAGGTTCAATATCCGATTTGAAGTTTAAAGTATACTGCAGCAGCATCAATACTGCACCAAGCCCAGAAAATCCTGGATGGTTTCAGGACCTAGGAGCACCCGAAGATGCTCAGAGCTCTTGTGTTCTTTCCGTTGGTGATTCCTCCTACCACCCTGAAGGGCCCAGGGGGTTCTTATCGAAGGCTTTTGCTAGGTTCGCATTTGTTCGCCTGCCGTTCGCCTGCCGTGTGCACGTGTGTGGTGTGTGTGTGTGTGTGTGTGTGTGTTTGTTTGTGTGTGTGTGTGTGTGTGCGGGCGTGTCTTTGCGCAGACTCGACGTTGTCGGAACTGCAGGGTTCGTATAGCGACCAGGGCTGTTATCGCAAGAAGGACCTTTATTGAAACCACGAAACATGACGGCAAGTGTGTTAGGTGATCCTACCCTAAACCCAAAGCCCGCGTCAGGCTTTATCGACTTGAGAGCATTTTCGCACTTTCAAAGCGCTGGAACTTTTAATTATATGCCAGACTTCTCTCTGTGTACTCCTTCGGGAACAGCACGGGAGTGGTCTGACGGTCCAACGATTGGCTTGGTACTGCCCGTGTTGCCACACGTTTCTTCAGGTGCCGGCCGGTTCTTTAAGCCCCGGCACAGCCGCACACAGATCACACGCATCTGACATTGTGACCAGGGTACCCGTCTTTTAGCCCCAGTCCAGCTTGGACTTGTGCGGTGTAGAGCTTCAAAATGTATATAGAGTTCAGAGTTTAGGATTTTGATTTAGGGCTCAGTGTACCCGGATCCTGCCAGTTGTTTCGCAAGCCTCGACCGGAAGAACCCACACGCGGAATCATAGAAGTACCCTTCTCAAGACCCTTTCATTTCAAATAGAGCACCAAGGGGCGAACCTGCTTTCACAGCTGTTTTCGGACTGCTTTACACCTGCAAATCGTCATGCTACAAGTTTTATGCAGGATGTGGGTTTGATATCAGGTTCGTTGTTTGCAGTAGCCGTCCCCAAGCAACTGCAACACTTACAACATCGTCAGCAGCAAACACTACCGGTGCGCCTTGCAACCACCACCACCACCGCCGCCGCCGCCACCGCCACCCCCACCACCACCCCCCCCACCACCACCACCACCACCACCACCACCACCACCACCACCACCACCACCACCACCACCACCACCACCACCACCACCACCACCACCACCACTGCAATTACAACGAGCACTCTAGCACCAGCGCAAGCACCATTACTGGCACTACTACTGCTACTACTGCTGCTACTACTACTACTACTACTGCTGCTACTGCTACTACTACTGCTGCTGCTACTACTACTACTACTACTACTACTACTACTACTACTACTAGTTACTGCTAATACTAATACTACTTCTTCTTCTACTACGACTTCTTCCTACTCCTGCTGCTGCTGCTGCTGCTGCAACTGCTACTGCTATCCCTGCAGCTGCTGCTGCAGCCTACTGCTACTGTACCTACTGCTACTGTTACGTCTGTTGCTATTCCTGTCACCACTCTCACTACTTCTGTTGCGCTGAGTCTGCTTCGAGCACTAAGCAGTTACAGAACAAGAACTTTCTGTTGAAGCATGTCCTTGACTCTGCTACTTGTAGTTTACGTCCTAGAAGGTTTGGGGACACCCCCTTGCTTGATTGTAGTCCTCTAGGTGTTGGGTTTGTTGGCATTGTTTTCCTTCGTACTCTCCTCAGCGACCCAGGTAAAGCCTCTAGCCTTAACTGTATGCTAGTTTCGGGGCTCCGGATTATAACTATTGTAGTACAATGGGCCCCCCGACACCCCATTCTAACTATTAAGGCCCCCATATCATAGATCCATTATGGGACCCCTCATGCTGGAAGGTGGCGCACTTGGGGCCCTAAGTGTGGGTCTCGAGGTTGGGGTATAGTCTCAGCCATTCTCAACCCTTACGCCGGAACACTCAGCCTTACTATAGGGGCCTAAATAATTACCTATACTACTGTAAGGGGTTCCTTATATAACTATAGTATCATGGGCCCCAAAACCCTATTCTAATTATTACGGCCCCTACATTACACCCTTCTGCTGAAGCCGCTTCTTCTTCTGCCGGTTGAGGTGCCGTCCATTTAAGCCTGCATTCTCCAGACCCGCCAGATATGTAAAAAAGAAGGTGCTCACGGGCTTCGGGCCTGCCTACAGTCTGCATTGTAGTTCCTATGTTTGGTATACTTTATTCAGGATCCTGTACGCAGAAGAAGTCGGAAGGATTAAGAATTGCAAGCGCATTTTGCAGCAGTCTTCCTATGTGACATAGGATTTACAGAACGGCTGCTGTTGAAATTGTTGTTAGGGTCACCCGTATTGTTGGTTCTTAAGTCTTGCTCCTGCTAGTAAGTATTGGTACCGTTCCCTGAACTGTTACAAATGCTCCAATCAGATCCTATCAGGCACATAACCATCATGATGATGCCTGTTATTGCTGGTATGATTCTTGTTGCGACTATGACAACTAGTGCCAGTCTTGCTGCTATCTACCTCGACAGTTTGTGCAGCGTCGTGTATGTAGTTATATGGTGTCAATCGCATGTAATGACTTCGTCGTTGTGACTGTTGTGGTTGCGTTGGTTGTGGTAATGGTGGTGGTGTCGGTGTCGGTGGTGGTAGCTGTGGTGGAGTAGTCGTCGTCGTCGGCGAACTGGAAGTTGTAGTTGTTGTGGCCGTAGCCGCTGCCGCTGCTGCTGCTGCTGCTGCTGCTGCTGCTGCTGCTGCTGGCCATCGACCTGACTCACGTTGCACAGTCGCACCCGACAAACCTTCTCTTTCTCCACAGCATTAAGCTCTCAAGCCCTTTTGCCTTTAGCCCTTATCTCTTTTCCGCCTGGCACTCAGCGGCGGCGAGGAATCTCGCTTCTAACGCTCGATACTACAAAATTTCATCCTTAGCACGGTTTCGGATCCCCTGCCCCCCCCCACCCCCCCCCAGGCCTTCAAGCATACCATAAAGCAACCTAAACCCCCAAGACCTTCCGTCTTGCAGCCGTATGCATTCGTGCCTTAGGGCTGCGAGGATCTTCAAAAAAAAAACGGCCCTCAACCAAGGGTTCAAGGTTTGGCGTTTTGTAGGGTTTGAGCTGACGAGCCCTAAACTCTATAACCCTGGGAGGGTCTGGACCCTAAGCCCTTAACCCTTGGGGTTTAGGTCCTGGCTCCTGCCTGCTGAGGTCATGGCCAGCCTCTGGAACGCAAGAAGTATGGGAGTACCTTCTTCTGGGGTCCTCCAAATAAGGATCCTACTATTTGCTATAGCTTGGGGCTTCCTGAAGCGCTCCGGGACAAAGTTTATAGGGCTTCGGGGGCAGAGGATTTTGGGGTATCTAGGTTCTGGCTGCTCTGTCTTAACTGGGCATGTGCAGCTTTCGGGCTCTCCCAGTATATAGTACTCGTTTGCCTCTCTTTGGGAGGAAAAAGGATGCACTTACGGTTAGGGGGCTACCAGCTACACACCCTACACCCAGGTACAGTAGAAGCCCAAAAGTTGGAAACCCAATAGCTTCAATCCCTAAGAGTAATGCATAGGGATCCCAGCACTATTTGGCCTTGATCCGGTTTCCAACTTTTTGGGGTTTACTATATGGGTGGTTGTCAAAATTAGGGTCCCTTTTTGGGTACCCTAAATCCCTCAATACTAGGTACCGTATTGTAATAGTAGGGACCCCAAAAAAGGACCATGATTTTGACAACCACCCATATGACTCAAGATCATATAGAATACATGTACCAATATAGTATCAGTACGCTCCAAAACCCTACTCTAAATTTTGACAACCACAACCACCTATATAGAATTCAGGGCTCGGGCTGTCCGGCTCATGGCTGTGGGAAATAGCGTTCAGGGCTTTAGGGCCCTACGGAGGAGCTTTCTCAGGATTTCCGTGAGGAGACGAAAGCTGTCCTTGTCTTACCTCTGGTTAGTAGGGAATGGAGGAATGGGTTACAATTATGACTACTATTACTACCATTCTTCCATTCCCTGCTAACCAAAGGTAAGTTGTTCGGGGTTCACTTTCATGGTTGATGGGGCTGTAGACTGTCAGTAATTAGCATTGTCCCCTGCTTGCCTGTCTAGATTTATACAAAAAAACAGACCGTGTTGGCCGCAATTGACTACATGACATGGTCCACCCTTATAATGATGTGGATAACCCAGACCTGGTACAACGGCGGACTGGCATTGCAAACTACACTCGACCTCTTTGCCGTAGATCCCAAACTTAAAGCAGATGTTTGGGATCGATGGGGGAATGAGTTTACCAGTGCCGCAGATGTTCGCGACGATTGCAAGAGCGCATCTTCGTCCCTTGTTTCAAAACAACAACCGGAGTTGCGAGATGTATCAAGATACTTATGATTGACCAGCTGTGTTTTGCCTGCCGTCTTCGTCATCTGCGAGCCAACCGTGTGTGGCTAGCTCATGTCTTGGAGGCTACGAGGCTTTTTTTTGAGTTCGGGACCATGCTGTTTCGCGTCCTTCGGATTTTTACAAGAAGAAGCCCCTGGACTATAGAACCCTTATTATAGACCCCTTTAAAGGAAGCCCTGAAAAGGAACCGTATTCTAATCATTAAGGACCTTCGATTAGGTAGGTTGCCCAGCTCGCCAACTGAAGGCTGCGATTCCATCTTTCGTCGACGCCCGTCCAAAGGCCTCTGCCTTCAGCCCAGATCCCTATGCCCTGTTTCTACACCCTACACCCAGAACCCTACGCCCTAAACCCAGAACCGTAAGCCCTAAACCCTAAACAGCCTTAAACCCAGAATTGGTAGGATGACTCAATCTATCTCAAGCTTGTGCAGCGTGCCCCGAACCTTTGATTCACCAGAAATGCACGGCACTCTCGAAAACATCCCCTGAAGGACCGCTCACGCTCTACCCTACACCCGAAGGCATGAACCCGCAAGTCCAAGAAACTTACAATCTACGACGTCCGGTTCAGAGTTCAGGGTTTAGAGTGTCCTTCAAGCAGTGAGAAGCTGCCTTTGCGGCGCAAGCATCATGATTTCATTCCCCAGGATCCAACACTCAGAGTTGTAGGTCACGCGATGAGGGTCTACCATTCCATGGGGGCCTGGATAATTGTTAGTAATGCTGTTCCTCCGGGCTCTTTATTACAGTATTTCAGTTCAATGTAGAGGTATGAATTACCATTACTAGTACTATTATCCCAAACCACCATCAAGGCATCAAGGGCCCCGTGAAGGCTTTTGGGCTCGCATGTGGGTTGAAATGGTTTAGGGTTTCGGGTTTCATGTTTTCCACAGTTGGATACATGATCTTGACTTCTGCACCGCAGGCGGCGGCTATCCTGCCTCAGCCTGAGATCGACATACACATGGACTTCATTATCCCCTGCCATACAATATCGCTTAGCCTTGGGTCCAACAGACAATCATGCATACACTAGTCGGATCGAGAATATTTCTCATTCAATTCAAGGGTTTCTCTAGGCAGCGTTTCCGCTGAGGTTTGCCAATTCACACTTTCGAAAGTTTGAGTTCAAGGCTTTGGCGGGTTCAGGCATGTTCAGACTGTGCTTTTGGAGCCTACTATAGCTACAGCAAAACATCACCCCAAACCTTAGTCTAATTCCAAAGGCCTCTACAAAAGCCCAGGATAAACCCAGACCCTGATCAAGAACGACAAACCTTCACCACAGCCCTTCAGACCAACGAGTCCAAACATCATGGAGCCCTCAAACCTCAACTCCCCTGTCATATTCGTATCATATATCAATAAGAATAACAATAATAATAGATAAATAAATAAACATATATATATGTATATATATATATATATGTATATATATATATATATATAGCAAACGGATCACAAGGATCAACACAAAATGATGAAGCTTTAACCTTTCAGAGCCCCCAAGTTCCTGAACAAAACTCAAGTCCCAGAGATCTAGAATGTAAACCTTGCTTAAACCATCACTTCAAGTCTAACTAAGACCCCTACCCAGGCTTCTCGAAGTAACCCCTAGAATTCCTGAAGCTCCAGAGACTTAAAACTTATAAACTCTAAACCGGCCCTGGCTCTAAATCGTTTGCCCCCCCACGGTTTTAGACACAAGCCCGAAAATTCCCAGATTCGAGAGACATGAATCCTGAACCCTCATCCCTCACCTGAAGCCTGAAAATTCTAAAACTACAGCCTTGAATACTGGGGGTGCGCAAAGTGTGAAGCGGAGAGCTGGACCGCACCCGACGCTGACCTCGGATGGCACTGCGGAACGATTGAAGGGTCCCCAAAATCGAAGGGTTTGGGGTTTAGGCTTTAGGGTTTAGGGTTCAGAGTTTAGGGCCTAGATGTGCGCGTAGACTCAAACTCACCAGCCCAAGCGCTAAGTCCAAAAGTGGGAACCACAGAGCCTTGCAGTCTAGAGTCTAGATGCCACTGCAGGCTGCAAGTTTTAAGCCCGAAACTCTAAACCAAACCAAGCCCTAAAACCCGAAGTTCCAAAAACTTATTATAGGATCCTTAGGGGAGGGTGGTTCAAGGGGGGAGGGTATAAGGAATCCTTAGGGGACTGTAAGGGAACCTTAGGGAGTACTAGGGAGGATTAGTGATCACTAGGCTATATACCCCCCCCCCCTCCCTTAAGGATACTACAAACTTAGCCAAGTATATAAGCCCTAAACAAAACCTAACCCTATGGCTATCTGTGTTGTCGCCTTTGGTGGTTGTTAGAGGAGTCCTGGAAAGTTTAACGCCTTGAAACCCCAGTATACGCACCCAACTATCGGAGGCCACCACACGAACCCTGCACATAATCAGGACGTAAGAAGGCCTATGTAAGGAAGAATAGTTAGTCCCCTACACCCCTCCCCCTTACCCCCTAAGGGTCCCTATGAGTTTGCCAGAACCCTAAACCCTAAACCCTAAACCCTGCCAGGGATCAGTTCGCACCACCAAGACTGGCGACGTGGAGCCCAGCGAGGTTTCTCGCGGTGTAGGGTCGGAGGTTACCTACTTGGAGGTTCATGGGTAGGTATAAGGGTTCCTTTAAGGGTCCCTTTAAAAGGGATCTAGAGGGATTCTATAAGAGTATAGGGTTTAGGGCCTACTTGGAGGTTCATGGGCAGTTATCAATGGGGCTGTAAGTCCCCTAATATGAGTTATAACTTATTGTTACCCTACTTATAACCCTACGTATAACTACCCATGAACCTGCAAGTATGGTCTCCAGTGTAGTTTCTTTTCCTTTTTTGGTTTAGTCAACTCATGTTCAGGATCCTATAAGGTAACCACAAACAGGAACTGCAATGGAGACTTTTGGTAAGCCATGGGGTTTAGGGCTTGGCATTTAGTGTTTAGGGTTTACGATGGTCATTTACCAAACGGTTCATATACCTTGAGTCTTTCTTGCTGCGAACACTAATGTCGACAGTGAGAAATACCAAAAATCACACTTGAAATCCTATTCTGAAATTCTGGTTCATAAGGCCCCGATATTACTGTTTGTATACTCGGAGTCGTAGGGAAGGTGTCGTCGAGGCTTAGACTTTTCACGGCTTCTCAGCTTCATGTTGGGGCTCTGGGTCTCGTGAATGTTAGGCATTAATAATTAAGCCCTGAACCCAGAAGCCCTACTTGGAGGGTCGGGGGACTTAGTAACTGGTTCTTCTAGGGACTTATAAGTACCATGACCCCAATTAGGGTCCCTTTTAAGATACTTATAAGTCTACCTACTACCTACTTACTAAGTCCCCCGACCCTCCAAGTAAACCCTTGTGTGGCTCATTTGATGACTGGTTCTGCTCGGGCTTGGCCTTCTTTTTTGATGCTGCGGCTCTGTCTATTCTCGCGGTTCTGCTCATCCATTATTTGGGTCTCCTGTCTTCACAAAGCCAAAGCCAAGACTCTTAATTCCAACATGGCCTGAGGCTTACCTACCCCCTACACCCAAAACCCGAAACCAGAAGCCCTAACCTAAACCCCAGACCCCCAGACCTAAAACTCTAGCCCGACACGCAATGCCCATAGCCTGCCTGGGCCCAAAGGGACACACATTTCGGGCTCCCTGCGATTATGATTTCATATTTTTGAGTCTTCAAACAGGGTATTCTATTTGGGGTTGAATTGAACCCTAAGCCTCCACCCTCAAACCTAAACTAGACTCTAAGCGCTGAACCCTACACCCTTAAACCCTACACCCAAAAACTTTGCACCTTTAAACCGTAAGCCTTAAACCGTAAATCTTAAACCCTAAACCCTTAAACCCTAAACCCTGAGCTTCATACCCTGAACCGCAGGCGCTCAAGCTCCTGAAGGAAGGCTGGAAACTGGAGCCCAATAATATCGGGGCCTAAATAAATTACCAATACTATTTCAGGGGCTCCTTATTGTAATCATAGTATAATAAAGGTGTCAGATGGCCTTTGTACTCTTTCTCTCTTGTATTTTTAATAGGTGGTTTACAAGCTGGGTTGCAAGGCCCTTTGTTGTCAGAGTTCCAAAAGGGGGGTGGGTGACCAGGTTTTGTCAGCGCTTCGAGGGGTCCTTCGGGTTCCACTTGACCAAGAAGCGTTCATAGCATGCTACATATTCATTCAATTTCACTCCATGGTAAGGTCTAGTTCATTAAAAGTGAAGGCCATGGTAAGAACATGGCTTGATCTTAAGAGGCTTAAGAGTTTGGGCTTCAAGACCTAGGTGGGTTGGGGATTGAGTTGCATGATGAATATCTCACCTGTGTAGTAGCTGCTCGCATACTTGGATATTGTTTACTGTTCCTGTAACTGAGACTGACAGGCCACGGATCATGATGACGACGACGACGACGACGAGGATGATGATGATGATGGCCATGTGGTGATCTCCAGCACTGCTGATAGTGGCGACGGCAACACTTGAAACTGTTGCGGCAACGGTGGCGACGTCGGCCATGATGCTGAGGTTAGTCATGATTACAACGATAGCGAAGCATGCGAAGCGTTGACTATGAGATTAAGGGTCGACGCATCACAGCGACTGTTCACGTCGTCGTTTTCCAGCTCCCCCTCGTCATCAGCATCGTCATCATCAGCAACAACATCATCATGATCCTCCTCATCAGCATCAAGGCCGTCATTATGATATTGATTATCATCACTAGGGTCGTCACCATCAAGTTCAAGGTCGTCATCGTCATCATCATCGCGATCATCATTAGAATCATGTTCATCATCATCATCATCATCATCATCAGCGCCAGTGCTATCACTGCCAGGATCATGATCATCATAGCCATCACCTGCATCATGATCGTCGCACCATCGGTGTTAATCTAACTAGTCCATGCCAGCAGCAGCAGGAGCAGTCGTAGTAGTTGTAGCAGTGGTAGCAGTGGTAGCAGTAGTAGCGGTAGCAGTGGTAGCAGTCGCAGTAGTAGCAGTAGCAGTAGGAGCAGTTGTAGCGGTAGCAGTGGTAGCGGTAGCAGTGGTGGCAGTGGTAGCAGTGGCAGCGGTAGCAGCGGTGGCAGTGGTAGCAGTGGTAGCAGCGGTAGCAGCGGTAGCAGTGCTAGCAGTGCGAGCAGTGGGAGCAGTGGGAGCAGTGGGAGCAGTGGGAGCAGTGGGAGCAGTGGGAGCAGTGGGAGCAGTGGGAGCAGTAGCAGCAGCTGCAGGGTAGCAGTAGCAGTTGCAGTAGCAGCAGTAGTACGAAGAAGTGCTAGTAGTAGTAGTAGTAGTAGTAGTAGTAGTAGTAGTAGTAGTAGTAGTAGTAGTAGTAGTAGTAGTAGTAGTAGTAGCAGTAGCAGTAGCAGTAGCAGTAGCAGTAGCAGTAGCAGTAGCAGTAGCAGTAGCAGTAGCAGTAGCAGTAGATGTTGTTGTTGTTGTTGCTGCTGTTGTTGTTGTTGTTGCTGTTGCTGTTGCTGTTGTTGTTGTTGTTGCTGTTGTTGTAGAAGTAGAAGTAGAAGTAGAAGTAGAAGTAGAAGTAGAAGTAGAAGTAGAATCAGAAGTAGTAGTAGTAGTAGTTGTTGTTGTAGTTGTAGTTGTAGTTGTAGTTGTAGTTGTAGTTGTAGTTGTAGATGTAGCAGCACCTTCGGTTTGGAACCCCAGCCGCAAAACTGGCCGCTGAACCGCTGACTGCTGAACTTCGCCCTGCAGGCAATGCACGCTTCGTCGAGGGCAAGCCTGTCTCCATTAGGACTTTCGGGGTTTAGAGTTTAGGGTTCAGGGTGTCTCTATTAGGACTTTCGCGGTTAAGGGGTTTAGGGTTTCGGGTTTGGGACTTTGGGGGTGTTAGAGGTATGAGTGTTGGGGTGTAGGTGCTTGGGATTTGGGTGATTGGAGTTCAGGGTGGTAACCACTTGTTGGTGCCTAAACCCTCACCCTGCACCTGCACACGGCCAACGGCCTTCCTGCCTGCATTGCATTTATGCTGAACTCTACAGCGCAACGAGAAGCCAAATCCAGGAATCCAGGCCTTTCTCATCCTTCTCAACCCTCAATCCATCCTAAACCTAAACCGTGCAAAGAAGTCCAGCCCTCAGGACCAATGCCCAAATGCGTGAGCTGCTGGTTGAGGAGGGCCAGGCAGGGCATAACTGCATAACGCCTCACAGTTTAGACAGATTAGGCCAGGCCCTTGTGCAGTATCGTTTAGGATTTAGGGTCTGGGGGTTGGGGTTTAGACTTATGGGTTTCGCACATACATACATACATACATACATACAAATTATATGCATACATACATACATACGTTCGTGCAAGCATGCTTGCATATATATATATATATATACACACACACATACATACACATACACATGCACAGCAACATACACATGCACATACACATACCCGTCTATGCACATAGCCACATACATACACGCGCATGTACATACGTACATACATACATACATACATACGTATTGCCAACAGGCCTTTCGTTCAGACGTTAAGCTTTGCAGAAAAAGGCAAGAAGCGGAAGGGCTAACTCAAGTCCAACAGCATACAACACCAGTGGCATGTCTTCGCGCGCCTGGTTGGACCTCTGGGTTGTCTTGATTCCTGGTCTTGGGGAGGTTTCCAGTTCGTGCTGATTGGGGCACTGCAGTGGAGAAAACAGGTATGCTGTACTTACTATGATGTGCGAGAATGTATTATAATGTACTATCAGGTACTGTGACAGGGTGGCTTGGGTGAGAGGTAGGGTCTGATCTTCATAGGCGCTGGCTTAGAGCAGAAAACGGTTAGGGTTTACGGTTTCCCGTTATGGATTTTTCGGTATAGACCTTCAGGTTTTGGATTTCTGGTTTAGGGTTTAGAGTTGGTTTAGGGTTTTTTCGGTATAGGCTTTCATGTTTGGGATTCCTGGTTTAGGGTTTATAGAGTTTAGGGTACAGGGCTAGGGGTTCAAGTCGCAGGAGCCCCAAGGTCCGAAATACCCCCTACTTGGAGGTTCATGGGTAGTTATAAGTGGGGTTATATGTCCCCAAATATGGGTTATAAGTATAGTTACCCTACTTATAACCCTACTTTTAACTGCCCATGAACCTCCAAGTAGGACCGAAATCCCAAACCATAAACCCTGTTAGATGACCCTTGCGAACTCAACAGCTCTGCGCCCAAACCCTAAGCCCTGCCTAAACCCGAGAAGCTTCAACCCTGAACCTCGAGCCCCAATCTCGGTACCCTACACCTTAAGCCCTCCACCTGAACCCTACATCCGAAACTCCGAACCCTAAGCTCTACACCTACTTTATCCTAATCCTTACGGCCCCCTAGGTCAATTTTTAAGGGCCGTATGCTTAATCTTAAACCTCTCCAAACCGTAGGCTCCTCACACCGCCATCATCGGCTGTGCCGACAGCCGCGCACCGCTGGAGAAGGCCGTGACATGCATGCCCAGGTTCGCATTGAGTTTAGGGTTTAGGGTTTAGGGTTTGGTGTATGTTTTTGTGAACAGTTATTTTGCACTACAAGGTGGTATCTTTAAGCACAGAATTTCTTATGGATCCCTTATAGTAACCCTTGTAGACGCCTTCAAAGGAACCCTATTCTAGTTTTTATGGCCCCGAAATTCATTCAGATCCGGATTTCCTCGAACTCTGAGCCCTGAGATCTTTGACGCCATGCCCGGGGACATCTTCGTCCTCCGAAATGCCGGGAACACCTGCACCCATGCCGAAGGCCTACTTAGGGTTTAGAGGTTTAGGAATTAGGGTTTGGGGCTAAGGGTTTAGGGCCTACTTAGGGTTCAGGGTTTAGGGGTTTACAGCGTTTAGGGGTTTATAGTTTAGGGGTTTAGGGCAGGTCCAACATTTCTGCAGATAGTATGGTGCTTTGGTGCAGGGCTGTACGGGCAGCTTCGTCGTGCTGCGCTGGTTGAGGGCTGATCTTTCCCGAGGAATGTTTACGGTTTCGTTCGGATTTAGGGTTCATTCTTGGTTTGTTCACCTCTCAGAGGCACAAAATGATGAACCCACAGCCGCCAAGGACGAATACAGAGATGGATCTTGCACAACCAGTCAAGATAGTTGAGCACTGATACTAAGTACGCATGGCGAAGATGCGCAGTGGTCTCGAAAAGCCGTAGTGGCAGAGCCAAAGGGTTGTCAACGTTACCGCTGTTGATAGGATCTCAACATGGCTCTTCGATGTCAGTTGCTGATCTTTCATACTGTGGACCTCGTGATTAACGAACCCCTCTCCCTCAAGAAGTATCATAGCAGGAATCATCGAAGACATGAGGCTTGTAAGTCAGCTGTCTGAATTCTTTCCGAAACATCGAGCCGCGTGGCAAGCTCTTGCACTACAAAGCCGGCACCCTGCACGCCTACTCTCCCCGGTGGACGGCCTGTAGCCTGTTGGGGCCCTGAAGCCCTATTTAGACTAGGGTTTTGGAGTGTACTGACATTGTATCAGTACATGTATTCTAGATGATCTTGTTTCATATGGGTGGTTGTCAAAATTAGGGTCCCCTTTTCGGTCCCTACTATAGTACTGCATCTATTATTTAAGGTACCCAATTAGGGACCCTAATTTTGACAACTACCCATATTTTTGTTATATGAATATTCAGGAACCCTTCGGAAGACGATTCCAACTTCCCAGGCCCGTGTACGATCCTTGGGGGTCGCTGCATAGAAGCAGAAACGGGGAAGCTCTACAGCCGAAGGTACGAGTACTGCGCAGGGAAGACCAAACACCATAAAAAACCAAAGGAATCCTGCAGTTTAACACCTTAAGGCCTAAACCCTAAGCCCTAAACCCCCAAACCCTAAACCTTGAACCCTAAACCCCTAAACCCTGAACCTTGATTCCTTCAACCCTGAACCTTGAACCCTAAAGCCCATGAAGCCCGGATACCTGAGCTGTCTCTGACCTGGAGTCTCCTATTGAAGAGCTCCAGTTCCTCCGTGGGTCAGAATGATAGGGTTTAGGGTTAAGGGTTTAGGGGTACGGTTGATGATATAAATCCTGCATTACCTTAAAAACCCTCGACAATGGAAATTATGGTGCATTCCTGATTGTGGGTAATGCAGGATTTATATCATCAACAGTAGTCCAAGGCAGCTGTTGGCATTTCGGGTTACTTGGAGGGTCGGGGGACGTAGTAACTGGTTATTTTAGGGACTTATAAGTACCATAACCCCGATTAGGTCCCTTTTAGGGTACTTATAAGTTTACTTACTGACTACCTACTTACTAAGCCTTCTAGGGTACTTGTAAGTCTACTTACAGACTACCTACTTACTATGTCCCCAGACCCTCCAAGTAAGGGTCCAAGCCCTCTTGAACCCTTAAACCTGGAACCCTTAGAGCCGACACTGAACCCAACAACACAAACTCCTAAACCCTTAACCCTTAAAAAAACACCATCAAACCCTAAACCCTCAAAACCCTCAACCCCAAGCCGCTTTTAAGCCCTTAAAACCCTATCCCTAGACCCTTAAAGTAAAAGCCAGAAAGTTAGAATATGATTATCCTAAACCCTTTATGGTAAATTAGAAGGTATCCTGCCCTGAAACCATATTCCAACTTTCTGGAGTTCCCCTTAAATGAACCCTACAAAGCCCTATAGCACCCTTAAAGGAACCCTGCTATAGTACCCTTAAAGGAACCCTAAGCCCTATAGTACCCTTAAAGGGAGTTCCCTTTAAAGAGGTTCCCTTTAAACCCTAAACCTTATAGATTCTGTTATAGATCCCTTTAAAGGAACCCTATAGATCCCTTTAAAAGAGCCCTTTAAAGAGGCAGCTTTGTGGGAAGCCTCGAGTTCGCGACGGGAGCGCTCGGCTCTCGTCTGATTCTCGCAGCTTGGCGTCAGGGTTTCGGGATTTTTGGTGATGTTAGGGTTCAGGGTTTAGTAAGTTTCGAAATCTAGGGTTTAGGGTTTAGTCTTTAGGGAACAGGGTGTAGTAAGTTTAGTAATTTAGGGTTCAGGGTTTAGGTTTTAGTCTCTAGGGCTTAGGGTGTAGTAAGCTTAGCTTAGCAATTCAGGACTTGGTCTTTAGGTTTTAGGGTTTAGTCTTTTGATGTAAGGTTTTTGGCTTTTGGGATGTAAAGGTTTGGACTTCGGGTTCAGAGTTTAGGCTTCGGATTCGGATTTGACGGAGTCAGTCAAGGGGAAAGCTGGCTGTCTGAACTCCAGGGGGCCAGGCTGCGTGAAGAAGGGGCGCAGCCCCCCCGTCCGCCCCAAACTCTAAATCACGTTTTTCCCGAAATCTGTTCAGGGAGGGTGGCATGGTATGGACAGCAGATGGGAAATTCGTAAGGAAGGTTACCTTTCAGCACTTCACCCGATCATCAAAAGCTCTGCACTACAACTAATATCACTTCTTTTCGGAACGTCCTCCTGACAACATCCTCGCCATATATAGAACGTGTTTTGGATTTGGGCGGAGCACGAGCAAGAGTAGAAGCACAAGCAGGAGCAGGAGCAAGGACAAGGAGCATGAGCAGGAGCAAGAGCACGAGCAGGAGCACGAGCAAGATGCCCAAAAAGTGGCAGTATAGATAGCGCCTCCCCCCCAACATTAACAACATGTTTCGATGTTATGTTCCCCCGCTCAACCGACTCTTCAATCCTGCTGCTCCTGCTTCTTTGATCTTCCTGCCAGAGGGCGCAGTGTGGCACCGAAAATTCTGCAGAGTTTGTCGTTTGCTCGTGTGCCCCAGCACGGCATACTTCCGAGTAGCTGCAGATTTTGTCCTTTGGACAGTTATGCGACGGCGCCCAAAACTGTTTTGATGGTTGCACGACGGCCTGCCATCACTTACATCTGCATGGTGACACACCGGAGTGATTTGCAGCCCTACCTGCTGCACACCATGACGTGCAATGCCGCCGCGGCTTGTGTCTGCCGAAGATTGGGTGAACATCCTGTATTTGAGCGCGAAGTTTCTCAGGAGCAGACGATAGAGTCGCGCTTTCGAGATGGTTGGTATATTTGGAGATCAAACGAAGCTGGGTGCACAGCTGGAGCACCTGGATCTTGTGCGCTCTTGTCCATCCCCTCTAAACCCCTTACACACCTAAGCTCTGAAACATTAACCGAAAGATTCGTTACTTGCACATGCCTGGAGCCGTAAAGCATAAACCTTGAAGAAATGCAAAACTTCCTGAAGCCTAAACCTGCAACCTTGAAGAAATGCAAAGCTCCTAAAACTCCATGCCTAAAAGAAGAACAGCATAGAGACGAGCAGACAGGTCTTGGGACACACCAAGTGCGGTGCCATCTACGGTGCCACGAAGGCTCCTGGAATCGAAGCTTCTGTTGTGAGGGTTGTGGTGTGGCGCTTAAGTGCTAAGCTACGGTATTAGGGTTTCCGTGCTGGTGGGCTTAGTATAGGGGCCTCAATAATTACCTATACTATTGTGGGTTCCTTGTGATAACTATAGTATAATGTGCACCCAAACCTTATTCTAACTAATTATTCAGGCTTATATTGAGGTTCCTGGCGTCGGGTTCGGTGTATCCAGTCCGGACCGACATGTACATCGTGCAGTTTTAACAGAAGCTACCAAGAGCCTCCATTGTAGTTCCTTGTTTGGTTCAACCAGTGTAACCCCAAAGGACCTACAATTGAGACTATGGGTACTGTCGGTTTGGGCCAGCGCCCTCGACCCTGAAATTTCTACTGTCGGGCTTGCTTTTGGGTTCCTACCCAGAGAATGTCCCTTAATCAAGGAATAGACCTCAAATTTTAGTAGGATCCCGAACGTGATTTAATAGGTATATTCCTTTGTTAAGGGATATTGGAGTCTCTGGGTACCGTTGCGAGCTTTCTGCCTTGCGGCGTTTAAGGATTTAGCGTTTAGGGTGGGGTTAGCCGTCGTGGGCTTTCTGCCTTGCGAGATTTAGGGTTTAGCGTTCAGGGTTTTCAGGTTGAGGGTTTAGGGGTTTAGGGTTTAGCGTTTTTGGGTTTTAAGGTTTAGGGTTTAGGGGTTCAGGGTTTGGGTCTGGGGGAGCCGGCTCGCAATGCCACAGATTCACGCGAACAGTCTTGGATCTCGGAAACCCGGATGCAGAAGCCCGAATTCTTGGTAACACTATTCACTTACAGCAGCGAATATGATGAAAGTGTAATTGTAGTATGATATAACCCATACCTCATTCTACACCCGCCCTCCTCTGGGGGCTCATCACACAAGCCCAGCCCCGAACCTCGTACCCCCTTCGCAGCTGAACCCCACATCCAAATCTGTCGAAATCTTGCAAATCTGTCGACCCTCAAACCTGCTGACCTCTAGATCAGTCAGCTGCTTCATCTGGACACTTCTAGAACCAACCAAAACGTTGAATAGCCCCCCCCCTTTGCGCCCCCTCACCCGAATCCCCCCCCTAAACCCCGCAAGAGACCTGCAAACCCATTCCCCCGTCCACCCCACCCCCTGCCCAGGAGCACCTAAACCGCAACCTTCAACTCCCTAAACTCTCAAATATAACCCTAAACCCCCCAAACTCCCGAAACTCCCGAAACTCCCTGAACTCCCTAAACTTCCCAATTTCCACCAGAATTCCTAAACAATAACACAGGGCTTCTTCGACGCCAAGCTGGGCACTGGCGGCTCTTCGGGCTCGGCCCTGGAAGGTCCCCGACTTCAGCTTCGCAATTCGAGTTTTGGGTTTTTGTTTAGGGTTTAGGGTTTTATTAGGGTTTAGGGTTTTTTGGGGTTTAGGGTTTTTAGGGTGTAAGGGTTTAGGAGTTTGGGTTCAAGGTTTAAGGTTTTGAGGTTTCAGGTTTAGGGTTTAGGGTTCTACATAAAGGTTCCATCATTAAGGTTGATATATCGGGTTTTATAAATACGGTGATGATAATTAGAGTTTTGGGTTCAAGGTTTAGGGTTTAGGGTCGTACAAAGGTTCTACATATGTAACGGTCTCTTGGATGTAGGGTTCAGTGCTTATGGGTGAACGTTTGGGGCTGAGGGCGCAGAGTCTGGGGTTTAGGATTGAGAGTTTTGGTGCAGGGTTTTAGATCTAGAAGCATGCGGGCTGCAGGAGTGGAGTTTATGGTTCAGGGCTTCAAGGGTAATGTAGCTTATATTGCAAGGTTTCGTGTGTTGAGCTTGGTCCTTTGGCTGGGCAAGTGAGGAAGTAAATAGGCAAATAGACAAACGAACATTCACAATAAGTGCGTATGGCTGTGCGTGCATATATATATATATATATATATATATATATATACACGCATACACATACTTATATATATATATATATGCATGCACATAGTCGACTTGTTTTTTTATGTATGACGTACTC
Source organism: Symbiodinium sp. CCMP2592 (assembly GCA_905221615.1). NCBI lineage: Eukaryota > Dinophyceae > Suessiales > Symbiodiniaceae > Symbiodinium > Symbiodinium sp. CCMP2592. Next base: position 658,238 of record CAJNDT010003068.1, on the reverse strand, counting down.
ATTCGTTTTGCATTAAGCCACTTAGTCATTTCTATCTCGCTTGTTGTCTGTCTTACATTCAGTTCATTGTGACCTCACAGCATGGTTGAGCAGCTCCTGCTCGGAAGCTGTGAAGCTGTTTTGGCCGATCTTGAAGATGCAGGAGATACTGGCGAAGCCAGAGGCTGGCAGAGAGTGGCAGCGACAGACCCTTCGCCGCGGACTGTCTGCAGTGATGATCGGCAAGATCATTAGAACGAAGAGGGCGAAGGAGCCGACAACCATCCCCATCCCTGTGGAGGTGTTTCAAGACCGGCCACCGTCGAGATCCAGCTCTGTTGTTTTCATCGTTGGCTCTGCAGACGGGAAACGCTCCTCGGCCATAGCAATCCCTGTGAGAAGCTACATAGGAAACCGTGTGCCGGGACGGTGGCGCAAGCGCTTCAAGCCGGCCAGTGGAGTTGTCAATTGCTTGTGATCCGAATGCATGGGGTTTAGGAGAGGACACAGGGAGTCTGCAAAGGAGACCTGAATTCAGGGACAGTGGCTGTCAGCGACAATGGCTTTTGGCAGGCAGTGAAGTAGTTACCACGGAGACTGACCAATGTGAACAGCAATTTAACAGTACGACTATCTGATTACTGACTACCTGGTATGGTTGCTGACTGCAGTTACTTCGGTTATCATAAGAAATCATTTGCTGGTTTCTTCTTTCTTCCGGAGTCTCCAATACCGAGTCTATGGCGTATTCTCTCCGGAAAGGCATTTGCTGAATCCTTGTCGGGAACGGCTTAAGGTTTGTGCATTGAGAGATTCGGGGGCGGGTCTGCGATTCAAGTTTTGGGTTTTGAGATTACTTGGAGGTTCATGGATAGTTATAAGTAGGGTTATAAGTAAGGTAACCATACTTATAACCCATTTTAGGGACTTGTAACCCCACTTATAACTACCCATGAACCTCCAAGTATGAGTGGGAGAGCAAGGACAGCAATGGTGATAGTCAGGATGATAGCACATGCTGGCCGCATCGCAACAACATGCACAAACCCACCTGAGCCTCAAGCCGTTTGCTGAATGCAACGCAGGCTTCGTGGAGTTTCGCCACGGTTTTGCTGGGTTGAATCAAGGGTGTCGGATTTAGGGTTGAGGTTCAGATTTGAGTTTCAGGGTTGAGGGTTTACGGTTGGCAACGGTTACGCAAGGAGTTCGAACACCATGGCTGCGACTTTTGGTGATGAGTAGAGGATCTGTATACAGGTTCCTGACAGAGGGGAGCCACGCCGTAGAAAAGCGTGCTTTATGTCCAGGGTCCAGGGTTGTGACTTTTGCATATATTGCGAGAATGCGCCCGGCGGCTTGATACTGAACACATCTCCAAGTAATAGTAGTAGTAGCAGTAGTAGTAGTAGTAGTAGGAGTAGGAGTAGGAGTAGGAGTAGGAGTAGGAGTAGGAGTAGGAGTAGGAGTAGGAGTAGTAGTAGTCGTCGTAGTCGTCGTAGTCGTAGTCGTAGTCGTAGTCGTAGTCGTAGTCGTAGTCGTAGTCGTAGTAGTAGTAGTAGTGGTAGTAGTAGTAGTAGTAGTAGTACTAGTACTAGTACTAGTACTAGTAGTACTAGTACTAGTACTAGTACTAGTACTAGTAGTAGTAGTAGTAGTAGTAGTAGTAGTAGTAGTAGTAGTAGTAGTAGTAGTAGTAGTAGTAGTCGTAGCAGTAGTAGCAGTAGTAGCAGTAGTAGTAGTAGTAGTAGTAGTAGTAGTAGTAGTAGTAGTAGTAGTAGTAGTAGCCGCCACAAGTGCTCAAGCGGCCGCGCTGAATGAGAGGTTTCGAACAGGCTTGGGGCGCAACTGCTGTGCTAGAGGTTCCAACCGGGCCTTTTTCTGAACAGTAAAGGTTTGTGCCTCCTTCTACGCCATGGTCCTCTCCCTTTTCTCACAGGAGCTGCTTTGTGCCGCCAGGTCCCAATTCCTGGGCGCAGACTCTGTTTAAAACATTGCAACACTGGGTAGGCGGTAGGGTTTCCACTTCCGCGCAGTGGAGGGAGTCATTAGGCTTCTGTCTCTTGACGAAATTAGCGGATGGCGCAACTACCAGTGCACTCACAAAACTTTGCATCTCTTCGCAAGAATTCGTTCAAGACAGCATGTAGACGGACAATCAGAAGTGACGGACCCGTACCATACCGCGGACAGGTTCTGACACCGACCCTAGTCAACCAGTTGGGGGTGCGGCCCCCACCGACTCGAAGAGAGCTTCAGTCACAGACTGCTGACTCCCCTGCACATGGCACAGCCTCCCGCAGGGCAGGACGACTAGAAAGATCCATTCGGGTAGTCTCTTGGAACGCGGGGCACCTAGGTCAACAGCAATGGGGAGAACTAAAAACGTGGCTGGCAGCTGAAGCCTCCCACCACTGCGACGTCCTTATCCTGCAGGAGACGCACTGGACGGAGACTAGCGAGTTCAGTGTTTCAGGTTGGCATTGCATCTCTTCGGCCTCGGAGTCTGCCAAACGTAGCACCCAGCAGAAGCAGGGCGCGAAGCGCAAGACTAGGCAGGAACCGAAAGCGGCTCCATCCACGACCCGGGCGGATGGCGTCATGATTCTCTTCTCACCCAAGTTTACAGCCAAGAGCCTTCGCTGGAAGGAGTGGAGTCCAGGCAGGGTCCTTGAAGCTCGTGCAGACATGGCAGGTACTAGGCTGGTCATTGTGGCTGTGTATCAACATGCTTGGTCCTCGGCCAAGTCCATCCAGTCTAACAAGGACGACCGTGCTCATGTACTATCAGTCATGTCTAAGGTGGTCAAGCAGGTGCCCAAGCGGGATTCTCTAGTCGTGGCAGGCGACTTTAATACCTCCCTGCGCTCGTGTCCTCCATTGGTGGGTACACACGTGAAGCAGCCCACGGAGGATCGTCCTGACGAATCCCACTTGTCCAACCTGCTGCTAAGGTTGCGATTGGTGGCCCTTAATACCTGGCACTGTGACAACATTGCCACCTTTGCTCAAGGTGGCGTGGAGTCGCAAATCGATTTTGTCCTTACTAAGGAATCCACTGCAGGAGGCAAGGCCAAAAGGTCAGCCCCTTGGACGGACTGCCCGTTGGGTAGCTGGAAGAAGGGAGGGCACTACCCAATTAAGGCCGAAATCCCCCTCCAGCACCACTGGTTACTCCCACCGCACAAGGGAAGCACACGCCGTTATGATTCCCTAGCTCTTCAGGCCGCAGTCCGTGAGGAGGACGACACAGCCAAGGCACTGCATAGTTGGGTGAAATCCAGAATGGAGTCCTGTCAGGACCCTTCAGATTGGAATGCACTGCTGCTGGAGGGTGCAGAACGTTTCTTCCCCAAGCTCCCCAAAAGCCGACTGATCCCGCTTGAATCCGAGACTCGACGTATGTGGAGGGCCAGGACCCTTTGCAGGGCAGACAACACAGCTCCCTCAGCACAGCTGATCGAGCCTCATCAACCAATGGCACAGCCTCCTGGGTTGAACACACTCCCCAAACCGGAAACTGAGGTGGAGCTGGCGCAAGTTGCGCACAGACAAGCTGTGAAGCAAGCAAAAAAGGACAGAATAGCGGGTTTCATAGCTGAAGTTGACGCCAGCATAGCGGAGGGCGACCAACATATTTCGTTTCAAACCCTTAAAAGGCTGCGGCCTTGGCAGCCGGCGCGTCGGGCTCAGCTCAAGGACAGCACAGGACATCTTCTAGGCCCAGCGCAGGAGCTTGCGGCACTCAGGGAGTACGCGAACCAGGTTTTCGCGGCTCACCCCCCGCTGAGGCCAATGACTGGAGCTTTTCCGGTTTTGGAGTCATCCAAATTAGCCGCTCACATTCATTCCATCAAGCCTAATAAAGCTGTGCCTGACGGAGCTGCACCTGCTGCCATTTGGAGACTTTGCAGTGACGTCATTGCACCGGTCCTTTCCCGACATGTGGCTGCTAAACAAGTAGAGGATGGATTAGAATCTGATCTCATCGACGCAGATCTGTGTCTAATCCCCAAACCGGGCAAGCCTTCGGACAAGCCAGCAAACTTGCGTCCTTTGGGCATTTTGAGACCGGATGCTAAAGGACTGGCTGGAGCGGCAAGAGAGGCGCTACAACCCCTGACCCTCTCGTTCCTAAAACATATGCCACAGTTTGCCTACCTTCCTGGTCGTGGGCTTTCAGATGCGCTGGAAAGAGTCGTGTGCCATCTGCGGGAGGCTCGGTCTTTGTTGGAGCAGGCTCATCCTACGAGACATGCTATACAGCAAGGCACACAGGTGCCATCACTAGTAGGCGGTCTGACCTTTGCTTTAGACCTAAGCCAGGCGTTTGACACAGTCTCTCGCCAAGAGATTATCGGTCTCCTTCAGCGCGAGGGGGCCGATCAGGACACAGTCCACCTCGTTCAAGCTCTCCATGACGGATCCAGATACGTCTTACATGCCCAAGGCGATTCCACTTCTATCGAAACCACAGCAGGCATTAAACAAGGATGTAAGCTCGCTCCCACCCTATTCTCGTTCCTCACAGGTGACCTCTTCCGGTCTCTGGTTGATCTGTTCGGTGCTGAACAGGTTCTGAAGTTTTTAACGGGCTACGCCGATGACCTGACGCTTCATAGGACTATTCGTTCTGAGAAGGACCTCAAGGCCATCCATGCACTTATAGCTGCCCTGTTGGAGGAGGTCCGCAAACATCGACTCAGAGTCAACATCGGCAAGTGCGTCATTTTGGTAAAGCTGGCAGGTAGAGAAGCACAAAATGTGATGAACAAACACAGCTGCTGGATTACCAACCCCAAAGGAGAGCCAGTCAGAGGGTGGCGCATCGGGCCCAACAAGTCGTTCCCTGCCTTCCAGTGGGTCTCCTCAAGCAAGTACTTAGGAGTTATGATCTCCTACAACCACTTCGAGTTGCAGACCCTGCATTTTCGGATGGGGGAGGCGAAGCAAAAGTTGCATCAAGTTCGCCAATTCGTCTACAACCGCAGGTATGCAAGTACCATGTCGCGCCTTAAGGTGTGGCAGAGTACTGTCCTGGGCACCTTGACGACTGGCCTATCTGACGTCGGTTTAAGCGAAGAGTCGGCCAAACAGCTTCGCAGCTGGCACGCCTACAAGGTACGATCGGTGCTGAACCTGCCGGCTCACACCACTCGGATCACCACTAAGGATCTTTTCCAGCTCTACAACATCCAGGACCCTGTCCACGCACTGCAGTCCAAGCTAAGGAAGCGGCTTCGCAAACTGGAGCGACGAGCAGTGCAAAGCCCGGACATCACGACAGACCCCTCGGTTCTGCAGGTTATCCGAGATAAGCTGTTGGTCCTGTCACAACTCCCTGAGCCCGAGGAACATCCGGTAACCTCATACGAGTGCACGCTCTGCGCGGCTTCATTTCAGACGTCAAATGGACTACATTTGCATAAGTCGAGGGTTCATCCGGCGAGCATTGACCGCTTTGTGCCTTCAAGCTTCGATAGAAAGCTCCACGCTGTGGATGGGATGCCGCAATGTGCGGCATGTAAGCGTAAATTCCATCAATGGAAAGGCCTACGTGACCACTTGCTTTCGGGGGCATGTCCGGAACCTCAGAAGCTCCGTTCACTAAAAGAAGCAGACAAACAGTCCAACCATCCCGATATTAGGACTCTCTTCCAGCTGAGACAGGACATTGCTCTGCTCCCACAACACCGCATCGCGGAGCTCTCGAGGACTGCGGATTCCAAGGTCCTTAATCATCGGTGCTTAACGTGTGACTTCTGGACTTTTGACCACACCAAAGTCAAGTCGCACTTTCGTCAGGCGCATCCTAAGGACTGGTCACGCCTACACAGGCGGGCTGTTAATATCTGCCAGGGCTACTCGCCCCAGTTAGCCAAGGGCCACTCATGTCCCTTCTGTGGCTACAAGGTCTATGACCGCTGCATCCGGAGCAGTGTCCGGTGCTCTATCAGGTAAGCACGCAGTGGCTGCGAGGGCAGCCTGACGCGGACGTCGATCCCGTCGCCCCGCCTCCCAAGCCTCAGACAAAGTCGTTGGCCAGCTTTTTTAGACCTAGGTCGAATGGCACAGCCTCCAACTCGTCGAGCACAGCTCGTCATCCTACAACAGACTCGAACCAGGAGTCTGTGGCGCAGGCCCCCAGGAACACAGAGCCACAGCCTACAGGCTTACACAAACGCGTACTGTCTAACACGGCAAACTCCTGCTACGCTAACGCTCTCTTCCAGGCCTTGCATCAAGTATCGAGCTTTGGGTATGATCTGGGTGCTTTTCAATCTGTCTTAACCCATCTCGGGGATGAGAGTGCCCCTAGACTTCTGAACTTGTTCGGCCTGTTTGAATTTCGCCATGCCATTGCCGGTTGGCGACTAGATGGCAGGCAACACGATGTCTCAGAATTTCTTCACCATCTGCAGCAAAAGCCCATGGGATCCCTTCAGCACACTCAGTGGCAGGGTCGTACTGGGGGAATCGTTGAGGAGTCGGATGTGGGAGTCAGTCCTCTTCTCCTTCCCCTTCCGACGGGACCTCTGTCTCTCCAAGCCTGCCTAAGATTCTGGGAATCGCAAACTTTTAGTCGAGCGCTGGTATGGGCCCCAGAAGTCCTAGCTGTTGTGATTTGCAGATGGCAAGACGGTGTCAAGAATACCCAGCCGTGCGCCTGGACCGGCCGTGCCATGGTGTCCGTGTGGACATCCAGCGAGCACACTGCCCAACGATCCTACCAAGTCCTGGCAGGAGTTGCCCACTTTGGGGACTCCCTAGCGTCCGGGCACTACCGAGCCTTCTGGCCAGAGGACCCCGCGGATGCGAGATCTCAGGTGTGGATTTGCGACGACTACAAGCTTCCGAAACGTCTACATGCTTTTCTTGCAACGAACTCGTTAGCATCATCGCTTAAGGCGATGCATGCCGGCCCAACCTCGGCCCTCAGGGCTAAGCAGGGCGCCCGTGCGTGAGAAGCCCGTCGTCAATTTCATGTTGACGCAGGCCGCCTCACGTCAAGGCCAAGTGTGTCATGAGCGCACGCGGACATGCACACTCTGTAATTTCCTTACTCTCAATCAGCTCTTTTTATTTAGTCAGCTTCCCCCCAGCTCCCTTTGGCCGTCATGACTGCCTCGCCTGCTACTGCCACGAGCCCGGAGCACAAGCATCTGTCGCAGCCGGGTTGAAATGACAACAGAAGGCAAAAGTTGCCATCGTTGTCAACCCTTCCGCCTCAAGCTTCGCGATGCTCTCATCCGACACCCCAGTGTCTTTGGCTCGCGCTTTGAAGGCTGCCGCGCTCTCCCCAAAGGACATGGCTCCTAGTGCTAGGTTCACTCAAGATCAGTCTAGGGCCCAGCACGCCTTGCAATCACTTTTAGCGTCGGCGAGAATGCCGCTCCCTAGTGCGCCACTTTTTAGTCCAGCTTAGTGCTGATTTGCTCTTGCCCCAATATGGGCGCTTCGGCTAAGCACCCATTTTAGTACGGGAGCAATTAGTAAATGTCACAGACTCCTCAAATCCCGTATGGCACAGCCTCTGGGAATTCGGTGCTCTTCCGACGCTTTTGCAAATCTCTTCGAGAGCTGTAGAGCAGCGCGCTAGCCACGGCAAAATGCAGGACACTGCACTTCGCCTGAGCCGATATGGTCAATCAGCTGTCGGCTGTTTGACTCACTCAGCTCTACAGGAAACCTACCCAGAATAACGGAAGCAGTCCGAGGAAAGCCAAGAGCATGAGCGTCGCTTATTGGGGGGTAGTCACGACAAGCACTCCGAGTCGTATGTAGGTTTACGCACATGTGACCCTTACGGCCTTCTGTCTCCAGCATGAGTAATCCGTGTGGGACGCCACACGACGGATACTCTAGGCGCCGGCTTCGCCCGAAGTACGACCTAATTGCTGGGACAGGTGCACAGACGGACGCGTCTGTTCACAACAAGGTGGCGGAGGAGGAAGCCATAGATGTACAGTCTTACTCAACTGAGCAGTTTGAGAGGAATAAGAGCGATGAATGCTAGCAGATAACCAGTTTCACGAGTGCACGGGACCAAAGGCGCCCGCAAAGCGCAGAGCACGCTCGCGCAGCGTTCAATTGAAAAATAGTAGTGGTAGTGGTAGTCGTAGTCGTAGTCGTAGTCGTAGTAGTAGTAGTAGTAGTAGCAGTAGTAGTAGCAGTAGTAGTCGTCGTAGTAGTAGTAGTAGTAGCAGTAGCGGCAGCAGTAGCAGTAGCAAGCAGTAGTGCTTGTAGTAGCACGCAACACTAGGGCTGGTAGAAGTACTAGTTGTGTTCGACGTTGTCGTCGTAGTCGTAGCAGTCGTGGTCGTAGTCGTATTAATCGTCATCGTTGCCGTGGTCGTAGTCGTAGGCATCGTGGTCATAGCGGTGGTGGTGATGGTCGTAATAACCTGTCGTCGTCGTGGTAGTGTAGTAGTGATCGTGGTCGCTGAAGTGGTGGCAATGGCCATGCTGATGGCAGTGATGGCCGTGGTGGAGGTGGTGGCAGCAGTCGCCGCCGTCCTTGTCGGTGTCGTCGTCGTCGTTGCCACCGTCGTCCCAGCAGCAGCTTTGTTCTTATACTCGACCGCAACGGTTCTAAACTTAAACCCCAAACCCTAAACCCCACACCCTAAGCCCTAAACCCTAAACTAGGCTCAGGCCCTAAACCCAAAGCCCCATACCACCCCAACCACTCGTGGTCTGAGTTTTTGGGTCCCCATAGCCATCTCTCGTAGGCCTGCTGCACGATCTGGGCTCCGTGGCTGCCGCTCGGCCCTGCTTTTTTTGGGGGCGGCTGACGAAAATGTTAGTAGGGCTTTGGGTTTCGAGTTCTGGGTTTAGGGTTTAGAGTTCAGGGTCAAGTTCGAGGCTTTTCGCTCAGGGTCTTAAACCCTAAACCCCAAACATCAACAGCCTCAACCCGAAACATAAAAGACACTAGACCCGAAACTGTAAACCCTTTGGGCGACTTTCCACAGCTCCCCGAGGAGGTGGCTGCGGGAGAGATGGGTCCGTCGGCGAAGTACGAGACGGTGCAGCGCTTATGCATCTGGGGGTTCGTTTCCAGGAGTCTTGATAAGGGCTACTATAAGGCTACCATTGAGGTTTAAAGTAGGGGCCCAAATAATTACTATACTTTTTCGCGGGTTCCTTAGTATAAGTATAGTGTACTGGGCCCCAAAGCCCTATTCTAACTACGTATTAAGGCCCCTATATTATCCAGCTGAGGGATCGTGTTAAGGCAGTTGGGGTTTAGGGGTTTATGGTTTAGGGCTTTAAGGCATTTTGGACTTGTAGGACTTTAATATGTAAGTTATATGAAGCGTTTGAGGTTTGGGTAAAGAGCTCTCAGTTTGAGGGCATTTGAGCTCTAGGGCTTGTGGTGCAGTGTAGGGTCTGGGTTTGAGCGGTAGGAATTTTGAAGTAGTACCTCTTGACACAAGTTGCGAGTCTATCAGTCGTAAGCTTCGCCTTAGATTCTGCCCCCAAGAGCAGCAGCTAAATCAAGTGTCTATGATTATAGTAAACTATAGATATACAAAGCCCTTAAAACTAGCCCAGTATAGGTAATTACTGTATGGGGGCAGTACCCAGCCCTCGCCTGTCTGCAGGTGGCAGCCCATGCCGTGAAGGTGAACGTCTTCCACACCATCAACTTCCTGCTGAAGTAACCTCAGGGGTTTAGTATAAGATTCGTAATCTTAATATTACTCCCTTTATTGCCCGAAAATGATATTATAGTCTGGTGCCAGTCAGCGGTTTGATATAGGAGTCGGAATCTTCGTTATATCTCTCGTGTTAGTCCCACAGTATTCTAGCCGCAAATGTTTCGGGTTCAGGGTTTGGGGGAGAGTGCGAGCCTAAGCATTATAGTCGCCACAGATGCTACAGCCGTACCAATCTCGAACCGTAAAGCCGGAGATGAAACCCTACACTGGAGACCCGAAAACTGAGCCCCAAACCCTGAGCCCTGTAGACTCCCTTAGACCCGAACCCTAGACCTTGCACCCGGGACCCGAAAAAAGAACTCAAACTTTCGGTGTGCCCACGAATCGGGAAGTTCAGCTTCATGGTTCATGGTTTTGGATATGGGTGGTCATCAAAAATTAGGGTCCCTTTTTCAGTACCCTAAGAAAAGGTACCGTATTATAGTAAGGACCCACAAAGGAACCCTACTTTTGACAACCGCCCATATGAGGGTTTAGGGGTTTTCAGGCATTGGGTGCGGAAGGCTTCGTGGTAGTCTTATTAACCAAAAGCGGTTCTGGGAGGTTCCGAAAATAGGGGTACCCTATTTTGGTGTCCTTATAATAAGGATCCTACTATGTAAGGTGCTGTATTAGGGCCCCCTATTTTCGGAAACTTCCGTGTAGGTTTCATGGGTCTTTGCGGCGTGGGGTTTAGGATTTGGGGAGCTGCTTGCAGCGCTCGGAGGGTTTGGAGTTCCAGCTTTGCCTTGTCAACGTCCATGCGCTGGGGTTGCGGACAAGTCAGCTGTTTGACGTTTCTGGTAAGTCTAGGACCAGGGCAACAAACGAGTTTGTAAACCTTTGACATGTTGGATTCCCAAAGAATGTTTTCAACTTGATTGATCTGTGTGCTGTATCAGCTGGACAGCTGAGCTGTTGTGGCCGAACTTGTGGCAAATAGTATGTGCGCACACACACGCACACACAGAGGTCTCAGGCAGAACATCCAAACCTGTTCTCATCCTGTCAGCTCTGTATTATCCGGTTTCGAAGAACCCATAGAAGCCTTCCCCCACAGTTCAGCCACGCGACAAGACCTAAACCTTATACCCCTGAAACCCTGCGCCGGAGGTACAGCAAGAGCCTCCGCCAGCAGGTTCAGAGTGGCAAGTTGGAGATCCAGGGCGGTATCTATCAGCTGGAGACAGGCAGCAGACGAGATTGATGGGTTTGAGGATTGAGTGGGGGCCACGGGCTTCTGGTTCGTGCAGCCTTCGGACTTTCCGTGACCCCAGTAAGCATTGCAGAGATGGATGCTGACCTGACACTGCGGTTGCCCCGGACCATGTTTCTGAAGCTAGGCCCAATGAGTGTCATCGCATGTGTGCATGTCGCGATTGCTAGCAACGACACTCTCTGGCAAACCCCTCCCTGATCCTGAGAACACCTTCAGGACTCTTATACTTATCCCTGATGAGTTTCTATGCTTGCGTTGTCAGGTCTTGAGGGCCGCTGGGACCAAACTCACACATTTCCTCTTGTGACTACCGCACATAGCAAACTAAGGGTATGCGCCGGGAATTATTTTTATGATTATCTTATGGTTTTCTTATGATTTAGGGGGTTTTCCCGTTTACGATTTTGATACGGTTCTGGTTACGATTTCACGGCTCGGAAGGCAGCTCGGCTGCAAGTCTTAACACCATATCAAAAACCTAGCAAACACACCAAAACCAGTCCTTGGGGAGGCTGGAGACGTATCGAAATCGTATTGAAATCGTATCAAAATCGTAACGAAATCGTATCAAAATCGTATCAAAATCGTATCCAAACCGTATCCAAACCGTATCCAAATCGTAAACCATGTCAAAATCGTATCATAATCGTAACCGGAAGGATCCTTGAAATCATATCAAAACCGTAACATTAGTGTAAAAATAATTATTCAATGAAATGCCAGTCTGCTAACACTCTGGGAGTCACAAATTTCCTCAGAATCAGTTCTCAACCCAAGACCGCACCTTCCCGACATTTTACTACAAGTAGAATCCGAAAGGCTATCTGGTGTCAGGATACTTCAGAATGGTAATCCTATTCCCTCTCACCCGGATCGCTAGAGCAAGTAGTCGAAAAGCAAAGTCTTGACTAGTTGCGGCTTCTGGGTTAGGGTTTCTAAGATTCTTACGAATTTCAGGGATTTTAGGGAAGTTAATTAGGGTTGCTAGACTTCAAGAGCCCAAACCCTAAGCCCTAGACCTGCTAGACTTCAAAAGCCCAAATCCTGAACCCTAAACCGCAAACCCTAAGCCCTAAACCCTAAACCCTGAACCCTAAACCCTAAGCCCTAAACCCTAAACTCAAGGCCTAGGCCGCCCACCTCCGTGGGTAGGCGGCGCTTAAGCCCCTCGACCTCGATGGCGCAGAGCGACCCCATACACTTGCCCGCCTTTCCACAGCCATGGGGACGGTAGCACCCCTGCCCTACCTGCTGCCTTGCCTTCTGCCCGACCTTGCCCTGCCCTCCATTTAAATTCTGTTCCTAAAATGTGCATTTTCATTAGGCCCGGTGCCAAAGTCGAGGTCCCCTCCTTTCTTTGTGTGGGCCTAGTCTAAAGAAATAAAGAAAACCATCGAATGAGTTTAGGTGCTAAACCCTAAAAGGAATAGGTTTGGGTGGTTTGGCCGCCTGAGACGGCGTGGGGTGGGAGAGTTAAAAGAAAGAGCCATCCACCATCAGGCTCCAACAGCCAATCGTCATATTGCGACGCACTCGAAAATACACTGTCGCAAGCTATTTCCGCTTCTGCGCCACTCTACGGCAAACCCTAAACCCTAAACCCCAAACCGCGACACCGCCAGGCAAGGTCGAGTTCCTTGGGCCCTCGCCGGAGCAGCAGTCCTTGATACTGGGCTCCTTTAAGGGTTCTTGTAAGGGTTCCTTTAAAGGTTCCTTTAAGGATTTCTTTAAGGGTTCCTTTAAGGGCTCGGGTTACGAGATTTAGGTTAAGTTACCATCATAGGGGTCGATAATAAATTAATCTGGCTTCCCTCTTGTCTGTTAGTATATTGCTACTATTATTTTGCTAACATTACCATCATAGGGGTCGATGGTTAATTGACGACTATTGTTTGTTAGTACTACTACTTTTATTATGCTAACATAAAATTAAATCCCTATTATTAGTAAGCATTATCACTACAGTTATTATTCTAACATTTAAGCCAAATCCCTCAGCAAGAACCCAGGATAGCGGAAAGCGTTACTTCGGTGCCGCCTTCGTTGCTCGCTCCCAAGGCACTGGGTTTATAGGGTTTAGGGTACCCAGAGACTCCAATACCCCTTACAGGAAGATACCTTAAATTATCGTAGGATCCCCAATATGAGTTAAGGTATATTCCTTAATTAAGGGATATTGGAGTCTCTGGGTACAGGGAATAACAGCACAAGCACCTCCCAACTACACTCTGTTATACCCTAAATGCCCACTATTAAGGACCATAAGGGCTCTACTAAAGGGTACTTGGGGGTGCTGGTAGGGTATAGGGTTTAGGGTACAGGTGGTAAAGAGTCTTGGGGATTTGGGAATTTGGCCCTGGGAGTTCGGGTTTTGGGATTCGTGACTGCGGTAAGAGGCTTCGGTGGCCAGGGGTTTCGGAGTTCTTCCGATGATGTGGGTTTCCCTGCTGCGGGGTTTTACACGGCTTTCTGGGATCTGTAATGCTTCTTGGAGCCATTCTACCCCATTCTAGCTTTGAGTTTCGCTGTTCACGTCTGCGTGGTTCAAAACCCATGAGACCCGAGACTGCAACATCGGAAGTAATAAAGTCTATGCTTCTGGGCTTGAAAGCCCAGGCGGCACCGGCAAGCCCCTTAGTCAAGGTCTGGACGGAAGTGCGTATGTGTGTTTATATGCATAACGTATACATATTTTGTAATTTTAGATTGTACTTACACTTGTAGTTATGTTTGTGTGTGTATGTGATCGTATCTACAGATACCAGAAGAACCCACACCCTCGCATCGTGACCAGGAGGCCGCGCCGGCCACGGTTCGCACCGCTGCAGATGCAGCCGTCGTCCCGCAGAAGGCTCGAGCTGGCAGTATATCGGTAGCAGACGAAACAGTGGGCATGGTCACAACAGAAGAAGACGATGGCGATGATGATGGCAGCAGGGATGATGATGACGTGAAGACGACCTGGGCCTCAATGGCGACCGCGAACATATCCCGACCACGACCCACCATGTCCAACCACGACCGCCCAAACAGATGCGGACAATGGTTCTGAGGATGAAATAGTCATGATGACGACGATAGCAATGATGCTGGTGTTGGTGAAGATGTGTGAGCAAGGTGCGATGGTGACACGATCGGGAAGGATTCATACGACAGTGGTTGCAAGCGGCTCATTGCGCAAGTAGTTTCTTATGGTTACCCAGTCCGCTACGATGGGCTACAGCAGGTGTGGGTGCATGTTTGTTTGTGTGTGTGTGTGTGTGTGTTACTTGGTCTTCGTTTGGGCGTGGATCGCGGGGAGGCGTTCGTCGGAGGTCCATCTGAAGCATTACAGTAGAAGCCATTACAGTAGAAGCCCAAAAGTTGGAAACCCAATTGCCAATAGTGGGTCAATAGCTTCAATCCTTGGGAGTAATATGTAGCGAAGCCCAGCACTAACTGTCCTTAGTCCGGTTTCCAGCTTCTCTGGGTTTACCTATAGTCTCCATTGTAGTTCCTTGTTTCGATTTAGCCAATCATTGGATTAAGGATCCTGTAAGGTAACCCCCCAAAAAGAAGCTACCATGGAGACTATAGGCATTATAGAAGGGGGCAAGGTTCGCGGCTTTCCTTGTTCTGAGCCCCATTCTGAGGTACCCTACCCGGTGAATCTGAATATTCCGGGTTTAGGATATGTAACTGGGTTCCTGTTAAAGGGCTTGGTTAAAGTTACCATCTATAGTAAATAATACGGTTTCCTTATGGTAACCATATTAAGTTCCTTAACAAGGTCCCAGTTAAGATGCCTCTTGCCCTCCCCCCCTCCGGATAGGCTGACATACGCACCCAGACCCCAATCCGACATGACGAACCTCTGACTCCTACTTATTGATAGTACTGGTGATTATTCAGGCCTTTTTTTTTTTTACTCCGACGCCACGATCGGAAGCCCTGACCCTTCAACCCCTTCGAAATGCCAGTTCCAATGGGTGTAGGCTTGTGGCTGATTGAAGCCATGATTACCATGCGATCGAGGATTGAGGCGATACGGTGCTAGATCTTCATCCAGAGACCCACAACCGTCATACTGTTGATGTTACAAATCCTGCATGACCCATAGTAAGGAATATGCCATAATTCCTTTTATTTCTTAGTATGGGTAATGCAGGATTTGTATCATCAACCGTATCAGGCACTGGAAAACCTCAAGAGCGGCAACAAGCGCTACGTGGCAGGCGCGACATTCGTCTCGCCCTACCACGATTGCAGAGTTCTGAAGAATCAGATTCTTCCCTATGTACCTGTAGCAGAACGTAATATGCAAGACTCAATTCTTGGGTCCAAGGCTACAGGGGCTTACCGTTTCCGAGTTGGGGTAGCGTTAGCCGCCCCCATCCTGTTTTCATTTGCTTCCGCCTTTAAGAGAGGGTTTTGTCAGTCGTTTCTCCGCGACCGAAGGCATAGACCCCAAAGTCCTAGAATCCTAAGCCCTGAACTTAAGGCCCTAAGCCCTATTCCACACAACCCTAAGCTAAAGCCTCAACTCCTAATTCAAGCACTGAGCCCCAAACGAAGCCCAAAACCTCAAATGCTTGCAACCCCAAACCCGGTTTAGGGTTTAGGGTTTAGGGTTTAGGGTTTAGGGGCCCAAACCCTGCAACCTTAATGCCTTCAGCGCGCATAGAGCTGAGTTCTTGAGAGGCGGGGTTTCCTCTTGCACCTCCGGGCTCGTGAGGGTGAGGGTCTAGGGTTTAGGACACATGCCCATTTCAGGGATGGTTAAACTGACACTGGAAGTTTGGATCAAGGAAGGCCCTTAAACGGTTCCGTCGGAACCCAACCCCAAATTTGCCAAACCTTCATCTCTGAAGACAAACCCTAAGGGTGCATGTTACCAAAGAGTATATACTTTGGCTTTAAAGTAGTCCCTGTATAGGTACTTTGGGGCTTAAGTATATACTATTTGGGCACATGGACCCGTAGGAAACCGTAAAGCCCTCTTTATATCTAGACCGCTGACACACCAGCTGTGGGTGCACGACACGCATACTCTACATCTTAAGTCTGCCACGTTCCATCTACACATCCTAACACCAGGCTCCAGCGGAGTTGTCCTCAGTTTTATAGGATCATAGGACCATTGTATATACTCTGCAGATCTACACATACGCATACATGCACAGCTTTAAGCTGGTCACTGTTGAAGGCACGCCGACGGCGCCGACTACCACAAAGGACCGGAAGTGGCTTGGGGTTAGGACATAGGCATAGGTAGAAAATCAAAAAAGACCAACAGACAGACTACCTGCCTGGCTGGCTGACTGACTGACTAGGCATGCATGAAACATGGGTGCATACATACAGATGTCCAAGCGCACCACGAACCGATAAACTACACACGCAAACACAAACACACACACACACACAAACACACACAGACACACAGACACACAGACACACAGACACACAGACACACAGACACACAGACACACAGACACACAGACACACAGACACACGGACACACGGACACACGGACACACGGACACACGGACACACGGACACACAGACACACAGACAAACAGACACACAGACACACAGACACACAGACACGCACACACACAGACACACAGACACACACAGACACACAGACACACAGACACACAGACACACAGACACACAGACACACAGACACACACTGACACACAGACACACAGACACACAGACACACAGACACACACACACACACACACACACACACACACACACACCAACATGCACACGCGCACAGATAGTCAGAGAGACAGACAGACAGACAGACAGACAGACAGACAGACTTGCGGGTCGATGCAGTGCCACAAGGGAAAGCATGTCATCATCTGAACCAGGCAGATGCTCTAACGGCTGTAATTGTCAAGCATAATATAGTTTTTCATATCGCAGCAACCAGCCGCAATGAGCATTCCCACATGCTCCACTTTCGCGCGTGACCACCAGCTACAAACCGCACTGCAACTGGTGGATACCAGCTGCCATACGCACTGCGAAGCAACCAACACCCACCCAAGGCACATGTGTCTTTCTTCGGTCATAATTCTGCCCATGGTTTCATTGCACGCAGCAGTCAAAGTGCTGTGGGCCCCGCACTTGTGCAGCAGTTTTCAACTCGTTTCTTGGTGGCAGGGTGCGTGTGCATCTGTCGCCCTCACACCTTTCTCACACTTCGGCCATCAGTTCCACTCTAAACCTCACGCACACATCTCTCAGAGTAGTTACATCGCAAGCCAAAGGAGGGCGACTGCAGGGTTTAGGACGTAGCCATGAGGACATGCGGAAGGCCTTGGTCGACAAGGGCCAAGCTCCACATGCTGCCATCATCGGCTGCGCCTGGTCTACCTCACTATTATTATAGTGTAAAGGGCTTGGGTTGAGGGCTTAGGGCTTTCGTAGTTTAGGCAGTGATGTTTAGTAAGAGTATTCTTGGTGCCTGGGGGTGATGTCTCTGGAGCGAAAGTTTTTACTGGCACTGACTAGTTTTGTCGGAAGGGTCTGAGAGGGCAGAAGATTCGAGTGCTCACACTTAGCCTGTTAGCGGTCCCGACTTTCAGCTGAGAGACGGAGATTGCGCTGATGTCAGGCTTCATGGACGAAGGTGATCGTGACGCCTTAAAGCCACACGTAACTCTTGCAGAGCCCTTGCGGAAATATCATAATTATTCCAAAACCCGTATAGAATCCTTGTGACCCATGTACGAACCAGGTGCTGACTCCCGAGCCCCGGTGGAGACGCTCTTTGACGCGGCCCCCGGCGACCTGCTCCTGGACGTCAAAGAACGGCTGCGCTTAAGGGAGGTTTAGGGTTACTGCAAGGTTTCTATACGGGTTTGCCTGTAGTCTCTATGGCAGTTCGCTATTTTGATTTATCCAATCGTTAGATTCAGGATCCTGTAAGGTAACCCCCCTCGGGAACTACAATGGAGACTACAGGTAGGGCAGGTTTGGTTGCCTCACTGGGTTTTCGGGAGTTTACAGGGGGTTTAGGTGGTTTGGAGTTCGCTGGCCACGGTTTCAGAGCTTCCAGGTCTATCATGGTATCCTTTAAGGGAAGGCAGCGCAAAGACTGCCCAACCTCGGAATGTTGATAGAGTACTTGGAGGCTCATCGGTGGTTATAAGCAGGGTTATGAGTAGGGTAACTATCCTTATCACCCTTTTTAGGGGACTTATAGCCCCGCATGTAACTAGCTATGAACCTCCAAGTAGGCGGATCACAGGGCGCACGGTGCAGGTTTAGGGTCAACGGGTGCAGGCGGTTCAGGGTTTGGGGTTTAAATTAAATTAACATTAAACCCTGAACCCTAACCCCCAAACCCTAAACTATAAATATACAGGGAACTCCCGAAAGTTGGAATATGGTTTCATTCATGGTAGGATACCCTATAATTTACCATAGAAGGGTTAGAATAATCATATTCCAACTTTTTGGCTTTTACCCTAGGGTTTTGGGCAGTGTAAGGCGACTGGGACCCCATGGGGGCATGATGATGGTGGTGCTGCTGATGATGGCTCTGCATCCTTTTCAGAATTCCCCTTAAACCGTATTGCCCTAAACCCGGCACCCTCAACCCGATGCCCTAAAACCCTACGGCAATCCTCAGCATCAAGCCCGCGGCTTGTATCAGCTGCAAGCCACAACAGTCAGTCCCAAAACCCCATACGGTACCCTGAAAACCTTTGAAGGCTTTCAAGTAAGCTTTCCAAAGTGTGAAGCGTGCTAGACACCAAACCCCAAAACCAGCAGCTTCCGTTTCCTTCAGCCGAGGTTCGTCTTGCGAAACGCCGGCAACACCTGCACCCATGCCGAAGGCGGGGTGCAGGGAGTTGGGCGTTCTTTGTCTCATGGTTTAGGGCAGACCCCCCTCCCCAATCAGATCCGATGTCCTACCTGTACCATGACCTAATTTATGTAAGCTAGTCTTGAAAAGCCTATACAGAATGTATATAGTGACCCTACGAGAGAGCACGCTATAGCAGGTGAAGGTGCATGATTCGGCCGAAACCTGAAAATAGCTGAGCCGTAAACCCGATGCCCTGAGCCCCAAACTCAAAACCACGAACTCTAAATCCCAAAAAACCCGGCCAGAGCCCTTGTGGAACCCTCAATGAACCTGCACCGAACCTGCATAGACCCTGAGAGCCCTTCTGGAACCTTTTATAGACCCCGTGCCATCGTCGAAAGTCGTCGTGCAGACGCGGTGGGGTTGTGCCGTGGACCTGACCCTTGCGGCGGTCGAAGCGAAACGCTCCGGGTGCTGCGAACGTGCGCTGTGCGGACGAAAGCGACAGCTCTCCTGGAAAGCGACGAGTTCTGTGACGGACAAGAATATCTGTCAGTGGACTCATACAGAGTTGCCGCTCACTTTCTGGAGTAGCCAAGGGCTACGAGGCTGTCGCGACAAGGACGGGTACTGTGCTGTCTTCGTTGTTTTTCTGCTCACAGAGTCGGTTTTGATTCTTTGCAGTGGCCACACGGACAAGACAAAATGACCCTGATACAGCCCTTTCTAGGACTATCATAGAACGCGCGTAGATCCCTGCCCTCGACGCTCCGTAAGCCCTCAACCCAGAACTCTTCGCACCCTTGGAAGGAACCCTTGCAGAACCCCTTAGAGTACATAGAGCCCTATACTAAAACCCTCCAACACCCCTTAAAACCCCCTATTGTGAGATCATTTTATACCCCTTCAAAGAACACTTCAAGCCCCGTATTGTGAGATCATTATATACCCCTGTTTACAGTTCCCTTCAAAGGCTCTACCTAGAGCAACCAATGTACCTGAAAAAGGGAGTTGAGCCTCAAAACATGGTACTTGTACTTAGCAAGGTACCTTGGATATTTTTTGGTCAACCTAATCCTTAAACCTCTAAAACCTTAAACCTTGTACCCTAAACCCTAAAACCCCTACACCCTAGACCCTTTCGGTGCAGGAAGCCTTCTGTGCTAAAGTATCCTTAGATCCCTTATAAGAACCCCTAAAGTTCCTTTATAGGATCCCTTAAAGTTCCTTTAAAGGAGCCCTTAAAGTTCCTGTAAAGGAGCCCTTAAAGTTCCTTTAAAGGAACCCTTAAGGTTCCTTTCAAGGAGCCCTTAAGGTTCCTTTCAAGGAGCCCTTAAGGTTCCTTTAAAGGAACCCTTAAGGTTCCTGTCAAGGAAAACCCTTAAGGTTCCTTTCAAGGAACCCTCCAAACCCAAACTCCTTCGTGACAGGAAGCTTCCTGGGCAGCCTGGAGTTCTGCGTTGGAAAGCTTGGCCTGGCACTCGGAGGTCACCGAAGCGGATCCATCATACTCTTTGTCATAGTTGGGTAACATTTTTCATTTTCTATTTATGGGTACTTAAACCCAATAAGGAATAGAAATCTTAATTTTTAATCCTGTCCCAACCATGAACTAGTACTGCTGATGGACGAAATCCTGCATGATCCTAAGGACTCTAAACTATGGGAACTATGGTATATTCCTTGTAAAGAGTAATGCAGGATTTTTGTCCATCAACAGTAGGAAGGTCTCCCTGGTGCTTAGTATGGAATGGGGGAATGAATTCTGGGGACTACTATTGGGGATTATACAGGGGCTACTGTAGGGATCCGTTCCCATATTCCCTACTATGCACCGGGGAGAGGTTTTCGGGTTTATAGAGTTTGGGGTTGTTGGTTTTCGGGATCAAAGTCTAGGGCCTAGGGTCCATCATGGGAAAGCCCGAACGAGGTGGAACATCGGCGTTCTTCGACATTCATCTGCACGGTCCAGGGTTTGGCTAAACTCTAAACCCTATAAACCCCTTAACACCTAAACCCCTAACCCCAAACTAAACCCCTAAACCCTAAAGTCGTAAACACCCTATAAAGCCTAAGGCAGCCGCCTCATCGTCGTGATGGGCCACACCAACTGCGGAGCCCTGGCTGGCGCCGCTGGCACGTGCGCCTGCCTAGGGCTATGGCCTCCACTACACAGCGTTAAATAGCATATATACACCATATAATATAATATAATATAATATAATATAATATAATATAATATAATATAATATAGTATAATATAATATAATATAATATAATATGATATGATGTAATATAATATAACATAATATAAGATAATATAATACAGTTTAATATAATATAATCCAATAAAATGTAATATAATATAACATAATATAATATAATATAATACCATATAATATAATATAATATAATATAATACAATACAATATAATATCATATAATATAATATAGTATAATATAATATAATATAATCTATGTATATGTATATGTATATGTATATGTATCAGATACATACTACATGTATGTATATGTATACACATACATACATACATACATACATGCATGCATACATATATATATATACCCACGTACATACACAATTACACATACATCATGGTCTGAACCTAGTGTTTTCTTTTCTGTTTCAGTCTGTTCTGTTCTGGTCTGTTCTATCTGATTTTATGATGTTTGTCTTGCAGGATTATGGTATATCATCTTCCTCAACTTGTTTAGCATCTGCACAGATACTTATGACCAGTGGTGTGGTTGTTGCAAACCCTGCCTCTGTAATCCAAACTGAACTGTGCCTAATTCCGTAGCAATATTAAAGTTGGACCGTCTAGGAAGTTAATATAGGGGCCTAAATGATTACCTATACTATTTTTGTTGGGGGTTCTTAATTAATAATTATCACCGTAGTGTACTACACCCCAAAACCTGAGTCTAACTACTAGGGCACCGATATATGAAGCCCCCAAGTTACCCCCTCATAGTAACCCTATAGACCCTTTTTCAAGGGAACCCTTCAAAGAAACCCTACTCTACAGTAGAAGCCAGAAAGTTGGAATATCATTATCATAATCCCTTCAAGGTAAAGTTATAGGTGATCCTGCCATTATTCCATATTCCAACTTTCTGGAGTTCTCTTTAATTCGTAAGGCCCCTATCTTACTCCCCAAACCCATGCAGAGCCTGTGAGCTTCCAGGTACCTCTCCATCAAGGAGGCTGCTGAGACCAAGGCAGTTGGGCTAAGACTTTGCTGCTCTTAGGAACTTAGGAATTTTTGTTTTGTTTGTATTGTAATCAAATTTAAGTGGGTTGATAAGAATGATTCTCTTTATTCTGGTTCAGGACCACCGCCCCCTCCCCCCTGTACCCTGACCCTTCAAGGGGTTCCTTTACGGGTTCCTTTAAGGGTTCTTTCCGGGATCTCATAGTCCTCAGCAAGTAATAGATGGACGTTACAGTAAAGTGTAGTTGGGGGCTCTAGATACACCCTAAAACCAACCCTGAACCCTAAACCCCCAGGCTGTGACCTGTGATCCTACAGCGGTTTAGTATAGGCTTCTTGGAGGTCTTGTTTTTAACGCAGGGTCCTCAAGAAGTAGATGGGGCCGTTGGGTATTTTACGATCTATGAGCAAATGCTTGTTATGGCGCGTACATGTCTGGGTTTCCGAACATCCGAAGGTCTGCGGGCCGACCGAAATGCAGGTCCTTTCAGAACTCGGAGTGGTTTAGTAGTCGAGGACTTCGGGTTTTGAGGGCTTGCCAGTGTTTGTGGGTGAGTCTGCTGTTCTTCATGACGAAGACTGCTCTGCTTGCTCAACGTCTCCCGAAATCCTTAGCCGTGCTGAAATGCCTCAGCTCGACTGCACATACAGGTACATACATAAACATACATATTCCACACACATACCCACATACATATGCACATACAAGCGTACACATACATACATGCATTCATGCATGCATGCGCACACATACACATAGGTACACATACTTGCACCCGTGCAAGTCTCTAGTAGAACATCACCGACAAACTCCCAAGCCCACAATTCCCCTTCTTTCCGACAGACACCGGGCTGCGCCCTCGAGGGTCTTCTTCAGGCCCTGTCGCGCTTGAAGCGAAGTCCTTTGTACATATAAAGTTCAGTAAGCAACTGTCCGTTTTCATAAGACAACGTATTAATATAGGGGTATGCATAAGTAGGTTAGGGTCTAACGTATGTGCAGGATCGAAGCCCCGAAAATTTATTGTTTGATCACTTGGCTTCAGGGTTCACCGTAGGGTTTAGGCTTTAGGGTATGTATTTCATGTGGCCAGTATTGAAGTCCCTGTGTGCTCTTGGACACCGCTGCTTTGCGAGATCCTAGTCCTGGGGTTTTGGGGGTCAGTTAGACTTAGAGCTGTAGGGTTTGATTCGTTTTTGGGGGCTCTAGGGGTTCAGGGTCTCATATATAGGCTAGGGGCTGTCGAATTCCATATCACCAATAGCTCCTTATTCCGAATAATATAGTATGGGCTACCCAAACAGCTAGTCGAATTCTCAATTCAGTCAGTGATGCCCCTACCTTATGGAAGCCGTAAAGTAACCCCTATAGAAGCAGCGTTTGAGACATCAAGGCCTGACTCTTAACTAATGTTAAGTTTTCAGCGCATTTACGGCCTTATGTTTATTTTGGGGCTTTGCGTAGACAGATAAGGGGGTTCGCCCTAACCCGTACCTGGACCCCAAAAGAACCCTTATGGAGCCGTTAAGAGGAACCCTTAAAGGACCATTGTGCAGAAAAATTGGCTTTTATAGGTGTTGGGCCATCATTTTACTTAGTTTTGGGGTTTTATGTAGACCCTAATCCCAGTTGCGGGAGCGTGAGGAGCCTGAGGACTTTAGACTTGAATGATTCAGTGAACGTACTTATGTTAACGAGGCTTTTTGGTATGCGAGCTGGATATTGATGTGTAGCAGTACCGACAGTATTTTCAATTGTACTATAGTTTTAAGATGTTGCGTGGCAGTTATAGCATAACATAAGTTACAATAATATAATTTTGGAGATATTTGCAGATTATGGCTGAAGAGTTCAAGGAAGTGCAGGCTTCTGGCTTGTGGCCGAAAGTTTCTGAATTTGGCTTCAGTTTAGGGTTCAGTGAAGGTTTTGAGTGTAGTTTGCTTCAGAATAGGAGTTTCGGGTTTTGTTGGTTTTTCTAGATTTCACCGCCTTTGTGCGGCACGAAACTAAGCCTTGATATGCAGGTCATGTGCTCGCTGGGCGGCAGCAAAAATCAGGGCCCCAGAACCCTAAGTTCCAGTGGCTTGATTTTTTGTATGGACAAACCCGCATCGACAGGGGCCGGAACACGACTCCAGTCCTTTCGGGACCGTGCTAATGCAGATTTGAGGCTGGACGGATTTGGAAGCCGCCGCGGTGGGGCGAGCCACAAAAACTGTGCCAAGGACTGGCTGGCATCCCTCCTTCCTTCTTTTTAGTGTCAAATGTCAGCGTCCGCCGAAGTCTTCCATCCCTGCATTTTATCGACAGACTGGGCAGGCAATTGGCGCCAGTCCCGAAGCAGCTCAGCCAGATGGATAAACCCTAAACCCTACTACCCTTCATGGGTAGTTATAAGTAGGATTACAAGTAGGATAGCTATAACTATAACTCCTATTAGGGGACTTATAACCCCACTTATAACTACCCATGAACCTCCAAGTAGCCCGTGGAGGCAATCGACCCCTCCAATGGTTTGGCCTCGTCCCACGCGCAAGCAACCTCAAAACCATGCAGATGTATGAAAAGAGAGCCTAAGTTTAGGGGGTTTGGTGGATTAGTAGGGTTCCTTTTAAAGGGATCTGTAAGGGTTCTATAAGGGGATGAACCTCAAACCCTTCGCCCTCAGCACTCGCCAGTCAAAACCTACCCTTTTTTGTAAAAGCTAGATCAGGGCTCACTATAAGAGCCTGCAGAAAACAAGTTTTCGCAGCTCAGGGTAGACATAGTTGGCTTCAGAGGTTGGGGTTGGAAAGGATCCCTGAAGCAGGTTCTCGCCCCCAGATCGAATGTTGTCAGAGCTGAGCGCTTTTCTCGCTTCTTAAGGAGCATCCCCCTTAAACATCCTTAATCTCTAAGCCCTGAACTCTAAACCCTAAACCTTATCCATCCTTAAAACTCCAAGCCCTGAACCCTAACCATAAACCTGAAACAAAGGAGTGGTGGTCCCCTGAAGTATGTGTCGGAAGCAAAGCTACCAGCAGAGCTGCCTCAGCATCCCTGAAGCACTACGGTAAACCCCATAAAGTTGGAAACCGGATTAAGGCCAAATAGTGCTGGGATTCCCTATAACCTACTCTTAAGGATGGAGGCTATTGGGTTTCCAACTTTTGGGCTTCTACTGTATCCCAGGATCCGAGGATCCCCGGACCTCGGAAGCCCGAGACGCCTTCAAACGTTTAAGGCCTGATACTAGGTACCGATTTGGGATCGTAAACGGTTTAGGGTTTAGGGCTTCCTTTTTTAGTGAGCCTTATTTACACATAGTTTTGGGGACGGTTGAAATCGACACCTACTACAAGCCCTGAAGCCAAGTCTCAAAGAGAACACTGTTGCCGCCGTGGCAGGGGCTGACCTCCGTGGCCGCCCAGACAGCCCAGGAACCCTGCCGACTTGATCTTCTTGGAAGGGTTGATCGGCAGCTGCAAGTATTAGTAGCCGAGTAGGTCGCCATTTTACTGTAGGTCCTTTAAGCTATCTACAGGGGTTCGTAAAGCCTTGAAAGCAATTCAAAGGCCTCGGATTTTTGGCGGGGTTTGGGATTGAGGAGTTCGGGTTCAGGTTTAGAGCTCGGGTCTTTGGGGGCTTAAGGGTGCCGGGAGTTCAGGATTTAGCTCGGAGAGTTGCACTTCAGGGTCTGGGGTTCAGGGTGTGCTGGGTTTCGGTGGTCCGCCCCTAAGCCCTAACAGTTAAGAGATGTAGGTTTTTGCGGGTGTGACTGCCTGCGGGCTAGATTTAATGCATTTCGGGTCGAGGGACCACCTGTAGTCCCCATTGTAGTTCCTTTTTTGGGGTTACTTCAAAGGATCCAATTTATATGTTTGGTTAAACCAAAAACAGGAACTACAATGACGACTCTAGGTAGAGCCGGAGTCCTGGTCCGAGAGCATTCGGTTCGTCTTGGAGACTCGCAAGTTTCAAACTCGAAGCTCAAGCTTGAGAACCCCAAACTTATCTGTGGTTAGTAGGGAATGGAAGAGGTAGCGGGCGCATAGGGCGCCGTGTGATTTCATGCGTTTTTAGTGCTTTTTACTGCACAAATCAAGGGTTTTTGGTCAAGGGTTTTTGCTGCTGTTCAGGACTGTTCTGGACTAAGGGCGCGGGGTGGGGGAGGGGTGGGTGGGGGGAGGGCTTAATAGCGTCCGGCCGTCGCATATCCTCATGATTTGATGGTGATTATGATCATGATCTATATGATGATTACGAATATGCTGAAACATGATGAGAAAAATTCCTGATGACGGTGAGCATGATGTTGTTACCGACAATGATGAGGGTTGCCATGATGATGAAGATGCTGAAGATGATAAAAGTGTGGATGGCGGTAACGATGGTGATTGTGTGATCATGAACATTATGATCATTACTAATATGATGAAACATGATGATAACAATCCTGATGACGGTGAAAATGATGTTGCTAGCTGATGATACTGCTAACCGTAAAAATGCTGTTAGTTTCGGTGAGGTCCTACAAACCTGTTTTTTGGTGAAGTCATGCTAAAACTCCAGTCTCGCGCACATTCTAAGTACGAACGCAACAGGGCGCCCTATGCGCCCGCACCCATGCAAGAATGGTAGTAATAGCAGTTACATTTGTACCCCATTCCTCCATTCCCTACTAATTGGAAAGCAAACCTCAAACTGTACTCAAACCTCTGCCCTAAACCCCAAAATCAACGCTCAAAACCCTGAACCCCACACCCAAAGCCCTGAAACCTGAAACCCAACATCCAAAGCCCAAAGCTGTTTAGAGTTTCGACTTCTCAAAAACCTCGAGACAGATCCCTTCCCAGCTCAGAACCCTAAACCCTAATTGATCCCTAACCCCCGAACCCTAAACCCTAAAACCCTAAACCCTCATCCTTAAACCCTAAACTCCAGGAGCTGGGTGGTACACCCGCTGCCGGCGAGATCGCAAGCGCAGCCGTTAAGGCTCACTGTTCGGGGTTCCGGGTTTAGGGCCGAGGCTTTCGAGTTTGGGTCTTACTCCATGGTCTCAATTCTTATAGGGTGTAGGGTTTATAGGGTGTATAGGGTTTATAGGGTTTACATGGTTTAGGGTATGGTTTCCATTGTAGTTCCTTTTTGGTTTAATCAAATATGCAATTAGGATCCTGTAATTACAAGTTATCCCCCAAAAGGAACTACAATGAAGACTACAGCTAGGGCCTGAGCAAACAGTAGGTGCCATTCCGTGCATACGGCTACTCCTAACTTGTAGAGATATGCTCTCCCAAAACTTCCACGAGTTAGCTGAGTACTTGCACCTGTATTAATTACCGTGGCGCGGCCCAGAGGATCTTGTGCCGTATAGCCCGAAAACCCAAAGCAACTGTAGATTCCCTTGTTTTACCCCCAAGTCGAGTCAAAATCTCGGCTGAAGGGTCCCAGAAGAGGGAAATCTATGTCTTTGGCATACTGGCACCCCAAGGATCCAAGTACCTGATGATCATATACTCTCCAAAATCCTAACCGTCCTAACCTACATAACTACTATCCTAAAAAACCGAGTACAGTAGAAGCCCAAAAGTTGGAAACCCCAGAGCCTCCATCCTTAAGAGTAATGTAAAGGGAATCCCAGCACTATTTGGCCTTAATCCAGTTTCCAACTTTATGGGGTCTACTGTACCTTATTATTGGGTCCTTTGGGCCCGTCTGGGGCAGGGGACTCTACGGACTCGCCACGCCGATTCTCAACCACATATGACTTTCCGGCCCACGGCAGTAGTGCTGAATAGATCTAAGGCCTGCCTTCAATCCAACCTGTAAGTGAACGATGTTTGGCGCCTATACACCCCAAGATTCTTACGCGCATTTCCACTGAGCTCCAACCCTAAACTGGGTTTCGTGCAGTTTCGTGTGTTGGCCGCATGTTTCGGGCTTTTAGATGGGTGTTGCGATTCTCTGTGGTGCTGTATAGGTTTACGCGGCATACCTCAATGGGACGGGGTAGAGGGGAGATTTGGGCGTGGTGGGTGGAGAGTGGATGGCGGGGTGTGGTTAGGTACGGTACTACAGGAACCCTAAGCCTTGTTTGAAGCAGTTTTAGGGTTGAGATGCCCATGCCATGCCCATGCTTCAGATTCAGCGGTTCAGCAGCTACTTGGAGATTCATGGGTAGTTGTAAGGCAGGTTATAAGTCCCCTAATATGGGTTATAAGTATGGTTACTCTGCATAACCTTACTTATAACTACCCATGAACCTTCAGGTAGGAGTGCGGTCGTCCAGAGAGGGTAGGTCCTAGGTGTTGACTGTGAGGCTCTTGGGGCTCATGTGATGGGTGCCTCACAGGTTGAGTGACGACTTAGGGGCATAAGGTGTTTTGGTAAAGGGTTTAGGGATTAGGGTTTAGGGGCGCGGCTTAAAGGCTGCAGGCCAAAAGCGGTGATCTGCGATGCACAGGTGAACGTGTTCAACACCATCAACTTCCTGTTGAAGTTCAGCGAGCCCATTCGAGTGTCTCGGCTACAGAAGCTGAAGCTCAGGGGGGTTTACATGG
Source organism: Symbiodinium sp. CCMP2592 (assembly GCA_905221615.1). Taxonomy (NCBI): domain Eukaryota; class Dinophyceae; order Suessiales; family Symbiodiniaceae; genus Symbiodinium; species Symbiodinium sp. CCMP2592. The sequence goes on along the minus strand of CAJNDT010003068.1, from coordinate 629,747 downwards.
GTTTACCAGCAGCAGTGTTTGGGGCTTCCGGGGGCCTGACAGTGCTATGACAGATTTATATTTCAGTTGGTGCGGACGTCTTGGTTCCTCGTTTAGGGGTATAAGGATTTATAGGGTTTAGGGTTTGGGGGTTTCGGGTTCAGGATTCAGGGTACTGGGTTTGGCTTTTCGCATTCTCTGTTGGTTTCAGGCTTCAGGGTCTACTTGGAGTAAAAGTAGGGTTATGAGTAGGGTAACTATACTGATAACCCTCATTAGGAGACTTATAACCCCACTTATAACTGCCCATGAACCTCCAAGCAGGTGCTCGATGATTCGTATGGCACGTGTCGGGGTTTCTTGTAGACTAGTGAGGGGTCTGAGCAGCTAGTCCCACTTTCAGATTCTTGTACTTGCATGCTGTATATCACTGCCGCCACGAAGGCCACCAGATGCATGGAGGCCTGAGTACCTAGTACTATTGATTGGGTAGTCTAGGCCCTATATAATCCCTATATAACCAAAAAGGCGAACCCGTAGTTCCCCATGATACCCGACGAGTAGGAATAATTAGCTTCAGTGCTCGCCAGACCTTCTCTGGGCACCCGCGTTCTGCGGCAAGTCTGCGGATGTGCTGCAGAACTTACCTTACCTTTGGTTAGTAGGGAATGGAGGAATGGGGTACAATTATAACTACTATTACTACCATTCTTCCATTCCTTACTAACCAAAGGTAAGAGAAGTGGTCTCAGAAGCTGGAGCGGCTGAAGTGCGTCACTCGATCCAAGACCTGGTGGGACGCCATTGAGACGCAGATGGGAGAGCTCCGGTGCCTACGACTGGGACAACTCAAGGCGCTCATCGACGAAGTGGTGTTGGATGCAGCACTAGCACTACCACTACCATTCCCACTGCCGCTGCCACTGCCATGGTCACGAACAAACGGTACGGGCGCCCTGGCCAATCTGATCATGTCCGCAACAACGGGCGGCTGCTGCAGCTTCGCTCCTTGACCACAACATGCAAATTCTTATGCAGCCACCGACGGACAACCGCGGGTCCCTGGAGGTCTCGTCCACGTGCTTGTTTCCACGGATTACATACAACCTCGGTAAAGTTTTTGTGTGAGACTGGAGGCCGTAAAGATTTGAGGTTCTTGCACCTTGGTCTACCATCTGAGCTGCGAAACCATGGAGCCGCGTGTGGGCGTCCCTCTTCGGATGAGTCCGAGGACCGCTGTCAGTCGAGCCTTCAATGACTTTCTTGCAGTGGCTAAGCGGGCAGCTGTTGGTGCCGCCAAGCCACAGGCCCTTCAGTGGTTGCGACCATACAGCATCCAAGCCAGCAAAGAGGGTACAAGCCTCGTGTACTCCCCAGTCATAGAACATACCCCGAAACCCTATTCTAGTTATTGCGGCTTGTGTATTACCTCACCTGACATCCTGAGCATGCAGACATGTGGACGGCACTGCCTGTAAACCAGCCGGACAGCCCTTCAAGCCCATAGCCCAAAGCCCGAGCGACGACCTTAACATCCAAGCCCCCGTAGGGCCGTTGAGGTTATGCAAGTGTACTATAAGCGTTCTGCAAATTCTGCAAAGGTTGCACAGGGTGTCTGTAGGCTTCTATAGCAGGATATTCTAAGCCCGAAGCCCCAAAACAGTTTCTCATTACCCGAAACCCCACCGAAACCCTGCACCTTGAAGCCTAATCCCCTAAACCCTACCAAACCCAAACCCCTTAAAACCTCTAGCCAAATCCCCTACACCCTACCCTAATCCCAAACCACTAAACCTGAAACCCTAAGCCTGGGTTGCTGAGTAGCTTCCTTTTGCCCTTTTTGCTTTATAGCCCCCTTATTGAAACCGAATAGTAGGAAAAGGGCACCCTTATCATAAACGGGCTAATGTAGGAACCTGATTAAGAAACCTGGGGCTTTAATTCAGGTTCCTTCTATGAATCTTACTATTTTGGGGGTTGTAGGCGGTTTCTGAGTCAGGTTCGAAGCCGTGAAGCTTTTGCAGCGATAAGGCCCTGGCCAAGAGTGGAGAGTTGGAAATCCACGGCACCCGACTGAGGACGTGGAGGCGTAGGTTTAGGATTCACGGCTTAGAGGCTTTTGGGTTTGGCGGTCTAGAGTTGCTTTGGGGTTTAGGGTTCAACGGCCTTGGGTTTCGCGGTATAGTGGTTTGTGGCTTCAGGTGTTTTAAGATGAACGGACATCCTGGATTGATCATGATGCCTCAAAAGGTGTTACAACAGGAGTCCTAATATGGGAGTTTCCGAAAATGTGGCACCCTAATATAGTACCCTAAATAGTAGGATCCTGACTATAAGGATCCCGAACTAGGGTACCCCTAATATTCGGAGACTCCCGTATTGGAGCCTTTGAGATCGGGGTGTATTTCATCAGAAGTCTGGAGCCCCAACCCCAGCGTCGCGATCTTAAGCCCAATACATCTGGGTAGTTGTCAACCACATGTGGTCTTTCCCTGCATCTCAGAGTCGTCTTTTTGCACCACCCTCGTAGCGAGTTGCGCTTCTCGTGGTTTGTCCCAGCGCTTTCTGTCAGGATGCACCGAATCCCTAAACCCTATAAGCCCCTGAGCCCTGCACCCGAAACCCTGGGCCCGAAGCCCAAGGCCCTAAACCCTAACCCGTGAACCCTAAGCCCAAATCCCTAAGCCCTTAACCGTAAGCCCTAAAAGCCCAAGCCCTTAACCCTACTTAAAGGATCATGGGACTTAGTAACTAGGGTTATAATTAGGGTAACTATACTTATAACCCCAACTAAGGTACTTATAACCTTACTTACTAAGTCGCATGATCCTCCAAGTACAAGCCAATCCCAAACCCTAAGCCCTCGACACACCTCAACTCTGAGGCTCCCTGTGTTATGAGGGTTTGGGGTTAGGGTAGAAGCCTAAAAGTTGGAAACCCAATAGCCTCAACCCTTAAGAGTAATGCATAGGGAATCCCAGCACTATTAGGTCCGGTTTCCAACTTGATGGGGTTTACTGTAGGGTTTGCAGGGTTTCGGGTTTAGGGTTGAGGATCTGTAGGGTTTACCTGGACCCTAAGGAACCTACATCTTCAGGCTTCCTTAATATGATTTCTTTATATGAGTCCTAAAAAGGGTATATAGGTTATTTGGGGTCCAGGTAGGGTTTCGGGTTTAGAGGATTTAGGGTGTATAGGGTTCAGGGTTTGTGGGCTTTTGGGGTTTAGGGCTTAGGGACTGCTCTTTTTATGATCTCTCCCCGGCCCTCCCGCTGTTTTCGAAGGTGTCATGTCTGCTGTAAGCGTTTGCACGTCTTTTCTGCTGCCTGAAGAGTCTGCAGGTTTCAAATTTAGGGCTTACCTAGTAAGGACGACGTATATCAAAGAGTATAGTCTTGTTGTTCTTCAACGCCAAAACAAGTTTCCCAGGCTCGTCCCACTGTTGACAAATAGGCTGGCAGCAGAACTTCCTCAGGGCCACACTCTGGGGATTCATGCGCAGGGAACGGCATATACATATGGGTGGTTGTCCAAATTAGGGTCCCTTACTGGGTCCCCAATATAGTACGGCACCGAATATTTAGGGTTCCCCAGAAAGGGACCACAATTCTGACAACCACCCATATACAAAAGGACGAAATGACGAGCAGAGCCTGCAGAGACCCCTACACCTGACCCTGTCACTCCCAAAGCTACTGTCACGCACGGAGCCCGACTTATGGCGCCTGCTCCGAGCTGTTTCCCGGGGCTGTGGCGATGACCTGCCCGCAGGGATGTCCGTGCAAGGCTTGGGCGCCTTGCGGGAGCAAGCCCACGCTTGCTTTCAACGGGCTTTTCGGCTCTTGGCCTGGCAGACCACGCCGGGCGAGCTGGGGCAACTCGACAATTTCTTCGTGCTTGTGGAACGCGAACTTCAAGATCTTCGAGATGATTCCGAGGCAGCCAGTGGTGCCGAATCGCCCCCGCGCAGCTCGTCGGAAGACGACTACTGAGTAGCGTTCGACTGCCACTCCGCAGTCGGTGTGTGGATCGTCGCCTCTTGGAGGATCATGGGACTTAGTAAGTAAGGTTATAAGTATCTTAATTAGGGTTATAAATATAGTTACCCTAATTATAACCGTAGTTACTAAGTCCCATGATCCTTTAAGTACCAGACTCCAAGATTCCTTGGCTAAGTGTTGGTGTAAGGTTTACCGGAATCCAGGGGAAGGAGGGGGCGTTGGAGTGTCTGGGTTAGGGTTCAGGGCTTTAGCTTTAAGGGTTCTGGGGTTAGGGCCTATCAGGGTTTAGGGTTGAGGGTTGGGGTGCCTGAGTTCACAGTGTCCCAAGGTGCGGTCTACAAGCTGGAGACAGGTGAAGTCGACTTCTTCGGCCCCTCGCCAAAGCAGGCACCCGCTTCTGGAGGTTTCGCATTTTCCCGCCTTACGAAAGTGATCCTGTAGTGCAATTGCACGCCCCTTCTGCCCTGTTCATCTCAGGGCTCCCTTGTTACCAGGAAAAGGGGTATCCTTATTATCATCATTATTATTAAGGGGACCCTGGAGAACCTGGGGAACCTAGTATTGAGGCCGAAGCTTGCAGAGGTTCATGTCGAGGGGTCAAGCAGTTGGGGGTCACACTCACAGTGTCGGGCTCTCGCTGTCTAGTCCGTTTAGGGTTTAGGGTTTAGGGTGCTAGAGTGGGGGTGGTGGCGGCGATGGTGGTGGCGGCGGCGGGAGTAGTGGCAGTGGCAGTGGCAGTGGTTGTATAGAGGTTGTAGAGGTTGCTGTGACTGTAGTGGTTTCAGTCGTTCTAGTCGTATTCGTCGTCGTAGAAGTATCAGAAGCAGTAAGCAGTATCAGTAGCAATAGTAACAGCATAAGCAGTAGCAGTAGCAACACCAGCAGCACGGCAGTATCAGTAGCTGAAGATTAAGCCCGAAAATATAAACCCCACCACCCTCAACCCAATAATGATCGCGTGACCTCCACCTTGCGACAGGCTCAACTTCCTTTGGAACCCAAGCCCCCAAACCCTAAACACTCTTGGAGGTTCATGGTTAGTTATAAGTGGCTTTATAAGTCCCCTAATATGGGTTATAAGTATAGTTACCCTACATATAGCCCTACTTGTAACTACCCATGAACCTCCAAGTAACACCAGACCTTCGACCCCATGAAACGCAGTGCCCGAGATCCCCGGCCCGGTAGGCGGAGCTCTTGGCGTCGAAGCTGCGACTCGCCTTTGCAGGGGCTCATAATACCGGTGGGTGGTTGTCAAAATCATGGCCCCTTTTCGGGTACCCTAGATATTAGGTGCCGTAGTATAATAAGGACCCGAAAAGGTACAATAATTTTGCCAACCACCCAAAAAACAAAACTAATACATATATATATATATATATATATATGAATGATTGGAACTGGTGTTGCTTAGGGTGTAGGGTGCGTGGTTTACTGTAGAGGTTTGGAGTGTGAATAAAGGGGACAGGGGTTTCGGACATAGGAGGGTTCCCGACTACATAGCTGTCGCACAGCATACCCCCAAGCCCTTTTCACGTTTACCAGCCAGCCTTCTAGCCTTGAGAATCTAGAGGTTTTCAGGGGTTTCGAGGTCCGGGATTGGGTTTTTAGAGAGCTTGCTGGTTCAGGGTTTATGGTTTAGGGTTCAAGGTTTGCTAGGTAGTTCTACAAACCCTAAACCCTAAACCCTAAACCCTAAACCCTAAACCGTTTGTGTTTCAAGGGTTCTGGAGCTTTGCAGGGTGGCACGGAAGGCTGTCGTAGGGCTAGGGTTTGGGGTTTAGGGCTTCCCATATTATCGGCAGAGTCTGGGTTCAAAAAGGGCTTCCCATATTTAAGGGGTCATAACCTACTATTTTGTAGGGTTTGGGGCTATGCGGGAAGGAAAAGGAACACCGGCCTTGGAAGTCTAGGTGAAAGGATGAACTTTCGAAATTGTTAGCTGAATTAAAGCCGTTTGTTGAAGTGTGCAATGCTTTAGGGAAGGGAGCAGAGCGCTTCAATCCGTAAGTGTGCATAGCTGTAGAACCATAGCATCAAAGCCTGAGTCGAACCCCAGCTTGAAGATCGCGCGGTACCTTGCGAATCGGTCGTCCTTTAATATACAGGCCTTAATCAGAGTTGGATTGTCGGGTTCACATCTCGAGGGGCCTTCATAACTAGACTGTATGTTATACTGTAATTAATTAGAATAAGGACCCCCCCCCAAAAAAAAAAAAGAACCGACTGTAATTCATTCATAACGCCCATACGGCACGTGTATTGCTATGGTTCCTGCTTTCCTCGCTTCGTTGGCAGCAGGGTACCCGATGGATCTCATGCCTTGCTAGAATTCCGATCGCGGGGACTCTCGTGTCGTGCTCAGTGGTTTGCCCCTGCTTATGATTATGACCATATTGTTGATGATGATGATGGCTTGTTTTAGTTATTGTCATTATTTATGATTGTACTAGAATGTACCCCACAACTCTACTCCATTATTCCGTTTAGGGTTCAGGGCTTAGGGCTTAGGGTTCAGGGCTTGAGGTTGAACAATAAGAATGCCAGTCTTCAAGGCCGAACGGACGAGGGTTGAAGTGATGTAATATTGGGGACGTTAACTACTCATGAAATTTTTGGGGCTCGATATTGTAGTTATAGTATATTATAGTTATAGTATAGTATACCCCAAAACCCTATTCTAATTAGTGAGACCCCAGCATTCGGCTCTTACGCTAGGGCACAGAAGGCCACAGTCAGACTTAGGTTTAAGGGTTTATGGGTCTAGAGGTTTATGGTTTATGGGTTTAGGGTTTAGGGGTTTAGGGTTTAGGAGGGGTTTATGGGTCTGGGGGTTTATGGTCTAGGGGTTTAGGGTTTAGGGTTTAGGGGTTTAGGGGTTTAGGGGTTTAGGGGTTTAGGGGTTTAGGGGTTTAGGCGTTTAGGGTTTATAGGGTTTAGGGGTTTAGGGTTTAGGGGTTTAGGGGTTTACGGGTTTAGGGTTCAGGGGTTAAGGGGTTTATGGTTTAGGGGTTTACGGTTTAGGGTTTAGGGGTTTCGGGGTGTATGGTTTAAGGGTTTAAGGGTTTAGGGGTTTAGGGTTTAGGGTTTAGAGGTTTCGGTTTAGGGTTTAGGGGTTTCTCCCTCCAGATTCGCTGCTGCTGCATTCGCTGCAATTCGCTGGCATACGCTCGTCGGTGAAGTTGCTTATGAACTCATGATTGGTGGTCCAGCATACTGCCGATGGCGGCGCTACCGCCAATGATCGTCTCCGCGGCTGTAGCCGGACAACAAGGTAACCTGCCATTGCAGCTGCCCCCTATCGTGGCCGAATCTCGACATATTCATTTAATGTAAGAGGGCGTAGCCTGGGTCGTGCCGGCGTCTGGCAATCAGATCATTGCACGGTGCATCACGGAGGCGTAGCAGCGGACCAACGGACATCGCCGCTGGCTGCTATTGTGATGCAGCTCATGCCGTTTCGCGCAAAAGATGGTTGATTCGATCCTCCATTGCCATGATTACTGCGAGCCGCCGGAGGGACCGTCTCTGCAGGTCGTTTACTCCCTATTCACTCTAACGGTCTAACCAGTGCCTGCCCACTACAGTAGTCACGACTAGTCCCCTTTGAACGTCTTACACTTCCTGAAATCCATCAAGCCTTCGCTACAGTAAACAACCCTGTTTGAAGGATCAGGGACCTAGCAAGGCGGTGATGCGTAAGGTTGGAAGTACTCATTACTTGGAGGTTCATGGGGAGGTTATAAGTACGGTAACTATACTAGTAACCCAGATTAGGGGACTTGTAACCCCACTTAGCACCCATGAACCTCCAAGTAAGGGTAATTAGCCTGTGCAAAACCCTTAAACCCCAAAGGCTCCATGTACCCTTATAGTAGATACTGAAGCCTTAAAGGGAACCCTATATAGGTACTTTAAGGCCTAAGTATATACTATAAGGGTACATGGAGCCTGTGGGAGCTACAAAATGCTCCAAAACCGAACCTTCGAGACCCTAAAACTCCACCCCAGGTGGATTTTGTATTGGAATTTTCGGGCTCTGTGCTGCCTTGCCAGGTAAGCCTCTTTATGGTTTAACTAGGGCTTAGGTATTGAATCCCAAGCAAGCAGAGCTCAGGCAACTCCCGCCCTCCATGAGCAACTCTGCCGATGCCTTGGCGCTCATTGGTGCCCATGGCGTCCGCACTCCCGAGGACGTTCGGGTAGTGGTTTCGGGTTTAGGAAGTCGAGCGCACGGAGTGGTAGTGAGCATTTCGGTTCTCTTCGCGGTTCGGTCCAATCTTTGTGCGCCAGCAAAAATCGCCCGGATCCCCAAATCCCCAACCCAAACCCGAACCTTAATCCCCCAATCCCAAGCTTCACAGACCCCGCAAGCCCAAGACCCCGCCAATCCCCGGAGCACTACGGAATATCGCAGGTTTCGATTTCGTGGCTATGCCCTAAGCTCTACCATACCTTTGGTTGCAGGTCGTTATTAAACACAACTCCTGCCTACATTTGTAAGGACCGTACAACACAGTAGGCTGTGGTAGATCAAAGTAGGGTATAACCCTTGAAGATGGGATCCGTTGATCAATCCGAATCCTCACCGGAAGCCGGATCGAAGAGGCCGTCTTAGGTGCCACTGGGATGTTCAAGCTGTATGTAGGTCTCGGGATTGGGACGAGTTGCCCGTTCGATACAATTGTTAAACCAGCCGGTTTTATTGCGGACATCTGTAGCCTCGGAACTTGGTTGCAGTACGGATGCCTGATGCTGCATCCGTGCACTGCTTCTCTTTTGGCAAATTTGGCAGACCCGAAGCGTCCAACCTCGCTCGCTTACAAACGAGTACATAGTCTTCTGAAAGGTTTACCCTTTGTGTCATTGCGTTGTTGGGAGAAGTAGGTTTCAGGGCTAGGATTTAGGATTTCGGGTGTACGACCCTATTTGGGGGTTTGGTTCGGCTGCTGCACAATTCAACTTGGGCTCCAGCACGCGAATTCTCAAATAGTGTTTGAGTGTGAGGTTTGTGGTTCCGGTTCATGGTTTGGGACTCTGGACAATTGTAGTATCCTTAAGGGAGGGGGGTCCAAGGGGGGTATATAGCCTAGTGATCCCTCATTCTCCCTAGTACTCCCTAAGGTTCCCTTACAGTCCCCTAAGGATTCCTCATACCCTCCCCCCTTGAACCACCCTCCCTTAAGGATCCTATAGGACAACCCGAAGCAGACAGCAATAGCAATAATAGCTGTCGTGGCCGACGGCAAACATTACATGGTGGCAGTCATGCTTGTTTAAAAAAGAACAGGGAGTTATCTATTCAACGGGCAGCAGTAAGCCTGCGAAAAAGAGTGCAACACAGAGAAGCACTCAACCCGAAAACTTTGCGAACGGACCTGCAGGTGCAGAGCCGCCGCACCCGCCGCTGCTGAAAATGCTGCTATGAGCAGTATGTAGCAGTGATACGGTTGATGATCTAAATCTTGCATTACCTTAAGGACCTTAGACTATGGGAATTATGGTAGATTCTTTTGTTATGGGTAATGCAGGATTTATATCATCAACTGTGCCACGGTGTCCGTCAACAGACAGTGTGGCCGGATAGTCGGACAGCTACGACAGTGGTGCCTCGAGTGCACAGGAAGCAGCGGCAGAACTCCACCATCACAGACATTCCTTCACTTATTTGTTGAGATTTGGGGCTGTTCGGGACTTGCTTGGGAAGCCTTCCGTGCTATATTTTAAGCCATATACACCCCCACCCGATAAAGCGTGGTCAAACCCGGGAGCTCGCTGGGTCCTGAACCCTAGACCCTGTACTTTCCTGCATGTTTCAAGCCCGAAGCCATAAATCCTAAACCCTTATATGGGTGGTTGTCAAAATGATGGTCCCTTTTTGGGTCCTTATTATAATACGGAACCTAATTTTTAGGGTACCCAAAAAGGGACACGAATTTTGACAGCCACCCATATATGCCCCAAACTCTTTCGTTAAGCCCCAAAGTCCCGAAGCTGTCTCCCCAAGATTCAACATAGGTAGATGGCAGAGTATGGTCGTTGGGCCCACAAGCCCTAAAGTGTGCGTGTGGGGGTCTAGGGTTTGGGGCTTACAGGGGTTTGGGCTTCATGTTAGATACCTAGACTCGCAAACTCCACAGGCACATACAGTGTGAGCCCTAAGCACAAGCCTTAAACATCCTAAAACCCAAGCCTGAAACACAGCCAAGCCTGAAATCCCCAAATGCTGGGGCTTGAACCCTAAAGCCCTGAATCCCAACCCCGAAACCCTTTCGCTTGAAGTCATCACATCGAAACCCCTTAGCCCAAGATGTCTGAGAAGCACCGGAACCACAAACCGGCGAGGACCCGCCGATGGCGGCCCAGGCAGCGCTCAAGCTCTTGAAGGAAGGCGCGGTTTTAATGCCGCGAATGTCCATGGTGTCATTTTCCGGACTGGCTTGAAAGTGTACAGGTTGTCTTGCCTCATAGTGGTGTTCTTCGGGGTTTTACAAAGGTTGTAGAAGGCTCCCCCAGATAACGAGGTGGCCAGCTCGTAGTAGCCCGGCCCGGGCCCTACCCCAAAAAGACGCGCATCTATGGTGCTGCATTGATTTCCCTTCTTTCTTGCTCGCATTCACCGGATTCTTGAAGAAGTTGACCTGCAAAAAGCGAGACACCGGCCGAATACCAAACAAAGCTAGTCGGACTGTCGTTGTGTTGGGTTTCCTCGTCGGGCTCCCCTAAACCCAATTTGGAGGTTCACTAGGGTTCAAAGGAGGGCAACTATGCTCAGAACCCATATCAGGGAGTTATAACCCCACTTATAACTACCCATGAACCTCCAAGAAGTCCAAAACCGAAACTTGGAAAGTTTGCCTAAAAGAAAGCTCTTCTGTGGCCCAAAAGCACAGATTCTCTATCGAGTGAGAGCCTCCCTCCACAGCAACATGTGGGTAGTTTTCTAAATTAAGGTCTTAGGGTTCCTGAAAGGGATCTATAAGGGTTTCTATACGGTTACTATGAGGATACTATGTGGGTAGTTCTCTGGTCCCTTTTTAGGTCCACGGCACCCGTACCAAAAATGACTCCACAAGCAACCAGATTTAGAGAACTGCCCATGTTGCTGCACAACTATGTAGGGCTTTAGGGTATTTTGCATTTTTCTCAGTTGTGGCTTAAGAGGATCTTATCTACGAATTTTGTCCGGAGGCGTTACAGTGCCAGCCTATAGATAATAGAAGCAGGGCTTATACTAGCTAGGTTTAGGGTTTGAGGGTTGGGTCCACGGAGTCTGGAGGGACGCTACAGTCAAGCTGAGTAGCTCGACCTAGATACCGTACCCCAACAAGCCCTGGAGCCTTTTCAATATGGCGCCATGTGGACCAACCCCCTCGACCTTGAATCCTGTGTCCCCATAACGCCTGGACTAATTAGACCTAAACCCTGCTCCTGAACCTCCCCCCACCCCCCGAGAAACCAGAGACTCCAATATCCCTTAATTAATTTGTTATACATATATCTTATACCATATGAGGGAACCTACTATATTTTAATTAAGGTATATTCCTTAAGGAATATTGGGGCCTCTGGGGAAGGCAACGAGCGATTTGCCGTGGGTGCGCCCATTGCTGGCAAGATCGATGCGAAGATGCCTGCGCCTGAAAGGGTTTAGGGTTGCTATGAGGGCCTTAATAATTATCATAGGGTTCCTTTAAAGGGTCTATAAGGGTTGCTATAGGGGCTGCTATAAGGGTACTATGATATAGGGGCCTTGATAAATAGAATAGGCTTTTGGGGCCCAATATACTATAATTATAATAAGGAACACCCAAAATAGTATAGGTAATTGCTAAGACGCCTATATTAGATGCAGAAGGTTTAAAGATTATGAGTTTAGGGTGGAGTAGGGTTCAGGATTGGGCTGTCTGAGTGTGAGTGCCAAGAGGCCACCAGGCCTCTATGTATGAATGGCATTTTGCGTCTCCCTACACCCTAAAACCCTAAGCCCTTAAACTCTTAACCCAAAACTCCTTAAACCCTAAGCCCCTGGCCCTTAAGCCCAGTGGCAGCAAGTGCCAGGAGGAAAGCTTTGGCGACTGTCGGTCAGGCCCGGCGGCTCATCTTGGGAGTAGGTAACGGTTTAGAGTTTGGGTTATATAGGGTTTAGGGTTCGGGGTATAGGGTTTAGGGTTTAGGTTCTATTGTTTAGGGTTTAGGGTGGAAGAGCTTCATATGTTCTAAGGCACTCTGGAAGGGTCTGGCGGGTTTGGAGGGACCGAACCCTTGACTCGAATTAAGCAACTGTACACCTTGAGCCTCGCGACCCGAACTGTCATGAAAACAACTGCAGGGTGAAATGCATTGCCTGCGTAGAATCTCCAAGGTCAATCATCAATCCCTAAACCCGAAACCCTAAACCTTAAACCCCTAAACCCTAAACCCTAAACCCTAAACCCTAAACGTGAATGCGTGCCAGCGGTCAGGCGCCACACACGGCCATCCTCGGATGTGCAGACTCTCGGGTGCCGTCTCTCGCCGGCACTATTTTGCAGCTTTAGGGCATGGGGTTTATCGGTTTTAGGAAATTCAAGATTTGCGGCTGAGGCTTTGTAGCTTCGGTCCGTTAATTGCAGGGTTCCTGAAACGGAAACTCCAGAAGCCCGAAACCCCGGACCCAGAGTCTCCAAACTGCAGAAGCACAACGTTGGTGACTTCCGTGCCAAAGGCTCGAGTTGGTTTTCGATGGTCTTCCTGGAGCAACTTGGCGGGCCATGAAAATTTGCGGTTGGAGGGTCTGCAGTCTTAGTGTGTCTTCCTCCAGCCACCTGCCTCCAGCCATGTAGCTGCAGCCACCTGTCTGTAGTCACCTGTCTCCAACCACTTGCTTCCAGCCACCTGCCTCCAGCCATGTAGCTCCAGACCTGCCTCCAACCACCTGCCTCCAACCACTTGCCTCCAGCCGTGCGGACCGGTTCGATCGGTTCGGTACGTGGCCACAGAATCAACGATACAAATTGTTCGGTTAACGATGCACTGTGGTATGCGATAAAAGTACTGTTGAAACATCGATGATCAGCCATGTTTGCTGAATCGATTCGAGGATTTGTTCGTGCTCCGCAACGCCGGCAACACGTGCGTTCACTCCGAGGGCAGCGTGATGGGATCGTTGGAGTCGCCGGGACCAGAATTAGGGCTTAGGGTTGCGGGTTTTGGATATGATTTGCGTTGTTAGACAGAGCCCGCAGGGGTTTAGAGTTCAGGTGGTGTTCGGTGCGTGAAGCTTGGAAAGACCTTGCGACAATAAACAAACAATGCAGCTGAGCCACCAGCCCTTTTGGTGGAGTCTCAAAACACGCTGTTTCGACATTGCAGGTAGTATTGAGAGAATTGTTGATCGAGTTCCAGAGCCGTCGGAGCTGTCTCCCTTTTGAAGGATGTGTGGTTGAAGGTTTCGGCCTAGGGTACCGCTCCAACCGTGCGAAACAGCCCTTAAGGTTTGCAGCCAATGTCCGAAAGTTGCAATTTCGGGGCATCAAGGCCTCCCGGATTTCAGAAATAGCCTAAACCCCAAACCCTAAAGCCCGGCTGAGGTCAGGCCTAGATTTTGGTGTCAAGCTTGGCCCAAGAGCCTCAGTGAACCACGGGCTGAGGTTTCAGGTTCTTAAGGTTACCCTTTAGGGTTTTAGGGTTTGGCTGTTTAGGGTTTGGGGTTTAGGGTGCAGTTAGGGTTTAGGGTTTAGGGGTACCCCACCAGGGATCCAAGTAACTAATATTAAGTGTAGACTCTTCTAAACAAATACTAGCCCACAAAACTAAATCCCAATACCTAATTATTGGGTCCTTGGACCCTTCATATCAGGACCTTAAGATTATGTGGTCGGGCCGAAGACATAAAGTTGAGGGTTTAGGTTGCATATCCTAGAGCACTTCGTGACCACGGAACTGTTCACTCAGGTTTTGCACTGGTGCTCTTGGCACGAAGCTCATTCTCGCCTCTTGTCTCAAGTTTTCATAGGGCTCTACAGGGTTCTATCTGGGTTTTCGAGGGTTGACAGGTAGCTAGGATGCCCAGTCGTACCCTTATTCCCTTTTTGTAGTCCTAGGTTCCTTATAGAGTTACCCAATACCAAAAAGAGAGGCCTTTTTATACCTAGGTTACTGGGTATCCTAGGTAGTTTTTCCTAGACATTCTTTCTGTGGGTTTCGAGTTTCGGCTTCAGGGTTCTCACATTCCTTGATTAAGGAATGCTGCTTAGCTCGTAGTACTTAAAGGATCATGGGACTTAGTAACTAGGATTAGAATTAGGGTAGCTATACTTATAACCCCAACTAAGGTACTTATAACCTTACTTACTAAGTCCCATGATCCTCCAAGTAAGGCTCCTTCATAATTGGTTACCCATAAACCACGAACTACGTACTGGATATCCGGCGCTTCGGATTTGGGTTTAGGGATTCTGAGATTTGTAGGAGCGCTATCCTTAAGGTCCAAGTACCTGATAGTCAGATACTCTCCCAAATACCAACCCACATAGCTACTATCCGAAACCCAAGTACCTATGTATTGGGTCCATTATGCTTGCAGACGGCTTGCACTCAAGCTCTAGCTCCAGACTGGGACCAAAGCTTTACCCCGAGAGCGAGAATAAGAGTCCGAGAGAGAGCGAGAGAGGAAGACAGGTACTGAGCTAGTCCTTCGAATCTTTGGCGTCATGCGACTTATGAGGATCCGGCAGGCGCGGTGACTTCTAACGGTCTGGCACAAACGATCTTTTTGGCCTCCCAAGCTGTCATCATTAAACGTCCCACCTTGTCTCCACAAACTTCATTAAAACTGAAGCCAGGGACCCTATATCCCCAGAGACCCCAGACCCTTAGGACCCCACCCTGACGGCGTGAAGAGGTGTTGGGCCACACCAAGTGCGGTGCCATTAACGGTGCCACGAAGGACCGCGTCAAAAAGAGTCGCCGCTTGGCCTACACCCTGAACTGGAACATAACAGTAGACTTCCAGGCAAAGTTTAGCAGTACGCAACATTAAGCCCTGTTCCCTTGCAAAGCACACTTTACTCGGGAGGCCGACCGATTGATAAAATGTCTCTGCACATTCCCTATAGCTATGTATACCTGCACGGCAACAGACACTCCAAAACCTTGTTCGAATAAATGAGTTCCCTAGCTTGGACCTGTATCGTAAACCCTGTGGAAATGCCCAGAAGGAACCCTTAAAAGGCTCCTTTTCAAAATCTTTCAAGCCCCTACATCCTTACACCCGAAGCCGTGATACATATGGGTAGTTGTCAAAATTAGGGTCCCTTTTTCGGGTACCTTAAATATTAGGTGCATTATTATAATAAGGACCCCAAAAGGGACCCTAATTCTGACAACTACCCAAATAACGAAACTAATATGATTGATTGGAACTGGTGTTGCTTAGGGTGTAGGGTTCATGGTTTACTGTAGAGATTAGGGGACAGGGGCATTATTGCGACAACCACCAATATGTTAGTTACTCCGGGAGCCCGAGGCTCACGGGATTCGTTTTCGGCTTCCGACAGGGGACTGAATTTTCGGGGTTTCAGCCAAGGTTTCGGGACCTCTGGTCTTAAGAAAGGATTGGGATTGAAGAGTTGTTATTAATGCTAATCCTGAGGGTCAACATAAGTATACCTACATCCAAAGCTCTATTCTAAGTGCAAAGGTCCTATGTTAGCGCGGTTTGGGGGGCAGGGTTCAGGGTTTAGGGTTCAGCATGCTGATCGTCATAGGATGAATAGGATGCTGGAGCCCTTTGCGGCGCTTGGAAGAGATCTGGCCCACATAGAACACGTTTAGGGTTTAAAGCTCTCTGATGCATGTTTGGCGACCTTGCGCCTTTATGCACTCGCGAAGTTTTTGGGTGTGATGCCTCGGAAGCTCAGGGGGCAGGGTCCGTGAGACATCCTAGCATCCGCGAGGTGCGTTGTGGTGATGGGTTCTGTCTCATTCCCTTAATTACTGGGCTTTGGAGTACCATACTTTTTTTCTCCCTGGTTACTTAAAACCCCAGATTACGGTAGCCTGAGCTCCGCCCTCGCCCCATTCACAGCCCCATGCACACTGCTCACCGCAGGACTACATGGCCAACAAGGGCAAGTCCAGGGACGAGGCCAGGCAACATATCAGGGGTCCAATGTGATGAAACAAAGATTGGAAATGTACGTTCTATTGATGCTGTCTTTGCATTCTATCAAATCAGACGTTTGCACATGCGAGTTTGGATATCATGCCAGCTGCAAGTTTCTTGCAGGATTGCTATTCGTGAGAGGGAGCCCAGAGAGCACAGATTTACATGCATTCGTGCCTTGGCCAAGATGCCTGCCTGCATGCATGCATGTACATACACGCGCGCAGACACCCAATCCACTATAATGACAGGCACACACCGAAGCCCTTTGCTGCGTCATGAGATTGGTTCTAGTTCCAGCATACCAAACCCTATCCCTCCAAGGACCTCATAGTTAGGGCCCTAGACCCCTTAAGGACCCCATAATAAGGTCCCTGGAGGCATAGGGAAACTGATGCTGGCCCCATTCGCGCGCCAGGCCCCCAATGCTCTGGGTGCACTCCTCCAGGGGCTGAACGACGTGGCCAAAAAGGCTGTTCCACTTATTTGGGCTCTCTCGTGTTGTGCTTCGGGGTTTTGGGATTTTGTGTTTTGGGTTCGGGGCATTTTGTGGCCGAGGGATTTGATTCCTTGGGGTTTTGATAGGGTTACGGCATGGTTGGCTCTGTAGAGCTTCGGCGTTCATGGTTTAGTGGTGAAGTCATGTGCACACGGCACCTGTTTTCATACTCATGAGATGTCTTCTTCCAGGGGGTGTGTGACAATGTAAACCAATGCTTCCCCCCCACATCCCGCAGTGTGTGTTTTGTTCGGGCCTTGTGCAACAGCGTGTGAAAGATTAGCCCAAAGGCCTGGAAACTAAAACCCCAAATCCAAGGGTAAAACGAGGGACCCCTAGTAAGGACCCCTAGGTATATACCCAAAATATAGCTATTATATACCCATTATATAGCCCATTATAGGGTAGGGGTCCCCATTAAGGGTCCCTCCTTTTCCCCTTTGCATGGGGGCACAATCCTTCCTACCACTTATGCTCTGTCCTTGTCTCGTGGTGACTTTGGGGCTACACACTGGAAAGCTGCTGGCGTCTGCAGCTCATCAAGTAGTCCCGAACATGTCGCCCTAGGTTTGCACTTCGACTCCACCCAAAGCCATAATTTCCAACCGCTGCACGTCCCTAAACCCTAAACTCCTCAACCCGAAAACCCCGAAAGCGCACATCAACGGCAAGAGTCTGTGATGTCAGTAATTAGAGCCCGTGGTGTTGGAATAACAATACACTTTCGTCCGCAGGATCGCCCTATTGTAGTTATATAAGTAGCATCCGATATACTCCAACACTCGTGGAGTTTACTATTTATGTATACTACTTAATTACAATGTATAAGGGTATTTTACCGAATAATGTGAGCCCAAGACCCACAGCCCCATTTCAATCATGGCGGCCCTAAGTACTCGACATGTCTTGGGGGAGCCCCGGGTTCCTTTTGGGACTCAAAGTTCAGGATTTCCGGTTTGGGGTTTCGGGTTTACGGTTCAGGGTTTGGGGTTAAGGGTTTTTGAGCATAGGACCTTTAGGATTTCCGGTTTGGGGTTAAGGGTTTGGGGTTTTGGGTTTACTGTTTAGGGCTTTGGGGTTTAGGGATTACTGTTCGGGGTTTAGGGTTTAGTGTTCGGGGTTTAGGGTTTCGGGTTTGGGGTCAAGCGTTTGGAATTAAGTTTGGGGTTTAAGCGGCCGAGGTTTGTGTTAGGGTTCTTGGGGCTTATCGGGCCAGAGTTGAGCATGTTGTGCATTTCAAGGCTTCAGGAGCTCGCGGCAGAAGTGTTTCAGGGATTCGGGGTCCAGGAATTAAGGCCAAGACTTATAACTGCCCATGAACCTCCAAGTAATAGGAGTCGAATTAAGCGTGTCGGGTTCCGCGCGCAGCGTGCAGGCGGAAGCGGAGTTGGGTGGCTCTCCGAAGGAGGAGGAAATCGCCGTGCATGCTGCGACTTCGCTGAAGATATGTACGAGTATCTCAAGTTGGTGATGACCTTGCCTGGTTTTTGTGCGTTGTTTTGATGAGGACCGTCTACCTTGGTGTCTACATTCGGAGGCTCTGATGTTCTGAAACTCCCGTAAGACGGGCTTGAAAGTATCGCGTGTAGCGCTTCAGGTTTAGTAGTTTGCGGTTTGAGGGCTTAGACCCTAAATCCTAAACCCCTAAACCCCTGAACCCCTAAACTTTAAACCCCTAAAACCCTAGACCCGAAACCCCCAAACCCCCAAACCCTAAACCTGTCGGGATTTGGGCCTCAGGGCCATGATTACTGGTGAGAGAAGCAGCGGCTGCAGCTGGAACAAAACCCTGCAGGCTTCACCCGGAAGCCCTAAACCCTAAGCCCACAGCCTCAGGCCTAAACCTTAAACCCAAAGCCTAAACCCTAAACCTAAAGCCTCAAGACTAAACCCGAAACCCTAAAACCCAAAGCCTAATCCCTAAACCCCTAAACCCAAATCCCAACCCCAACGCCTCAAAGGTGAAAGTCAATGTCTTCAACTCTATGGACTTCCTGGTGAAGAACAGCCCCGCTCTCAAGAGCAAGGCCCTCTCTTTCTGCGTTGAGGGCTTCGGGATGTAGGGGTTTCGGGGCTTCTCTTACTGGGGGTTTAGGGGTTTGCGGTTTAGGATTTCGGGAATTAGGGTTTAGGGTTTAGGGTTCTTGGTTCTTAGGGTTTAGCGTTTATGGTTTAGGGGCTTCCCTTAATTACTGGTATTTCTCACTTCGATTATGTTAAAACTGTTTCTGCTATAAGCACCACGAACGGCCTTGATTGCTCTTGAACAGAACTGCTCTGGCAAAACTTGCTGCGGCAACACCATTGTGTGCTCTGAAAACAAGACATGCTTCTGCTATTCTGTTTGCCAGCTTGCCGGATGCTTTGGCACAATCGACAAGTATTGCGATCAGCACGATTCCACCATGGTCGTATTGCCAGTTTTGTTTGCCCTTGGTGGATTATCAGATTGTCGCTTGCTCTTCCTCCTTCTAGGATTGTAGAAGGCATGTGCAGCGTGTATCATGAACCACTCTTCTGGGATTCTAAGGTGAACATACTAGCAATGATCGTAAATCACCTATAGTCTCCATTGCAGCTCCTTTCGTTGGTTGAACCAAATATATAATTAGGGTCCTACAAGGTAGCCCCAAACAGGAACTACAATGGAGACGATAGGCACTATTGAAACAGCCGAATCCTCAGCACCTTCCAAAGCCCCAAGAGCCCCAAGCTTCGGGACCCCCAGGGTATACTTGGAGGCTCATGGGTAGTTGTAACAAGTGTAGGTGGGGTTATAAGTGGGATAACCATAGTTATAACCCATGTTAGGGGACTTAGAACCCCATTTTTAACTACCCATGAACCTCCAGGTAGGGTTTAAGGTTTTCGGTCAGAAAAGCATTTATCAACCAAGCTATATCGGAGCAAATGAAGGCAGATCCCCTGCCGGATAGCAGTAGGGCTATGATCAAGTTCGATAACTTCGTCTAAAGAGCAAGCGATGGACACATCTCCGGCTGGACAGATCTGAACCCTGAGCCCTAACCCTTAACTCACCGATTTCTCATTCCTAAACCCTAAACGGCCCTAAACCCTAAGCGCCGAACCCCCAAGCCCCTTAACCCCTAATCCCTAAACCCTAATTTTCAATCAGCCCTAAACCCTAAACCCTAAACCCTAAACCCTAACCCCTAATCCCTAAACCCTAATCCCTAAACTGTAAATGTTTAATCCCTCCTTTGGCGCAGGTTGAGTCCGGCGAGGTCGCGATCGAAGGAGGCCGTGGATAAGAAAGCTTTCGGATGCACCCAGAAACTCCCTCATCTCTTTTTCATGATATACCCCTGAGGGTTCCTTGAAGGAATCTCTACATATATATATATATATATATATATATACATATTTATGTATATAATATATATATATATATATATATATATATATATATTCCTGATTTAATGGGTATTATAGAGTCTCTGGGCAAGTGGCTTAGGGCAATTGGGTTGTCTTCAGGGTTTATCTGGGTATGATGTCAACCGACGATGTCTTCTTATTTTCGGCTTCTGAAGCAAGTTGAGCGGCACGCTCGTGCCACGCCTTGCTTGGGGCCCCCCTTCATCAGAGGAAAAATGAAAACGCTAATATGAGGGCTTTCATTTTCTCCGTAAACATTTGGGGCTCCTTCTTATAAGTATAGTCATAGTAGAACGGACCCCAAACCCTATTCTAACTATTAAATCCCCTATATTGCCCTTATTATTTAGGAGACAGTGGGGAACAGAGTCGCACAATAAGGACTCAATAAGCTTAAAGCAGGCATCTACGACCTGGACAGCGGCCGCGTGCGATGGCTGGGAAAGAGCCCCAATGCTAGGCGAAAGCGCAGAAGCAACTAAAATTTAAGTGTTTTGAGTTGAGGGCCAGTTTAGGGCTAGGGCTTAGTGTAAGTATGGCTGTTTTACTTGAAATTTTCTGTGGCTCCGCCGAAAGGAAGGCCTGTGTAAGACGGATCTATGTTGATGCTCCTCTAAACGCTAAACCCTAAACCCCTAATAAACCGTGCTGCCCTGGTTTCAGAAGCCGTCCTTCATGGTCTGGGCCTTGATACTGCACTACAGGCTTGTAATACAGCAGCCTGCATAATTAGCAGGGCTGTTCAGTAGGGTTCCTGATGACAACTGTATACCCCTGAGGGTCCATGTTCTCATATGCTAGATACTTGGGACCTGAAGTACCTATGCATGGACTACTTCAAGGCCCATGTATATACTATATAGGTACATGGACCCTTAGACCCTTAGTCTACTAAAACGGAGCTCCTGTTGTAATTATTAAAAGGCCCCCGTAGTAGTCAGGCTTTCCGACGTCTGGTGTTTACTTGGAGGGTCGGGGGACTTAGTAAGTAGGTAGTAAGTAGACTTATAAGTACCCTAAAAGGGATCCTAATTGGGGTTATGGTACTTATAAGTCCCTAAAATAACCAGTTACGAAGTCCCCTAAACCCTAAACCCTTACAGAATCCCTGTAGATCCCTTTAAAGGACCCCTTTAAAGGAACCCCTTAGAGTTACTAAGTCCCCTAAGGACCCTCCAAGTAGGGCGTCAGTGTCCGGTGCAGGATTCGGGTTTCAAAGAGGTCGAAGACCTCCAAGAGCAAAGGGACAGCAAGGGCTTTAGGGTTTAGGGGTTTAGGGCTTTAGGGTTTAGGGTTTAGGGCTTTAGGGCTTTAGGGTTTAGGGGTTTAGGGTTTAGGGGTTTAGGGTTTAGGGCTTTAGGGTTTCGGGGGTTCATGGTTTAGGGTTGAGGGTCTGATGCCCAGAAAGAAGCAACTACTGCCCTAGACCAGGTTTTGATTGAATAACTGGCGCAACAGCTAAGCCCCCCCAACCTGAAACCCAAGTTCTGATGCCCCGACAGACCAAACGACGCAAAGTACTTAACTCTGGTGCGGTCTTTGACAGTCTTCATAACAAGAGCCCTATATGGGGTTTAGGGCCTAAGCTAATTTTTATAATTACCATACAATTTTGGTGGTTCCTTATTAGAATTATAGAATTATTAAGGCCCCCAAACCCGATTCTAATTATTAAGGCCCCTAAAGTAGGGTGTATGAGAAAGAGAATCCTGAAGGATACCCTCGACCTTTTCCACACTACTCCAACTGTTCGTAGTTTGCCTCCACCCCAAACCCTAAGCCCTTAACCCGAAACCCTGAACCCTCCGAAATCACGCCCTTTGGCAGGAAGGCGTAGTCGGCTGGGGCCCCAGAAGATCTTGGCTCTGGTCAGGTTCCTTGTTATATACGCCCTAAACCTTAAACTGAGACTCCTGAGACTATGCTTTTAGGGGAACCCAGGCCTTCTTCGAAGGATCCCGACATGAGCAGTATATAGTGATTCTGCCATGCGGTTGTTAATTGCAACGTGCTTTAGGGTGAGTTTAGAATTTCACTCTTTACGATTCTGCGTGACTTTCGTGTGGCACGAGGGTTCTGACCGAATTCCGGAGCATAGCCTCTTGGGTTCTTAATGTGAAGCTGTTTATTCCGCCAGTGAAGCCACAATGTCATGGCGAGCGTGATGAGATCACGATCTATCACCAGAGTGGTGACAACAAACTTCTGCCGGATATTGCTGGATGCGTTTAGAGTGGCCAGGAATTGAAACGTCCATTACTGTGGCGGTGATGCTGATATTTTTTGCAGCCGCAATACTGGTGATGATGACGGCAGTGCTCATATGATAGATGGTTATGACGACGGTGAATGTGCAGGGTCCGGCTTCTTGTCACTGCCGCAGAGATGACAAGCGCTTGGCGAAGGAGATGGCGGTTATGATTCTGCAGCGGCGAATATGATATCGACAAGACCTAACGAGAATTATCTTGGTGGTTACTATCGCCGCAAGGGCTCTTTTCCCAGCAGTCTTCCTCCTAGGCCATCACTAACATTGTTGCCATCGGCATATTCGCCGTCATCAATCATCAGCACCACCCTGAGGTTTCAGCGATCGCATTCTGATCTGAAGCTCTAAGCCCTGTCCCTCAAAGCCTGAATCCTAGAATCTCGGAGGGGCAACCAAGCAGAAACGACATTTGCCGGAGCTAGCTTCAAATCATGTTCCTTTGCAAGCCCCTAAACCCTAAACCCTAAACTTGCTTGCCGCTGCTGGACTCCTTCCCTGCTGACACTAGTGATTTCTTCTACAACCCTTCAAGGTCCAAAGTCCAGGGTGGTGGATCTGGTGGGCTCTGCGTATACGGGGCTTGATACGGTTACTGACTGTTACTAAGCTCACGGTTGCCATCCTGTCGGAACTATGGGTTTCTTATAGGGTTCAGGAACTTGGGGTATACCCTTGCGGATTTGAGTTGTTGTTGTCACTTTTTCCACCTGAAACTCTACACCGCAGCTTACAACCTCTGTCAGGCTTTATGGATCTGAGGGCAATACGCATTTTTAAAGCGCTGAGCGCTCTCGATCCCTGCCAGGCGTCCCTCTGTGTGCTCCTTCCGGAAGCACGGGGGTGGCCTGGCTTTCCCCAAATCTTACAAGATCTGCCGTGAGGCAGTTGTATACAACGTATACTTGAACTTGTAGTCCTGGGCTCACGGGCTGTTCATGGAACTACAACAGACGCCCCAGACAATTCGTAGAACACACTATTCCTTAGGAATGTGTATTCTGCTTAGATCGTAATCAAACCCCAACGCCACATTGAAATTATAAGGCCCCGAGTTGCATTAAGTATTTTTTCCAGAATCAGTCGTTCCTCTTGCTCCAGTGATAAGCCTGATACTGCCTGTGTCGCCACAGTTTTCTCCAAGTGCCGGCTGTTCGCATGAGCCCGGCATAGCAAAAGACAGAGCACAAGCTTCTGACCTTGCACATATGGGTGCCGATGCGCGTCCTCTCTTACGCGGTGCCGAAAGCAGGCCGGATAACACAGGATTCTTAAGATGGTTATACAACACGGCATCTCAAACCCTATTATTCCAATCATGACGGCCCTGTTCTACACAATGGACGGGCTGGGTCTAACCTCTACCACGCTCATCCCGAAAGCCATAGTCCCCAGCCTTTAGACCTATGAGCCCGCTTGCCTTTTCGACCGCTTGAGGTGCCTATCATTTAAGCCCTCATACTTCCGACCTCGCCGAATGTATGAAGAAAAGGAAGATGCTCAGAGTCTCGGATTCAGGTAAAGAATCGCGGGGACCAGGATCAGCAAGTGCAAGTTGACGTATCTTCTCTGTATGAAATCGGCTTTGGCAGAACTACCAGCAGGCCAGTAGTGGCAGTGCATCCAACAGTGCAGTAGCAGAAGCAGCACCACCTATAGTCTCCACTGTAGTTAGTTTTTCTGGGTCAACCAATTGTATGGTTTGGATCCTACATAACTTTGGTTAACTAAAAAAGAACTACAATGGAGACTATAGGACGAGGAAGAGAAACGGGATTGCCAGCAGTGGCAGTAGCAGTAAGAGCAGGCGTAGCAGTAGCAGTAGTAGTAGCAGTAGTAGTAGCAGTAGTAGTAGTAGTAGTAGTAGTAGTAGTAGCAGTAGCAGTAGTAGTAGTAGTAGTAGTAGTAGTAGTAGTAGTAGTAGTAGTAGTAGTAGTAGTAGTAGTAGTAGTAGTAGTAGTAGTGTAGTAGCAGCAGTAGCAGCAGTAGCAGTAGTAGTTTGGAGCCGCAGCAGCGGTTGTCGTCGTCGTCAGAGTGCTAGCTTCGGCATCTTTAGTCCTCGCTCCTGTTGCTCTGGTGAATTGCTGTCGGTGGCCGTGTTTACCGTGACCCAGCACGTGATGATTGCGAATGTGTTAAGGCCGAAGAAGCCAAAACGACGGTCCCCCCCCAGACCTTGCACTATCGTCTTTGAGCCCGAACCCCTAAACCCTACACCGTAAACTTTGTACACACCATATATAGAACCCATATAGGCTTATCACGCCCCGGAGGAATCCTTTCAAAGCTCTTTTGGAACCCTTGCCCTTCTCTCAAGCCGCTTCAGAATCTTTACAAAGCAGCTCCAGAAGAAAGTTTACCACAAGCGATGGAACTATTGGTCTTGAGTGTTCAGGGTGTAGGGCTCAAGGCTATTAGGGTCTAGGTTTTTGGGGGTGTAGGGTTCAGGGCTATTTGGGTTTTACTTCTTTAGGCCCTTAGGCGATTGGGTCATTGCCTTGACCTACCACGACCAGGGCTTCATCGTTCCCCAACGAGGATTGACCTTAGAGAGGTTTATATGCGGTTTACAGTTTGGGTGCAATCCCACCATCGTTTTAGCATCCCCATCAACTTGACATCTAGGCTGTGAGGGCATGAAGGCAGTTTCAGCTCACCGCTTGACCTGCCATGGTCTTTGAACTGCAGCCATTGAAGGTTTCCATGCTTAGTTGAGATATCTCCGGCTATAGACGCGGGGAGCGGCCAGGCAGGGTCCTCAGGAGCCCCAACCCTCGTTTAAAACCTATAAGCCCTACATCCTAAACACGAGTCCCAAACTCTTAGCCGGTGAAGCCCCGAAGCCTTCCCAGAGACTCCAATATCCCTTAATTAAAGAATATACCTTAAATTATAGTAGGATCCTTCATATAATTTAAGGTATATTCCCTAATTAAGGGATATTGGAGTCTCTGGGTTAGTTCAACACCAAGGAGGGAGCCCTGGTGGTTCAGTTGAAAAGTCCGGGTGGGCTTAGTCACGGGTTTTTTGGTTCAGACTTCAGGGTTCAGGGTTTCGTGCTGAGAGTAGGTTTAAGCTGCTAGGATGCCCAGTAGTACCCTTATTCCCTTTTTGTAGTCCTAGGTTCCTTATAAAGTTACCCAATACCAAAAAGAGAGGCCTTTTTTTTCTTAGGTTACTGGGTATCCTAGGCTGTTTGGTTTCGAGGTTCGGAGGATCCTAGAGCTAGGGCCCCAAGGCATCGGATCCGGCTTCGTCCCAAAGACTTGCCCTGAACTCTAAACCGCCCGAGGTGGTCTGGCCCTAGGCCCCCGCTTGAAACCCTCACCGCCGTGCAAACCCTAACCCTTGAACCTAAACCCTAAATCTAAAACCCTAAATCCTAAACCAACCCTAAACCCTAAACCCCTAAGCCCTAAACCCTGAAATTAAAACCCGGAAACCCTGAATCTTAAACCAACCCTGAGCCCCTAAACCCTAAACTCCTAAGCCCTAACCCCTACTTGGAGGTTCATGGGTAGTTATAAGTTATCAGTAGGGTTGTAACTAGGGTAACTACAGTATACCTGTAACCCATATTAAGGGACTTCTAACCCCACTTACAACTACCCATGAACCTCCAAATAAACTTCAACCCTTTACTCTACCCCTTAAACCTAAACCCTAAATCCCGAAACCCTACATCCCGAAATCATCCCCTCAACCCTGAACCCTTAAGCCCTGGCCCTAACCCCTAAACTTCAACCCTTTACTCTACTCCTTTAACCTAAACCCTAAAGCCCTAAAGCCCTAAACCCTAAAGCCCTGAACCCTTAAGCCCTAACCCCTAAAGCCCTAAACCCTAAAGCCCTAAACCCTAAAGCCCTAAACCCTAAAGCCCTGAACCCTTAAGCCCTAACCCCTTAAGCCCTAAACCCTAAAGCCCTAAACCCTAAAGCCCTGAACCCTAAAGCCCTAACCCCTTAAGCCCTGAACCCTTAAGCCCTAACCCCTTAAGCCCTAACCCCTAAAGCCCTAAACCCTAAAGCCCTAAACCCTAAAGCCCTAAACCCTAAAGCCCTGAACCCTTAAGCCCTAACCCCTTAAGCCCTAAACCCTAAAGCCCTAAACCCTAAAGCCCTGAACCCTAAAGCCCTAACCCCTTAAGCCCTGAACCCTTAAGCCCTAACCCCTTAAGCCCTAACCCCTAAAGCCCTAAACCCTAAAGCCCTAAACCCTAAAGCCCTAAACCCTAAAGCCCTGAACCCTTAAGCCCTAACCCCTTAAGCCCTAAACCCTAAAGCCCTAAACCCTTAAGCCCTAAACCCTAAAGCCCTAAACCCTAAGGCCCTGAACCCTTAAGCCCTAACCCCTAAAGCCCTAACCCCTAAAGCCCTAACCCCTAAAGCCCTAAACCCTAAAGTCCTAAGCCCTAAAGCCCTAAACCCTAAAGCCCTAAACCCTAAAGCCCTGAACCCTTAAGCCCTAACCCCTTAAGCCCTAAACCTTAAAGCCCTAAACCCTAAAGCCCTAAACCCTAAAGCCCTAAACCCTAAAGCCCTGAACCCTTAAGCCCTAACCCCTTAAGCCCTAACCCCTAAAGCCCTAAACCCTAAAGCCCTAAACCCTAAAACCCTGAACCCTAAAGCCCTGAACCCTGAAGCCCTGATCCCTAAAGCCCTAACCCCTTAAGCCCTAACCCCTAAAGCCCTAAACCCTAAAGCCCTAAACCCTAAAGCCCTGCACCCTAAAGCCCTGAATCCTAAAGCCCTGAACCCTTAAGCCCTAACCCCTAAAGCCCTAAACCCTAAAGCCCTAAACCCTAAAACCCTGAACCCTAAAGCCCTGAACCCTAAAGCCCTGAACCCTTAAGCCCTAACCCCGAAACTTCAACCCGAAGCCCAGGCCGGGTGTCTTGCATGGCGACTTTCATTCAAAAGGCCTCTCGGCAGTTCGCCAATCAGGCCCGGCTTGTGTCTGCAGACGGTTTAGAGTTTAAGGTTTAGGGTTAAGAGTTTAAGGTTAAGGGTTTAAAATTTAGGGTGTGGTGTTTAGAGTTTATGGTTTAGGGTTTCAGGTTAAGAGTTTAGGGTTTAGAGTTTCAGGTTAAGAGTTTAGGTTTTGGAGTTTAAGATTTAGGGCTACCCCCGGATAATCCCTACCCCAAACCGTAAATAGTAACCCAGAAACCCCGAGCTCTAAGCCTTAAAGGGCTTGAGCTCTGCGTGCTTCGGGTTCAGGCGTTTCGGCTGGACTCCTGAAGCCCTAAACCTTGGACCAATACTTAAAGCTCAAACTCCAAGCCATGAAAACGGAAGGAGCATGTCGGAATTGAGTTGTAGGAGGCTCGGCTTTGGGGATATTAGCCAAATCTCCGGTCCTTCGGGGCTTGCGACTTCATCCTAGCGAGCCTACACATTGGAATCATAGTAAATCCTGAGTGGCTTAGTTGGTTTTCCAAACACAAGATTTTCTGGCTGTTGACTATTTTGGGGCGTCACCCATGAAACGGTCCATCGCGTGGGACTGGATGAGCAGTCTGGCTACAAACTTCCTCAAGGACGTGCAGCCCGGGCCCGGCGGTCACGCAGGTATTATGAGATATCTGTTCAGATATATTCGCATCTTCACAAATCGTCACAGTAGTTGTATTGTACCGTATGATCAATAGCTTTGGGCGATGCTTGCGCAGCTGCTGCCCCTTGAACTACAGAGTCTGGTGTCACCCGCCTCCAGCAGGAGTTGCGTTTTGTCTACGGCTGCAGTATGTCCTCCATGGCCGTGGAAAACCAAGCCCCAAACGCCTCCGCAGCGCGGAAACGCGCGACCAGGGCAACTTTGAAGTGTCCAGGCACCGTTGCTGTCAGACTTTAGGTAGTATTATTCGGGCGACCCCTTAAAGGGCACCCCTTCTGAACCCTACTTCTGGCTCTCTTAAAAGGGGCCTTATTGAGAGGGTCTATATCCCCAAGGGTCCCCCTAATCCTGACTCCCAGACTTTGGTGGAAGGCCCTGAGTTGCGAGAGTGGGGTGTGGGCAAAGAGGCCTTGCCGGTGCCGGAGGCAGACGCATGGAATATGGGGGCCCTTCGTAACTAGAATAGGGTTTTTGTGGGGGTCCATTATACAATACTTGTAATAAGGAAATCCCAAAATAGTTTTGGTAATATAGTATGTGCTAATATGTAGAGCAGACTCGCAGATAGCAGTAAGACGCACTATCAGTACACGAGAAAATCAAAAGACGACTCGAACAGCAACAGTACGAGTACTGGCAGCAATATTCGTAGTTTTGAATAAACGGCAGCAGAAGTTCGATGGTGATCGGCACAATAGCGGTCATGATAGGAGTAGCACAGAAACTACTAAAAGCTGCATCTTTAGTCTGAAGTCATTCCTGCAGGAGAACTTCAATCCGCATCTTGGGCTGCAGCTTGGGGTTCCTTCCTCGACCCTAAATCCTTAACCCTATGGAAGACCGGAGATCACGTGGTTTTGGCGGTGTTGGGCTCTATAGGGATTTTCGGTTTAGGGTTCAGGGTTTTGGATCTTTTTGGTGGGTGGTTTGGGCTTCTAGGTTTCAGTGCTTTCAGGGTTTAGGGTCTGGAGGTCTGGGGCTGGTGTCCTAGTAGTAGAGTAGGCAACCTTTAACCATTTTGGGGCATTATATTCCTTAATCCCAATACATTCCCAACCTTTACGATGTAGCCCCAATGTACTTTTAAAGGTTAACCTTTGCTTCGCCAGGATACTCGACATGTCGGGTAAGGTTTGAGCTCACGGTTTCACTTGGACTCAGGGCTTCGGTTTTTCGGGTATGGGCTTTAAGGCCATTGGTTGTATGTAGGGTTTGCGCGATGCAGTGTCTGCAGCCCAGATGTGGTGAAGCATTTAGGAACCTGATCAAGCAGCCCGGGGCCCATAACCCACCAAAATAGTAGGGTTCATATAAAGAACTCAATAAAGCTCCTACATTAATTCAAACTGAAAATAGCCCTGCAAGCAGACCCTGACCTTAACTGCTAGAGCCGGCGGTTTAGGGTCTAGGGTTGTAACCGGTTCAGCATAGCCAGCATAATCGCTGTAACAGATCATAGCCATACCCATAGTCTCCACTGTAGTTCCTGTTTGGAGTTACCTTCTAGGATTCTAATTATATATTTGGTTAAACCAAAAAAGGAACTGCAATGGAGACTGCAAGTAAGCTCCCAGTCAGGCCCCCCTAGACCCACCCGACAATACGTTAGCCAACGTCCGTCCAAGGGGATTTCCTGCTCTTCCCCAATAACCCTAAACCAAAGGTCCGCCAGCTTGGAAGCTGCAAAGCCTGAACCCTAAACAGCCAAAAATCCTGGCACGGTTCATAGCTGCAGGGTTCAGGGTTTACATTCCTAGTAGTCGAAAGGTAACCTTGAACCTTTTTTTGGGTAGTATAGTCCCTATATAATCCCTACATACCCAAAAGGTTAACCTTTAGTTCCCCAGGATACCCGACAAGTAGGCATTGAAACATACCTAGAAACCTCAACCAAGAGTTCCAAAGCTTCAAACCAACCTCACCCCGAGGATGTAACCCAGAGGGCAGTCGAATTTATTTTGGAGAGCAGCCCGAAGGTAGGAGTTGAAGGAAATGTACGCATGGCAACCGTCCCAACATCCCCACAGAGCGGCCTCAATAGATGCAAAACATAAGGTGTCCCGTTATTAATGAGATAAATGAGATAGACAGGTACCCCGTTGTTTGAGGTTGTGGGCTCTCCTACCTGGTCCTACCTAACTGAGGAACGTGGTGCGTGAGACGCCCGTTTGCCAACGCAGGCCCACACGCCGGAGTCATCCACTGATGCATTCTTGTAACTGCTGGCATAGATTTCTAAAGGTGAGTTCGGAGTCTGAAAAATCAGGAGGGAGTTCCGATTTCGTTGAGGCTGGTCACAACAAATGCCATGGACATTGAGACTTTGCATTTAAAAAAGACATTAAAGGACTCATACGCTCGACACTGGTGTTTCGAAAAGCATACAATCCGAATGTACCACTGAGCAGCATAGATCCTCCTCAAGACGCCGCGTGAGTCCGTGAGAGGAAGCAGCACAACAGATTCCTCACCTGCAGCCAAACCTGGCTCGCT
Source organism: Symbiodinium sp. CCMP2592 (assembly GCA_905221615.1). Taxonomy (NCBI): domain Eukaryota; class Dinophyceae; order Suessiales; family Symbiodiniaceae; genus Symbiodinium; species Symbiodinium sp. CCMP2592. The sequence continues at coordinate 599,349 of CAJNDT010003068.1, read as the reverse complement.
GAATGTGAACACTGCCAGCGCATCTCAGCTATGATGAGACCCAACTCCTCAAGTCTCAGACCCATATATATATATATATATATATATATATATATATATATACATACATATATGTATATATATATATACATATAAATCACACAGAGCTGCAAATGCCCCCCCCCCCTGTCATCCCTCAACCCCAAACTCTTACCCTTTAGCTTCAAACCCTAACCCCCCCCGAGCCCAAAGCTCTTAGAACACCAGGAAGGTGTGGGAGCCTATGGGTTCTACGTCGGCAGCCGCTTTTAAGGTTTACAGCTGCAGCACCACATCTACAACAACGAACCCTGAGCCCTAATTCCTAATCCCCGCGCGGCATCTGGAAGCAAGTCCCAAGCCCTAAACCCTAAACCCTAAACCCTAAACCCTAAACCCTAAACCTAACCTCTCAAATCTCGTCAGAAGTGCGTCTTCTCATGATCAAAGGTACACCCTCAACCCGCTGGGGCCTTAACGAACCTTGAAAAGATCCCCTGTCGACCTTTGCCACCCGCCGCTGGGCTCAAGCCGCTGAGTGGCCCACTTTGGGGGGGCTCTCGTCCGGCCCTTCGCTCGGCTCAGCACGGAAGGAGTTTGGGTTTGAGGTTTGAGGGTTGAGGGTTGAGCGTTAGGGGTTACATAGGGGTTTGGGTTTCGGGTGTCTTAGGCTTCAGGGTTAAAGTGTTTGAGTATCGGGTTTGAAGGTGGGTTGTGGTGGTGCTAAGTCTTGGGTCGTGAAGACTTGCGGCGGCTGTCTTACGTCTCTGCAGTGTAAACCCCAAACCCTAAAATCTCAGTAAGAGAGTTCATGCGTGCTTATTTGACAGACTGCCTTGGATACCCTGAACCCTAAACTCTTATATTTTATAGAACCCCTATAGAACCTTTCAACCCTTATCTTACCCCTTATGGAACCGCTCTGAACCCCTTACACTACACCCTAAGAGTCTACAGTCTATGTACCCACATAGTATAACTATTTTGGCCCCAAAATACCTATGTAGGGACTACTGTAAGGCCTATTGGGGTACATGGACCCTTAGGGATATTTTAGAACCCTAGACGATTTACTTACGGAGACCAACCTGATTCAGGGCTTTACGCTAGGATTCAGGGTTTGGGGGTTTAGGTTTTAAGGGTTTAGAGTTGAGGATGTAGCGTTTTGGGGTTTAGGGTTTAGGGGTTCGGGGAGTTAGGCCGGTTTCAGGGCTTCGGATTATGTGTTTCAACTCCTACTCATACATGTCCTTTCGCAGCATGGTCTCTTGCCCTCCCAAAATGCATTGCAATGTAATGTAATGGAGGTTGAATACATAAACAAACAAACAAACAAGCATATACATAGGTACATAAGTACATAGGTTAACATATGTGCATAGATGCATGGACGCACGAACGCCTGAACGTATGCATAATGCATGCGTGCACGGATGGATAGATTGATGTATGGATGTTGCTACGCGTGTGTGTGTGTACATATGTATATACATATGTATACATATAGATAGATAGACAGATAGACAGATAGCTGCGTGCATCGGTGTAAGTAATTATGTTTGCAGGTGCACGTAACTTAGCATGTGTATGTGCATACGCACAAACACTCGTTTAATTGTGGCTTACACCGCTCTTACTACATAGTCCTCATTGCTCAGGCGGCTTTCGTGGACTTTCGGTTGTAGACCTGGTGCAGAGGTTTCGGTTGGAGGCAGGGGTGACGGTTGGGTTTGGGAATTTGGGGTGCGCATTAGATAGCCATGTGTGGTTGGGCCCAACCCCTCAAGCACAAGCCTTCTTTGTAGAGGCTTCGGATTTTGGAAGCGCGGTTTGGGGTGGAGGGTTTGGTCTTGGCCAAACTAAGTCCAAATCCCCAATGGATTTACAAGCCAACTCTCGAAAGTCCTTGCAAGCAGGAGGTTCCAAACCCCGGAGCTTTCTGCCCTGAACCACCTAAGCCCAAAGCCCTAGACTCTAACGTCCTTGAGCTTAGCCATATTCCCCACCCTTGTGCGGGTTTAAGCCTTCTTGGAACGGGTTGATCCTCCACCCTAAACCCTAAAACCTAAACCCTAAGCCCTAAACCCTAACCCTTAAGCTGCCAGCCGTAGCTTTGTGGTGGCAGCTCGGGGACCAAGCTTGTCGCGGCCCCGCCCCGTTGTTGCCAGCATGACGGACCGCGTGTGGCATCGGCCAGGCCAGGTAGTGAATTGAACCCTGTAAAGGTTTGGGATTAAGGGTTCAGCCGGCTGAGAATAAGCCCAATGCAGCATTACTTAGAGCACTAACTCATTGAATCCCAATTTGTAGCACTAACTACAGTACTTGAATCCCAATTTAGAGCGGTAACTAGTTGAATCCCAGATCAGCACTACTCATTGAGTCACTTAGGGGGCGAAAGGGATCCCAGCTTCGATGTCCTGAAAGAACGGGGTCTCGAGCCCTGAACCGCAAGCACACAACAGCTGCCTTGGTAACCCGGAAGCCTAGTTGCTTGCTATAGTCTATAGTCTCCATAGGTTTTGCTTATTTTTGTTCATATAAAACCCAACAGAATATTAAACAGTAGTATGTTTATTATGGTTCTAAAGGGGGGTGTAGCTATAGTAACGTCAATATCAATATCACTCGCAGGAGCCTGGCACTGTGACGGCTATAATGGCGGCTAATGTAGTACAGTAGAAGCCCAAAAGTTGGAAACGTCATAGCTTCCATCCTTAAGAGTAGTGTATAGGGAATACCAGCACTATTGCCCTTAATCCGGTTTCCAACTTTATGGGGTTTACTGTAGTTCTCAGTTGCTACGATTCTGTTCGCCGGCTAAAATCCTAAACACCAAGCCCTAAACCATCCTAAACCCGAAAGCCCTAGGGGTTTAGGGTTTAGGGGATCCCCGAAGCCCCACGCCCTCAGCCTTAAACCCCAAACCCGAACCCTAAATCGCGCCAGGCTCCCTCCTCAGGGGCGTTGTGGTATTGGGCCTGTGGGCGACTGCGTCCCTGAGGTGTGCCAGCGCCTGCACTGCAGCGGATCAGGTTTTGGGATTTGGATTCAGGACTGCCGGTATCCGTCTTTATTTTTGTCGTACTGTGAGTATGTGTCTTCTTCTTCTGCTTACTCTTTCTCTTCCTGTTCCTGTGCTGCCGCCACCGCAGATGACGACAAGTTATGTTTTTGTTTAGGCCAGACGTAGTGTTTGCATTCTTGCAAGTCTTAGAGATTGCTTACGGCTCATATAGTGTTCATTGCAGAAGGTCATCGATGTATTTTTCTTCTCCTCATCCTACAAGCATTGGAACGACTGGTTGTCGATGCCAGTGCCAATAGGACTAAGAACATTGTAACTGTATCAGTGCATGCATAAGGTAGCGCCGTTTTCGTCAACTATGGTATACCATTCTGAGTCTACTCTTGAGCGGTTTGAGTCCACCTATTTGCCAGCTCGGCTTGTTCACGCAAAGCAGCAGGCCCCACACAGTCCCCACTATGTTTCTCTCCACAAAACCAATCACTTCGACCTGAGAGAACCCAAAAGCCTAAGCACCCTAAAGCCCTAAACCCTAAGCCCTAAACCCTCAAGCCTAAGTCCTAAACCCTAGAACCTTAAATTCAAACCCTAAGCCCCAATCCCTGGACCCTAAACCCCAAACCCTGACTGCGAGATCCGAAGCAAAGGGGTCTTTGGGTGTGCCGAGACACCGAGGTTTCGTGAGCCCAAGCCCACGATCACCTGAGAGGCCGGTGATGTAGGGGGGTGTCGAGGTTGGGGGGTTTAGGGTTTATTTAGGGAGTTTAGGGTTTAGGAAGTTTAGGGTTGGGGGGTTTAGGGTTTACGGTTTGGGATTTAGGAGTCGGGGTTTACACCGTTTCTTGTTTGGTAGGGTTGTTATGTAAGCTACCACGGTTCAGAGTTCAGGGCGTAGTTTTTCTATCCATGTATCCCTATAATGGCTCGTACGGAAGAGCCCAGATTAGGCAATCGGATTCCAGAAGCACCAGGGGCCAGGATTGACGTGTACAGTGCAGGGATCGGATCTCGATTTGTTTTATTTAGGGTTTGCTTGGCGGTTCATGGGTAGTTATAAGTGGGGTCATATGTCACCTAACATGAGTGATAAGTATAGTTAGCCCACTTATAATCCTACGTACAACTACCCATGAACCTCCAAGCGGGGTTTTGGGGATTGAGGCTTCAAGAGCTGAGGCCTCATTGAAAAGAACTGAGGTGTTGAAGGTGCCACTTATCTAGTCGTGACCTCTACGAGGAAGATCCCTACTAGAAGAGCATCCTAAGCTTCCTCAAAATAGGAGGGCTGTAGAGTTTAGGGTTTCGGGTTTATCGTAGGGTTGAAAGGACCTATGGGGATCAGAAGGTTTCTAGAAGGCTTAGTAGCTGAGCGGGTAGCCTTTGTTATAATCGTTGTGGCTTGTATAACCCCACCATAACTTGAAAGGTTTAACCTTTTCAGGGCTAGGGTACGCAGCCCCTAGGAAGACGATTTTGGGCTTCGAGCCCTGGGGCTTGTATAGCCAACCGCAAACTTTCGGGCCCAAAGTAAACCCTTAATAGCCCAAACCCTGTGAAGCCCAAAAATCCCACGTTGGTAAGGAAGTCTATAAAGACAAAAAAGAAGAAGGAACCCTCTAAATTAGGGTTTTTCGGGCCGAAAGGCTCAGCGTGTGTTCTTGGAGCCGTCAGAGTGCCGGGCGGGCTTGGGAAACATATGGGCAGTGCTAAAATTGTAGGGCCACTTGTAGGTCCCCAAAGTAGTATACGGCACCCCTACAAAAAGGACCCTAAACGGGACCCTAATTTAGAGAACTAGCTAATCTGTAAGTAGGATCCTTTAAGTTAACTCCAAAAAGGCACTACAGTGGAGACTATAGGTATATTTCCAAGGGTCTCTTAATCCTAACTCCTTCGACACGAAGATGATACGGGGCAACGCATGGAGCAGAACACATCCGAAGAGGAAGGACTGGCAGGTATGGCTTTTGCCAAAGCACATAATGTCCGCTGTATTCCTTACCTGGCCCAACGCCCTTAAACCCTAAGCCCTAAACCCCCTCGCTCTACACACCCTAAGCCCGAAACCCCTAGCCCCTAAACCGAAAAGTTCTGGCTTAGCTGAATGACACCCTGAATCCTAAACCCCGCGCCCTTGAACCCGACATTTCAAGCTTAGCTGAATGGGATTGGGTTGTGAGCCTAGGATGCCCAGTAGTACCCTCATTCCCTTTTTGTAGTCCTAGGTTCCTTATAAAGTTACCTAGTGCCAAATAGGGAGCCCATTTTATTCTTAGGTTACTGGGCGTCCTTCTGTTGATGATATACATCCTGCATTACCCATAATAAGGAATATACCATAATTCCTATAGTCTAGGGTCCTTAAGGTAATGCAGGGTTTATATCATCCTAAACCCTATACCCTATAGATCCCTTAAAGGAAGCCCTTAAAGGTATCCCTATAGATCCCTTTAAAGGAGCCCTCGGGATCTATATCATCAACCGCAGTAGCGCCTGACCGAGGACCGGCGGATCCCTCCTCGTGGGACGAGGCGGAATCGGCAGAAGTCCTTGCTCAAAGGAAGCCAAGAGGGTTTTAGGGTTTAGGGTTTAGGGTTTTAGGGTTTAGGGTTTAGGGTTTAGGGTTTAGGGTTTAGGGTTTAGGGTTTAGGGTTAAGCCAGAAAGTTGGAACATGATTATCCTTAACTACCATGAAACCAAATTCCAAATTTCTGGAGTTCCCTGTATAAGGGTTGTTTAAAGGTTTACCTCCTATGATAAGGGTTCCTTCAAGGGTTTAGGGTTTAGGGTAGGGTGGAGGCACCGACTATATAGTTAGTAGAGTGTGGGGTTTCTATATTAGGGGTTACAATGAATGTGATTTGGGGAAGTATGCCGCATGACAGTACCTAGAACCCTTTGGGAAGGTTTAGATTCTTGGCGGTTTGGGTTTTGGGTTTTGGGGTTTCAGGGCTTGTTTAAGGTTTAGGGTTAAGGTGTAGGGCACGGCAGAAATTTGTAAGGTTTACGATGTCGGGAAGTTTAGTGTTTAGAGACACTGGGACGACTAAGCAGTATGTGGGTTGCAGGGCTGCAGGTCTACTGGAGGCTTCGGTTACAAAAGAACGACTCCACTCTTAGGTTTGCGCGTTGCAGGTCATAGCATAGATCGCGTACAGGTGTGCTGCGGAGAGCGTGCACCGCTTGAGTGATCTAGGTCTGGGCCACTAAAGGGCTAGTATAACGGTTCCAGTAATGAGTACCAGGCTCCTTTTCCATTTTACGTGAGTTCTTCAGGTCTCTGTATCACTCCCTGCACTGGGACTGGGATCCCAGTGGAAGATGGCACTGAGCCCAGAGAAACCGCCTAAACGCAAGCAGCCCAAATGTTGCTGCATCCTGGAGTCTGGAGGGGTTTAGCAGTTTCCTGAAAAGAGCATATTTGTGATATCTTCAAGTATGTTGTTGTAGCGTACTATACTCAAGGTTTGTGTACTTGGGGTATGTTTGTACATGCAGAAAGCTCTAGATCCTAAACCGCAAGCTCACTTGCTTAGACTTGTAATCCTTCAGTGAGGGTGCTAGGCTTGAATTCCGAGATCCGATCAGTTTCAAGTGTAATCTCATAAACCATAAACCCTCGTTGTGTATGTATGGATGCATGTACGCATGAATGCATGTATGCATGCATGCATGTATGGATGTACGGCTGCATGGATGTACGGAAGCCAGCCAAAGATCCAAATCCTCCAAACCCAAGCCTCCATATCTCGAAGGGACAACTCCACCCCGCAGCCCTCATGTTGCTCGTGCAGCAGAGGAAGAGGCGGGAACAGCTGGGGTTGGAGGCTTAGGATTCAAGATCAGCGCTTGGGTCTGCGAGTGCAGCGCTCAGGCCTTGTGGTTTGGGGTATGGGGTTTAGGGCCGAGTAATTGAACTGATGCAAACCATCCGTCGATAAGAGTCCTGCTCACTCAACACCATACGCCCCCTTTCTCCTCGCGGAGAAAATCCTCGCTGGAAGCTTCGAGTTCGGGTACACTATGCCTTAAATCCTCGCTGTAAGATTCGAACTGAGGTGCCTCAGGTTGAGGTTGAGGGTTTAGGGTTTAGATTGCGGTGTGGCTCAACCTCCTCGTCACCCCCAAATGCCCACAACCCACGCACTCCCCCAAAAGCAAGCGTCCTGCCCTCCAACCGCTGCACTCTCCAAGCCCGAATTACACATAGACATAGAGATACTGGAGTGTAATTCGGTTGATGATATACACCCTGCATTACCTTAAGGGCTTAGGCTTTGGGAATTATGGCATATTCCTCAGTATGGGTAGTGCAGGATTTATATCATCAACCGTTTTAAGATATTTTGAGGCTCTAAGGCTCCCAGAGGGTAGGTACCTCTCTAGGACCATAGGGGAAATCAGCGCAGAGTCCCAAAGTACCACTACCACCTATATAGTATACCTAATATAGCATGACAATGATCAAGAAGCACTTGATCTCTCTTAGGGCTCTTTAATATCAGTCCTAAAGGTATTTTTTCTTAATCAGGTTATTGCATTAGACTAGGTGGCACTTTGAACGCTATTCCTGCAACCTCAAAATGTTAGGATCCATAGGGGTGGTGGTCAAAATTAGGATCCCTCTTTGGGTCCCTATCATAGTACGGCACCTATTATCTAGGGTACCCAAGAAGGAACCCTAATTTTGACCTAAACCCTAAACCCTAAACTCTAAACCCTAAACCCTAAACCCTAAACCCTAAACCTTAAACCCTAAACCCTAAACCCTAAACCCTAAACCTTAAACCCTAAACCCTAAACCCTAAACCCTAAAGCCTAAACCCTAAACGAACTCCGTGAAGACCCCAGGTTTCTGAGTCAGGTTCCTACCTATCGTCTCCATCGTAATTCCTTTTTGGGGTTACCTTAAGAATTATAGGATCCTCTATACATCTTTGGCTAAACCAAAAAAGGAGCTACAATGGAAACTATGGGTACATGATAAGGCACTATACACTTGGTGACTGAAAAGGCGCCAAGAAACGAGCCATCTGTAGTGTAGCTTCCTTCAGGATTCGGGGCTACAGATGCTTTTTTCTTAGGTTTTTGGGTTGTAGGTTTAGTGGATAGTGGTTGTCAGTATAGTCGTGTTGAGGTTCAGAGTCTATAGGGTCAATATTACAGGGCTACGTGGAAGGTTATATCGACGTCGGGTTATGGGGTCGAGTGTTCTGGTCGTTTCCACATGACCCAAACCCCTCCCAAACCGCAAAAACGTGTAGCTGGACCCCTTAACACTTAACTTTTGTTCCCAGCACCCTGATATCATATATACAATAGAGCTAGCGCGCCTGGCTGCAGACCCCAAGTTCTAAACTCCAAGCTCAACCCAGCACTCGCAGGTGAATGCTGCCCTAACCGCGTCGAAGTCGTCCCCCGGCTCCGGCTTTGGAGTCAGACTTGCTGTTCGATCGTTGGCTTAGGACTGTGGGTTTCTTCAGCCTCGTTTGTTCGGGGTTGTAATCATAAGAAGCTACGGTTTTTTTGTTGAGAGGGCATGTCCTCCTGGCTGGAGGTGGCGAGAACGCAGTCTCAGGACGTGCACTAGTTTAACAGACCGTTCAGCTCTATATGCTTCATCGCGAATGTTCAGACATTATACAAGCTAGAGATATTGAGTTGTCTGTGCTCACCTTCTCAGTCTTCCTCTAATTAGTGAGTCCGAAGTACATGCCATCACGGCAGACAGGCATCAATCAACTGTACATGAGCCCGATGGCAGACAAACACACCTTCTGACTTACATGCTGGAGCATCTGGTTAGTAGGGAATGAAGAATGGTAGTAATAGCAGTTATAGCTGTACCCCATTCCTCCATTCCCTACTACCCTTTACCCTAAACCCTACTACCCTAAACCCTAAACCCCCTACTAACCAAAGGTAAGGCATGTGCAGCTGTTTCTCTTGTTGGGGCGGCTTATGGCTCGGGATCAGGGGCCCAAGTAGCAAACCCTGATCCGGTTGATGGTGTAAATCCTGCATCATCTTAAGGACCCTAGACTATGGGAGTTATAATGGTATATTCCTTATTGTGGGCAATGCAGGATTTACATCATCAACCGTCCCAAAATTTCGTAAACACGAGACAGGACCAACTATAGGAACAGCTGGAAACAGTATTCCTAGGGCTCTTTAACAAAAGTTGTACCATAAGTCAGCCCCAAACCCTGTTCGAATTGTTACATCTGCCTATGTTAAAAGCTTTGTGGAAGCGTTTCATAAGGGTTATACTTGTATAGAGTATAGAACCATAAAAGTATCCGGTAGAAACCGGTGCAAGAAACCTTGTTCTAGTAAAGTACTAAAGTCGCCATGCTACTTGGCCCACTACGACCGGCATGTGCATGTTTCGGAAAGGTTACTTGCGCTAGCCTAAACCGCTACACGTCCCTGGACACGGCTTAGGCATTGGGTCTAGGGCTTGGGGTACCTGCGACATCAATAGCGGTGTTCTCAACCCAACACTCCAAAGCTCCTCCTGTGTGGCTTAAACTCTGATGAGTACTGGTTACCTGGTGTTCCTTACCACGTGCTGTTCCGACTACTTGCAGGACGACGGCTACTGTTGCAGTGTAGGTCACATACACTGGACCCGGATTGTGTTGAAATGAAGCGGTTTCTGTGTCTGAGGGCCGCCATGACGGCCATCAAGGGAGTGCCGCTGACAGCAGACTCCTGGCTGAGCTGTTCTAAGCCCCATATCGTATAGATCCTAAGTCCTTAACCAAAACCTTCACTCCTAAATCCTCACCCAAAAGCCTAAAAAATCCCAAATCCTCACCCTGAACCCTACATCCTAATTCCTCACCCTAAACCCTAAATCCTCACCCTAAACCCTAAATCCTAAACCCTAAATCCTTGACCCAAAACCCTCCCGAAGCTCTGCATCCTCAATTCTACACAAACTCTAAATCGTCGGAGCCGGAAAGCTATTGTGGAGCCGAGTTCTCGAGTCGCAAGCTTTGAGCTAGAACGGAATAGAGGAGGGTTTTTGGAGTCCGTCTAGACTGGAATTCCAGAAGTGATGTTCTTGCATGATATAAAATCACTGACATCGTTCAAGCATAGCGGCCTCGCAGAACAAAACCGTGGTTCTACTGACCAGAGGCAGGGTCCAGGTCTTGCGCTCCGGTGCGATGAGTTGCTGCTCGAAGGGTCCATGTACCAATATAGTATACATCTAGGGGCAATATCCTGCTCCTCAACGGTCCATGTAACAATATAGTATGTACGGTACGTCGGGGGCCCAAATATCTACAGATAACCTACTATATGCGTACTTGGACCCTTCGGGTTGAGTCGTAGGAGTTGGATTATCAGGTTGCGGGGATGCAGCACGTACAGGGCAGAAGGTCTGAGACCATGAGGAATCTGCAACGAAGCCTAAACCCTACAGGCCCTACCTTAATCCCAAATAACCTATGGTTGCTGGGATGGCTGCGCTACCTCTTCCACCGCCTCCGGTGGGTTACGTGGGGTCTTTTCAGCTACCGGGAGATCGTTCGGTTCAGCCGCCAGCCGCTCGTCCCACAATGCGGCGGGTGATTGGGGCCACTTTTGGTCCGCCTGCCAAGGGCTCTACACAGATCCCTGTAACAGAGGGCCGCCAAGGTTCCAAGCGATCCCGGTCCCGTTCTGTTTCTATCTAACCTCGCGACCATGCGCGGGACGCAAAAGAATGCATCTGAGACGGAAGAGGAAGCGATCTTCTGTGAAGATAGGTTGCTTTGAGCGTGGTGAGTGTCCGAGTGTGCTTGGTAGGAATTAAGGACTTATATAAGGAAACCATCATAGGGAACCCTAAAAAGGTAGGTTCTTCAGGATCTAGGTAGGCCCTAAATTCTAAAACCGTCTCACTTGATTCCTAGATGCTTGATTTTCTGGCGCCTGGAGGCCTGCAGAGTCTCGGACAGGTCTATTTACTTTGTCAGCGAAAACCTTCTAGAGCTTCTCCATACGGTGGGTTTCCGAAAATTTACGGGTACCTCCTTATACTAAGGATTTTCGGAAACTCCCAATAAATATATTGAATCCGGAGCCAAGTCTTCAAAGCTTCCCCAACTGGACTCTCTAATCCCTGTTATAAGCCCCAAATCCCCATGTCTAGGATTAGGGCTTACGGGCTTACGAGGTTTTCTGACGCTTTTTGCGCTTGGAGTTGCAGCGATACGCCGTAGGTTAGGCCTTTCACCCCCTTTGCAAAGACTCCAATATCCGTTAATTAGGGAATATACCCTAAATTATAGTAGGAACCTTAATATGATTTAAGGTATATTCCTAATTATTAGACTCCCTAAACCCTAGAAACCCTATAGATCCGTTATAGGATCCTTCAAAGGAGCCCTAGGTATTCTTTGATTAAGGGATATTGGAGTCTCTGGGATGAAGTGAGGCTCCCGGCGACTTCTTTGGTGGCGCGGTCTTTGTCTTCATCATCCCTCTTTTCCTCGGAGCCGCAGTTGCTCCCTGATTTAAGTTCTACTTTCATGGGTAGTTATAAGGGTCCCTTTAAAGGGATCTATAGGGATTCTATAAGGGTATTAGGGTCTAAGGTCTACTTGGTGGCTTCATGGGTAGTTATATGTAATGTGGAGTTATAGGTCCTTTAATGTGGGTTATAGGTATAGTTACCCTACTTATAAGCCTACTTACAACTACCCATGAACCTCCAAGTAAGGATTTTCAGGTTTTTATTCTGATGGGTCAGAACCCTGAGGCCCTACATGGGTAGTTGTCAAAATTATGGTCCCTTTTTTGGTACCCTATATATATGTATATATATATATATATATATATATATTTATTTATTTATATTAGGTGCTGTACTATATTAGGGGCCCACAGAGGGACCATAATTTTGACAACCACCCGACATGAGTGTTTGGGGTTTGCATGCTGCAGCTCGAAGATTCAGTGGAGCAGTGCTTCGGGTTGAGTTTGTTTTTGCTTTACCGGGCCTGGGCATTCTTGGGTGCTACCTTGGACCAACCACCCACAGCAGTGTTTATGTTACAGGTTGGGGTTCTCTCCTGTGGTCTCGTCGCTATCTGAAGTCCTGGCTAGAGAAGGCATCTCGAAAGGAACCTGACTGTGGAACAAGTACCCCTCGCCCCCAAAAGAAAGGATTGGCAGCATACAGGAATTTGGCTCATCACCTTTCTATCTTCTGCCTGCATCGCCGGTGTAGGTGTAGGAGTTCACGTGACGCTGGGGTCCTTCCCCAGAGAACTTCTAAGAGAGCATCATGTTGAGAAACTGCCGTTTCTATTTGGACTCGTTGCGGCGTGATTTCGCGGCAATCCCCAAGCTGAAGCCACCCAGGTGTATTTGCTGACAGTCTTCTGGCCAGAGACCGTCTTGACAGATGACCAGATGGTCAAGTGACCTCTTGACTGTTCTTGTTTGCCATCTGGCATGGGGTGTCGTGGCTCATCCAAGCCCCGTGTGAAGATTAACAGTCGGCTTGCACCATGCCTCATGTCAATACCCGTAGTGAGCAGGTAGCATGACATGTCCTTTTTCTTTCATACCGGCTTGGTGTCAAAGGTCCTTGTCCTATCTCTGGACAGCATGGGAAAGCATTACCAAAAAGCTTGGTTCGAGTGAAAATGCCTCCAGTGAATCGCATGTAGAGTTCGGCGCAAAGGGGTGCTGGTGGTTCGTAACGTCGTACCCTAGGGTCGATTGTACCTATATAGTAGGTTACTGGGGCATTTAAATTAGGGTTAGTAACCAAGACTCCCAAACCCTAAACCATGGCCCTGAAGTACCTACATAGGACTGTCTAAGGCCAAAGTATATACTGCATGGGTACATGGACCTTTAGACCCTAAAGCCAAAAGAACACTTACATAGAGCCCCTGTAGTAACATGGACCCTTACGGCACCGATAGACTCCAATATCTTTTTTAATATACCTTAACCCATACTTGCGATCCTACTACTTTTTAAGGAAATATCCCTTCACTAGGGGTCATTAGAATCCCCTAAGCCCTAAACCCTATAGATCCCCTATAGATCCCTGAAAGGAACCCTCTGTATTCCTTGGTGAAGGGATCGAGTCTCTGGGTAAGTGTCCTTTCAGAGGTCCCACCCGGCTTCCCCTCAGAAGCCGGACAAAGGCCTCGAACACCCAAATGTAGAACCCTCAATACATCTGATAATTACCTATATTGTTTTGGGTGTTCCTTATTGTACTTATGGTATTATGGGCTAGTCTAATCATTAAGGCCCCTAAACACACAGCTCAGAGCTAAGGTTTGGGGTTTACGGCTTGGGGTTTAGGGTTTAGGGTTGTGGGGGCTTCAGGCGGTTTAGGGGCTACGGGTCAGGGTTTACGCTTTCGGGTTAATGTAGGAACCTGATCAAGAAATCCGGGGCCTATAACCCCGAAATAGTGGGGTTCATATATGGAACCCTAGTAAAGGCCCAAGGTTTCTTAATCAGGTTCCTACATTATAGTAGTACCCTTATAGATCCCTTATAGTAACCCTACAGACCCCGTTAAAGGAGCCCTAATAAAGGCCCAAGGTTTCTTAATCAGGTTCCTACATTAAAGGGTTTCGGGGTTCGGCCTGAAACCCCAACAAAGAAATCCCGAGGCTTAAACCCTGCACACCGATGCCAGGTACAAGAAGGCAGAAAAGAAGTACTTCCTCGAGAAGCGTGCTTCGGCTTCCTGAGACGAAGCTTCGGAAGGATGTGAGGATCTAGGGCCTACCTAGACCCTGAAGAACCTACCTTTAAGTCCTTAAAAAGGTCGGTTATTTGGGGTTAAGGTCAGGGATGAGAGAGAGAGACTATAGGAATTCAGGGCTTTTTTTGGTGGAGGCTTCAACTTTGGAGGGAACTGAGAGGGAGACGGTTCTGACTGCTTGCGTCAAAATCCCAAACGCCCGCTGCCTTAGGGTGGAGGGGCGACTTCGACTAGGAATTCAAGGTTCACACTTCCGGGGGTTTAGGGGCTTTATGGGTGCAGGGGTTTATGATTATGGGTTTAGGGGTGAGGTGTAGACCTGATACAGAGGCTTGGATCAGCCTTGGCGCTGGGACTTTTTGCCTCAAAGTGGAAGGAAGACCTCCTTCCATGCTTTAGGGGTTGCAGTCTCGGAAAAGTGTTGCGGGATCTCATTTCCTTCAGAATTTCGAGCCGTGCACGGGGTTTCGGAAGCTTCTGGTAGACAGCTTCGGGTGGACGCTGGCGATGAACACCGGCGGTCTGCTGGTAATCATTATCCTTTTGCAGTCCCCATCTACTCTTTTTAAACTTATTAAAAAGTGAGTAATATACGTAAAGCACGCAAAAATTACCCAAGCGGGCATCACGCCTAGTTCAAGTTGGGGTTTATCAGGGAAGACTGAGGAGCGTGCGTTGGGCTTGAGCCAGCCCCGATACTCCAAGTCTTGCACCCTGCATTCGACATTCGACACAAGACTAACAAAACTCCAAGCCATCCCAGTTTCAAGCATTACACAGAGACTGCAATATCCCTGAATTAAGGAATATACCTAAAATCAGATTAAGGATCCTACTATAGGTTAAGGCGGTTCAGGTATACTGCTTAATTAAAGTGATTCCAGTGACATTGGTGTGTCTGGGTTACGAGTCCTAAATCCTAACCTTCCCTTCTAGCCCAAATTTTGCTTGGAGACGCATCAGTAGCCTCACGCCTTCCGACACTGACGTCAAGCTCATGCTCTAAGAACCCCGACTGCCTCAAACCCTAAACCCCGAACCCTAAACCCTGAACCCTAAACCCTAAACCCTAAAGCCTAAACCCTAAATCCTAAACCCTGAACCCTGAATCCTAAAGCCTGAACCCTGAACCCTAAACTCTGAACCCTGAACCCTAAACCTCACAAGCCCTGAGCCCAAAGAGCCCCCAAGGCGGTGCCATCAGGGACCCAGATGGTTATTTTAGGGACTTATAAGTATCATAACCCCAATTAAGGGTCCCTTTTAGGGTACTTATAAGTCTACTAACTACCTACTTACTAAGTCCCCCGACCCTCCAAGCAAGGCGGTGCCATCCGCGACCCAGATGCTCCGCTTGAGAAGAACCGGGCCGGGCGGCGCAAGGCGAAGAGCCTCAAAGGCCTGGGGGGCACAGAGCTACGGCCGACCTTAGGTTTAGGGTTTAGGGTTTAGGGTTTAGGATTTAGGGTTAAGGGTTTAGGGTTTAGGCTTTAGGGTTTAGGGTTTAGGGCTGAATGGTCTACTTTTTCAGGGTTCTCTACTATGAGTTCCTTATATGCGTGCTTCAAAGGGTGGGTTATTTGGGGTGAAGGTAGGGCTTTGCCTTGAGGCTCATACCCTACCTTTTTTTCTGGACGAGCTACTTTTCTAGATAACAGATCCAAACCATTAGGTGCCCTAAAACGGGGGTAGGGTATGAGCCTCTAGGTAGGGTTTAGGGTTTCGACATTTACTATGTTGGCACATGACTCACTAAGTAAGATTACGATATGGAGCCCCAAGCAAATGTATTGGCAGTAAACTTGTGTTCAATTCAACAGTTCTTTTTGGGTCGAGGGTTCACAGGGTCAGGGTTTAGGATTCGAGTTCATGGCTTAAGGAGTTCAACTCAGCTTAGCTGTGTGTTTTGTCGCTTTCTTCATATCGTTTGGCCGAATAGCTTGCACGAGACTGTGTCCGCAGAAGGTCGCAGAAGATCAACCCTACGGTTTAGGAATTTAGGGGTGTAGGCTACGACAAGTTATGCCCCAAAGGCCTTCAACCGATGCATAGGACTCATTACCGTACTGTTTTCTTGATCATGATGACGCTGAGACTTATCGTTGGAATGCAGACCGTCAAAGGTTGGTGTAGTCCTATACGAGAACATTGTCCAAACAGAAAGTATCGTCGAGACTTGAGTGCGGTTTGCGAGTCTGCAAGCTCACCCAAAAAAGCCACCCAGGAACTGAAGCGTGGAAGCGATATATGATATACATATATACATATATGCTTACTCACATCGTAATCTATATATATATATATATATATGTATTTTTTGTTTTTTAAACTGATACCCGCGGAAGCTAATGCTTCGCGCGCAGAAGCTCTGAGGAAAGATTTTGCAGGAGGGTTTCCTTCTTGCACCCCACACAAAAGGGAGCAAAACCACAGCTGAACAGTTCTTTACGGGTCTAGGGCCTAGGGCTAACCCCAAGAGTACTCGGTTTTAGGATAGTAGTTATGTAGGTTAGGATTTTGGAGAGTATATGATTATTAGGTACTTGGACCCTTGGGGTAAGTGGGTTCAACTCGACTTTTCCTTATGAGTTTAGGGTTTAGGTCGTGAACTCAACTGTTTTTTGTTTGTAGAGGCTGGCCTTCGTAGGGTCTCATGCGTCTGGCTAAGGAAGGTTTTCGGGTGAACCGCAGCTGGTAGTACCAGAGCCTTTTGAACGCTACCGCGTACGTAGCTGGAGTTTTAGGATCAATGTCTTTGGGTGCCTAAGTCAGAAGTCTTAGGATTGGGGTTTGTCGATATCACAGTATTTAGATTATTGCAATGACCGCCACAAGATGCTATCATATATTTCAGCTCCTATAACAAAACTTTCAAAAGTTGTTGCATCTTCCCTCCTCCTCTTCGTCGTCGTACTAGTACTAGTACCAGTACTGCTGGTAGTAGTTGTAGTAGTAGGAGAGTAGTGGTGGTAGTAGTAGTAGCAGTAGTAGCAGTAGCTGTAGTAGTTGTAGGAGTCGTCGTCGTAGTCGTAGTCGTCGTCGTAGTCGTAGTCGTAGTCGTAGTCGTAGTAGTGGTAGTGGTAGTAGTAGTGGTAGTAGTAGTAGTAGTAGTAGTAGTAGTAGTGGTAGTAGTAGTAGTAGTAGCAGTAGTAGTAGTAGGAGATGGTTTCGGCGGGGAATGCACAAACCTCCTCATTTTCTGAGTTTCACGCAATGTGATAGTCTTCAAAGCTCCATGTGCTGCTTTGTGGCTGAGGCAAGCGACGCGTCAAAAGCTGAGACGCGCTGGCCCTTATATGGGGTGTGTTTTATCTAGCGGAACCTAAAGCCGTCTTGATGTCGGGTTATGGCACATACCCATCTAGACTGTAGATGCGAGGCCATCTTACGGTACCTAGTCAGCGGGTGGTGGTTGTAGTTTGAAACAGAACTCAGAGCAGCCCCATATGTGGAGTCTTCTCATCAAATGAGGGCTCCTTCGAGATTGTCGGAAGAAACTCTTTAAACTGCTGGCCGGAGATAGCACCTTCTCCTCCCGGCTAGTGTCTGACTCAAAAGATTGAGATGTTACAGTAAGATGTCATCTGTGTGTCGTGGTAATCTTCAACTTATATACTAGTGCAGTCTACTTTTATGGGTGCTGGGATTGGAGCATGCACTTGGGTCTAGGGTGCCGGCCACCCCTCCCCCTTACTTGGAGGGTCGGGGGCCTTAGTATCTGGTTATTTTAGGGACTTATAACTACCATAACCCCCAATTAGGCTCCCTTTAAGGGTGCTTATTATAAGTCTACTTACTACCTACTTACGAAGTCCCCCGGACCCTCCAAGTAATCATCATGACTTACCACCTACTTACTAAGTCCCCCGGACCCTCCAAGTAATCATCATGGGCCCTAATCCTACAACCCGACCCGGCCCCACGACCTCAAGCGCCCGATAGCCACAGAAAATTCCGCGTCCCCGCACACAAAGCCTAAACACCCAAACCCCTAAAATCCGACACCATTGCACTTAAACCCTTGACCCCGGACCCCCCCCAAACCTTCAAAATCCCGACAAAATCTGCACCCGGCCTCCGAGTTTAATCTGGTCTATGATCAGTGAACCTGGTACGTAGGCAATTATGGGTATACTGCTAAGCTATTGCAGATGTATACATATATATATGTATACACATAAACACATCATTACACAATATTACATAATTACATACATACATACATACCTACCTACCTACCTACCTACATACATTACATACATACATACATACACACATACATACATACATACGTACATACATACATACATACAGGCATATACACACATACAGACAACAGCACGCACACACATAGACACACAGACACACAGACACACAGACACACAGACACACAGATACACACATACACACATACACACATAAACACATAAACACATACACATATACACAATACACACATACACACATATACACATACACACATATACACATACACACATACACACGCATACACACATGCACACATACACATACACATACAGATACACATACACATACACACATCATCATCATAATCATAATCATCAATCTCATGACGGTGATGATGATGATGATGATCATGATGATGATGATGATGATCATCATCATCATCCCAATCAGGGTCGTCATCTCACTTTCTGGAAGATGACATGTACGATCTACTTACTATCTTCTCCGATCCCCTTAGTGGGGTACATGATTCATCGAGGATTCAGGTTTCTTCCGTCTTTCCGATTTTTGCGTAAAATTGAGAGTTTGGTGTTGGACTATTCTGGCATAGCTGACAGAGATGATACAGAGTGGTTGAGTTTGGGTTGGCTTTTCGGGTTGAGGGTTCCTTCTTTGGTTGTGGCTTAAGGGGTTTGGTACGGTACGCCGGTATGCGACAGCAGAAACCAAGAAACCAAGAAAGAGCGACCTCGAATGTAGGTTTGGGCTTGGGCATTCAAAAGCACCTAGGCCTTAAAGTAGTCCCTCTCTAGGTACTTCACGGCCTAATACTGTATATGCTGTGCAGGCACATCAAGGTCTAGGGCCAGTTTACCACAGCCTCTCCCAAAATCTCCTGCCAGCTGACAGCTTTACTCTGTCCAGCCTCGAGCCGGCGACATGTGACGAGGAAGCTCGCACCCTAAACCCACGCAGCAAAAATGGGGTTAGGGTTTAGGGTTTAGGGGGTATTTCGGTATCTTTACGAAGGAGGGTCTATGTTACAATGTTAGGCGCCCCCTTCCCCTTAGCCCCAGGACATATAAAACAGCGGCAAACCTGGAACCTTGAACCCAACCCTTGGCCCTGCTTGGGGGTTCCTGGGTAGTTATAAGTGGGGTTATAAGTCCCCTAATATGGGTTTTAAGTATAGTTACCCTACTTATAACCCTACTTATAACTACCCATGAACCTCCAAGTAGATCTCGTTGAGTCGGTGCCCTCCAAACTCCCAAATCCCTAAACTCAGCGCGCTATCCTAAACTCTAGGCGCTATTCTAAACCCTAGGCCCTAAATCCTGAACCCTAAACCCTAAATTCCTAAACCGCATCCCTGGACCCTAAAGCCTAAATGCCTAAACCCAAGGCCCTAAATCCGAGACCCTAAACCCTAAATTCCTAAACCCTGAACCGTAAATCCCTAAATCCCTGAACCCCAAATCCCCGACTTTAAACCCTGATTCAAGAAATTTTGGAGACCGGAAGACTCCGCCAAACCTTAGACCCTAGACAGCCTTATCAACTCTATCGGTGTATGATGTTTTGTTTCCTTTAACTCTCTGAGCGGTATAGATTTCGGGGCATTCTGAACCTCAACAGACCTAAGACTCTTCAACCCTAAACCCTAAACCTCTTAAAGCCCTAAAACTGGACCCCATACCCCCGGCTACCTACTTTGGCTCGTGTTGGCCACTCCAGTGCTCCTGTCGGAGTCTGCGGTATGCGATGTGCGATACCAGTGAGCGCAATTTTCGTGTCAAAAGCTAAGACTTGAGTTTAAGAACGTAGGGTTTACCCATAGGCCCCAAAGTAGTTCCTTTTGGGGAATACCTTATAGGATTCTATAGATCTGGGTAGGGGTATAGGGTTCTGGGATTTGTCGCATCAACAGAGCCGCATTTGAAGGTTTACGGGATTAAGGCTGCGCGGTTTAGGGTTTAGGGGTTTAGGGTTTAGGGTTTAGGACATGGCATGGTCTGTGGGGAACTGCATTCGTGAATGCACGCGCGAAGCTTCAGATTTTCATCCCGTGACGCCAGTAAGTTTTCTGCGTTACACCGTGCCCGTCATTGAGCGCCTGTCAATTTAATTTTCTCTCGGGTTCGAACGTTTGCAGTTTCAAGTTCCAGCCTTCTAGACAGACCTCTGCAGCGTTGAACCTTGATGCAAGATGCTTCATTCTATTGTATTATCATGAGTGAAATATACAAAAATATACATGTAAATCCCAATACAATATGCCATAACAAGATGTCATATCATGAGTGTGCAATATCTACACGCTCTCAACCCTAAACCCCCTAATCCCAAGCCTGCAAACCGCCTGAGTTAGGATTTTTGGGGGGCATTCAGTGTTTATGGCTTTCGGTTTAGCAGCATTAGGCCCTAACCTGAGCCTTTGCCGGAAGCCCTGATTTCCAAGTTAGGTCGACCATGGAGACAGACATGGAAAGGCTGTTCGACAAGGCGGTGGAGGACTATTTTCCCTTCGACCCGAACTCGGGAGTCAGTACAGCGCTGTTCCACGGCCATACGATCCTCTGCCCATGAGCACCGGTCCCTAAACCCAGAACCACCCCTGCCTCCTCTCCTGAGAATCCTGCTCTCGTCTTTCCTTGTTTTTTGAAAGCCTGCGTCTGTCTAAACTTGGGTACCGACAGTTCTCGAGATTGATTCCGGGTTCGAAAGGTGTTGGTACAATGTTTGTAACGGATTCTACATGGGTCTTTCGTAGGCTTATGTTGTTTTTGTTTGTAAAGGTTCTGCAATGGGTTTGTTTGCAGAGTTCTGTCACGGATACCCTAAACCCCACATCGGAGACTTCGTCTAGCATTTTACAGGATTGTTGTTGGGACTCGGAGTCTGCCGTGACCTAGGCTGAAGTTGATTAGGGTGTAGGGTTTAGGGGTCTAGGGCTTAGGGTTTAGAGTTGAGGTTTTGGGCTATGTTTGATGGAGGCCTTGCAGTCCGTACGGCTGATGGACAAAATCCTGCATTACCCATAAGAAGGAATATACCATAATTCCCATAGTTTAGGGTCCTTAGGGTAATGCAGGATTTTGTCCATCAGCAGTACTACTGTTGTAACGGAGGGGCGGGTACTTGTCAGTCCGGGCACTCGAGGTTTCATAGCTTGACAACACTGTACTCGACCCGTGACACCAAGGGCATCTTAGGAATTGCAGCTCGGTAGTAGTGCTAAGCTTCGGACACCCTGTGCTCCTATCAACCTCAACCTTAAGCATCTTGGCTCGATAGCCTTCAGCACCCAATCTGCAGCTGAATGAAGCCTTGCATCGCAGGACCGCAATGTCAAGATGATACTCACTGAAATGAGGCCCGCACAGCTTTCGACATCCAGGTTTTCAGAGTTGTCTGAAGAATTTCTAGGGCTTGCAGCTTTTTCCCCCCGAGTTCCTTGCTTCAGATGAGAAGTACTTCAGGTTGGTGAGGCGCTACTGTTGACGGCTCGGGCTTGGCATCAGCCTTTTGCCCTAGTAGTAAAGTAGGTAACCTTTAACCTTTTTTGGTAGTATAGTATATGAGCCCCTATATAATCCCTATAATACCAAGAAGGTTAACCTTTAGTTCCCCATGATACCCGACAAGTAGGTATAATAGCGCTCCCAAGGCGGGAGGAAGGTAGGTGCTGGCTTCTGTACCCTACTCGTGCCTATGTAATTATTCATCGCAGCGTGTTGACTGTGTTGGGCGGCCTGCACCGAATCTGTGAGTGGCTTTGAGGCAAGGCCCAGGGATTGGGGTGTGCGGTTGAGGCTTGACAGGTAAGGGGCTCAAGGTGCAACTACTACTATATAAAGGTTTAGGCTTCCTGTTCAGGGTTTAAGATTTCCCGTTCAGGCTTTAGGGTTCACCGGCCGCAGTATAAAGCTCATCAAGACCTTAGACTTGGAAACTCTTCGCAAGGGAGACAACTAAAGCAATGCACGCAACCTGCGCAAACCCTAAACGCCCTAAACCTTATAAACTCTATAACCCTAAATCCTAAATCCTAAGCCCCCTAAACCCTAAACCCCCTAACCCCTAAACCTTAAGCCCCCTAAACCCAAAACTCCCTAAGCCAAAAACCCTAAACCTTCCAAGGCCCTCAGAGTCAGGGCCCTAGACCCCTTAAGGTACCTAATAGGATTCTATGCATGAAACCCAAACAGGAACTACTTTGGGGCCTCTGGGTAAACCAGGCGAGATCGGTGTCAATCCGCCGAAGTTCAGAAATACGGCTGCGACGCCCTCTTCAGGCGGCTCCCCTCTGTGAGATTCTGGGTTTGTGTTAGGGTTTAGGGTTTAGGGTTTACATAGGAGTTTAGGGTTTAGGGTTTATATAGCAGTTTAGGGTTTGTGTTAGGGTTTAGCGTTTAGGATTTACCTTAACCCAAATAACCTACCTTTTTAAGTCGACTTATATAAAGAAACTATAATAGGGAACCCTAAAAAGGTAGTTTCTTCAGGGTCTAGGTAGGGTTAAGGGTTGAGCATCGGCGATTTGGGGTTTAGAGCTTGGGATCTAGGGTAAAAGGAGGGACCCTTAATAAGGACCCCTACCCCATAATGGGCTTATAGTAGCTATATTAAGGGTAGATACCTTGGGGTCCTTATTAAGGGTCCCTCCTTCTCCCCTTGGATGGGATCTAGGGTATTGAGTTTGCGGTTCATGGATTGAAGGGTTCTTTGATGTGGTTTCGGGGCTTGGAAGGGTTTGCAGGATGCATTTGTGTACGGGTCTTCATCGATTTGTACAATCGCCCTTTTCTCAGGGGCCCCAAAGTAGTTCCTTTTTGGAGTTACCCCATAGGGTTCTATATATGAACCCCCAAAAGGAACTACTTTGGGGCCTTAGAGTAATGATTCCTAAATAGCACAACGTACCCTTAACACTAAACCCTAAAAGCCTACACCCCTGAACCCCTACAAACCCGAATATAAACCCTAACAGCCCCTGCGGAGCATGACTAGTGAAAAGCTGAACCCAAGAATTGGGTCCCTCAGCTCTTACCCTAAACCAAATTACCTATAGTCTCCATTGTAGTTCCTTTTCTTGGTTAACCAGTTTTATGGTTAGGACCCTATAATAGAGTTTTGTTTAACCAAAAAAAGGAACTACAATGGAGACTATAGGTAAATTTAATCAAACCCATTCAGCCTTCAGGGTACTCTTACACAGTAAGTTACAATCTGGAAGCTGGAGCCCTGCAACCATAACAATCATGATACTGTCTTCATACTACTACAAGCCTGCATACAGAATTCGTTCAAGGTTGCTTCTAGTGCGTAGTTTCAAGGTGCACCGGGAAGGAAAGCTCCAAACGCAACGCCCAAAACCATGACTACCCCCGGCTCGATGACAGGTGGTTCTGTCACCTTATGTACAACCCTCAAGGGCCACAGCCCTGAACCCAACCCTGAACCCTCTACTAAAGACGTTGAACCCCCGATACCCTTAAAACCTGAGGCCCTGACCCCCTAAAACCCTAAATCCCTAAATCCCCTAACCCCGAAACCCCTAAGACCCTAAACCCCTAAACCCCTAAACCCCTAACCCCCTAAACCCCAAAAAGCCCTTAAGCTTTACACCGATAACATTAAACCCCTCGACCCCGCAGTCCCGAAACATACTTGGAGCCCTCAGCCCCTAAATCCTAAACTAAGCCCTACTTGGAGGGTCGGGGGACTTAGTAAGTAGGTAGTAAGTAGACTTATAAGTACCCTAAACGGGACCCTAATTGGGGTTATGGTACTTATAAGTCCCTAAAATAACCAGTTACTAAGTCCCCCGACCCTCCAAGTAGAAGTCATCCTTGGGCCAGACTCGAAGGGTCCAAAGTACCTAGATGGTAGAATGTAGGGTTTCTGTCTCAGGAAGGTCTATTCTGATTTAGTGAAGTACCCCTCATAAGAGGTCTTTTCGGGGTCCTTTGAGGGCTGTTTAAGGGTTTCTTTAAGAGTTCCAGTAACGGCTGCTTGAGGGCTCCTGTAGTAGGTCTTTACGGGTTCCTGTAACGGACCCTTTCCTCAAGGGTCCACCTAATAATCATGTACTCTCCAAAATCCTAACCTACATAACTACTATCCTAAAACCGAGTACCTAATTAGTGGGTCCTTTGGACCCTTGGGGTTAGCCCTAGGCCCTAGACCCATAAAGAACTGTTCAGCTGTGGTTTTGCTCCCGTTTGTGTGGGGTGCAAGAAGGAAACCCTCCTGCAAAATGGGAGTTTCCGAAAATAGGGGACCCTAATATAGTACCCTGAATAGTAGGATCCTTATTATACGGACCCCGAAATAAGGCACCCCCCATTTTTGGGAAACCCCCAAATCTTTCCGGGGAGGACAGTCCAGCACAACGCCGCGGCCGCGCGGGAAGCCGCCTCGCTGGGTGTCTTTCAGGATGAGACTCGGCGGAAGCCTTCGGGTCTCGGGGGGTTATAGGGTTTTTAGGGTTTTTAGGGTTTAGGGTAAGGGTAAGGGCTTTGGGGTTTAGGGTTTAGGGTTTGGGGGTTTATAAGGTTGAGGGGTATTTCAGGGTTTAGGGGTTTATAAGGTTTAGGGTTTTTAGGGTTTTTAGGGTTTAGGGTTCAGGGGCGCAGCCTGGTTCCCACATCATACAGGAAATGAGCGACTATAACACAAGTGTTGCTGATCTCTAGGAAATGTGTCTGCGTGTTCTGTGGTTATCATCGTCATAATACCACGAACTACCAAGCGAGGTTCAAAGCACAGGATCATGATTAGGGCTTAAGACTCGGAGCTCGGAAACTCTACCCCAAAGGGTCCTAGTACTTCATAGTCTTATACTCTCCCAAATACAAACGTACTTGACTTCTATCCGAAACCCAAGTACCTAGTCATTCGCTCCTTGGGACGCAAACCCTACCCCAAATCCCTAGAATCCCAAACCCCTTAACCCCAAACCCCTAACCCTTTAGGGTACACAGGAAACCGGATTCGCAGCCTTTCGAATTTGGAGGAAGCCCTAGCAAACTTATACAGGGCCCGGACTTTTTGTCATTGTTGGGTGACAGTTTATATCTGGATGGGTACTTACCCAAGAAGGAAGAGAACTTTAAACTCTAGTACTATCCCAACCAGGTGACCACGGACTAGGAACAACTACCTTCAATATGTTGTTTAAAGGGCTCCTTCTTTGAACAGTACATTCGTATACTATGCCTCGAAACCAAATTCGACGCCGTATGTTGGACCCTAGACTGAACCGGGTGCAGGCTTTCTTGCGTAAGATTCAGTCGCGACCTCATCTTAGCCTAAACCTTATTAAACTTTACAACCCTAAACCCCAAAGCCCTTGACCCTCAACCCAAAACCCCTGACCCTAAACCCCTAAACTAAACAAGATTGGGCACTTAAGAATCCGGTTCCTGACCTCATCTGCAGCCTTGAAGGTGGCGAGCGCCATCAACGCGTTCTCAGGCACCGAGCGGGGGCTAGGGTTTAGGGTTTAGGGTTTAGGGTTTAGGGGGGGCTTGTGGGCAAGTTAGACCCTCAACCGCTGGAAGGTGCACGCCTTACAACTCCCATCTAACAAACACCGGTTGCTTGTGTACCTGAACCCTCACACACCTACCCTTCTAGCATCTGCTAGCGTTCCTCATCATGAACTCTTTGTTATCTGGTTCTTGAACTTGAACAGGTAGGTCTCTCATCATAGTTCCCCGGCCTTGATACCCGACTAAACTAGTTGATGTTCGTTCAATCTGTGCTCTGCCCGGCCTCTGAATCATACGAAGAGACCGAGCCCTAAAACCCTGAAGTTTGATCTCTGACCGTAGATCCTAAGCAAACGCTTAATCCTCTAAACCCCGAATCCTCGTGATCTCGCCGGGCCACCGGAGGCCACATAGATCTTTGCACCGAAGCCTGCACGGCCGTCTGGCGAATCATGCGGGAAGGCCGCCGGCGAATTTGGGTTGGAGGGTTTGCACATTGCTCTTCAGTCTTAGGATCTGGTGTTCTGCAAGCTTAGCAACACGAGACCACTCTGAATGTGAATCCGAGAATCCTACCTCCTTGCAGGTTGTTAACTAACGCACTTGAAAAAACGTTTCGGCAAACCTAAACCCAAAACCCTAAACCTTGAACCTACAGCAGGCCCCTGGGTTGAGACACGTCGTTTTTTTCCGAACTCGACTCTGCTAGGGCTGTTGAAGCCAACATGAGACTTCAGCAAACACGGGATCCTAATAGAGGAATCGTAAAATCCGACTACGCTTACAACACACTACCAGAAAGCAGAATGTGGCCTAAATCCTAAACCCTAAACCTGGTAGCTGGATTGTTCCAGAGCCTTCACCCTCAGCCATAAGCCTAAACCCTAATCCCTTAGGACAATTCAGAGCCACAGTGCGCGGATTTCTTGAGGCGGCTTCTCCATTTCCCGGGCAGCCCTGGAACAAGGCGCACGAGAACGTGGGCCTCAGGATTGGGCGTTCAAGGTTGGGGTTTAGGGTTTCGTGTTTAGACGGTTCAGTGTTGGGCTTACGGAGCTTGAAGCAACGGCTTCATACATTCGGGCTTCTGGGGTTTACAGGGCTGTGAACTGGTGGAATCCATAACATGCCGGCTTATGGCCTGGTCTGCAGTCGAGGGACTGAGGGTTTGGTGTTTTGGGGCTTTAGGGTGGGGTTGGGCGTTTGGTCTAGCACGTAGGAGGCTCAGAATTCGAGCGGCTTAGGATTTACGCCGTTCTTAGGTGGAACGCCACGTCTTTTGGCTGGCCTGTATTGTTCAAAGAGCATTCTGGAGTTACTATAGCGGCCTGAATGTTTACCAATACCATGTTTGCGTTCCATATTATCATTATTGTTATTATTATTCTTCTTATTATTATTATTGTTATTATTACTATTTTTATCATTATTTTTATTATTATTATAGTATAACATACCCCCAAACCCTGTTCTAGTTGTTAAGGCCCCTATATTAGGCTTTCGCAGTGGAGGGCGTGGGTTCCGTTTGTCGATGGGTCAGTTGACGCACCGAGGGCCGAGCCGCAGTGTCTTCCTACCAGGCCATCTTAAATTTATGGGTAGTTCTCTAATTAGGGTCCCTTTAAAGTCCTTCTTGTAAGGGTGCCATGCTGTTTTGGGGACCTGAAAAACGGACCCTAATCTAGAGAACTTACCGTATTTTGTCAGCCCATCACGAGGGCTTACCTAGAAACTCCGAGTCTGAGTTCAACTTGCCTGAGACATGCGGCCTGGAACCATCAAGTGAGAATTGCTCAAAGAGCGCTAAAATGGAAGTTTGAATGCTTAACTATATTTCCCTTATACAAATATCGCATACCCAAGAGGTACGTCTAATTATTGAGGCCCCTACATTAAACCCTGTCGGAAAGGGCGCGATGATGGGCAAGCCGTGCCCCTAAGCCCTGATTGCAGCGAGTGGGGAGAAGATGCTTGACTCTCCTCGAGGCGTCTTCTCTCTACAATCATGATTTGCCAAGACATAGCTGCAGGGTTCCGACACAACTGAGCAATGGCATGAACTAACAGAAAACACAAATTTTGGTTCCGAAATCCAAAACCACCACTCCACACCAGACTTTTCTCCCCCCGCGTGCGCCAGGTGCTTTCGACTGCCTAAAGAAGGTTATGGATGGCCACCCCGAAGGCACCCTGGGATGACAAAGTTTGTTTCGGGGGCAACTGTAAGGCTGCAAGTGTACTACGAAGAACCCTAAACCCCCAATCTCTAAACCCTAAACCCCCAAACCCCTAAGCCCTAAACCCCTAAACCCCTAAAGCCCTAAACCCCTAAGCCCTAAACCCCTAAACCCCTAAACCCCTAAAGCCCTAAACCCTAAACCCCGAAACCCTAAACAAGGGTTTCTCTGGATCTTGTAAGGGCAGAATAGTGGCACTACAGGGGCAATCTACATAAGGGTATGGGTCGACCTTCGTGCTGGGGTTTTAGGCTTCGGTGGGATGTTTTTTGCTTTGTTTGGAAGGGAGGAGGGGCTGATAGATTCATAGTCACTACCCATAGGCCCCAAAGTAGTTTCTTTTGGGGAATACCTTATAGGATTCTATATATGAACCCCCAAAAAGGAACTACTTAGGGGCCTCTGGGTAGTTGCTGGAAATACAATGCTCAAGGAAATCGCCCCAAATCAAATGCTTACGGGCAGCCTTAGCCAGCAATAAGTCCCTAAAGCTAGGTTTTCACCTTTAACCTCTAAGCCTTAAGCCCTAGCCCCTAAACCCTAAACCTAAACATTCACCCTAAACCCCAAGACCTGAGCCCTTCGCCCTAAACTCTAATTGCAAACTGGTACCCTGGTGCCTTGGAAACACGCTTTCAGCTGTCAGGTTTAGCTGGTTCTGTCGCGCGAAACAACATCGAAGACCCCATGATTAGTTAACTATGTCGCTATGTCTTCGGAGTTGTTATACAGATACAGTCTTGTTAGACTGTACCTTCCACATTCAACATGCCGCTTTAATCATTCAGGCCTTCGTCGAAATGCCCCATAGAGTCTATCCTCATCTGACGAAACGCAAGAGGTGTCACACGGACTAAGGGTTTAGGGTTCAGAGCCCACCCTGTTTCAGGCCATCGATTTGGGATCGAGGGGTTCAGGTTTAGGGATATAAGAGCAGCCTGAGCAAGTAGCATGTAAGAGGAGCAAAAACAACTAGCTTAAGCTAGCTATGCCCTAAGCCTCATTTGAAGTGGGAAGGCCCCTTGCCGTATATGGGTTCCCGTTATTCCCCAACTTCGATCAACTGTAACAGTGAATCCTGAAACCCAGAGCCTGTACCCCGAATCCCCGATCAATCCTACAGCAAGAACAGGGAACCCCAGGCGCCAGACCCAGGCGATCTGTTCAGCACATAAGCTGTATAGATCCATCCCCATAGTTCTATGCGTCCTGCCGTTGGAGCCTTGTGAAAAGCCTGAAGTTTGTTGTTCTTTGTTGGGGTTCATGGCTTTATGGTTTTGAAGTCCAGGGCTTCAGGGCCACTGGTCTTCACATTTGGTGTTCACGGACCTGGAGGAAGGGCACAGCAACCTTGGCCTGGACCTTCAATTCAAATTCCTAAACCCAGCAAGCTACCCCGAGCCAGAAAGCCCCACCTGAACCCCCAAAAACAAGACAAATAATGGCCCAACACCTTTTTTTGGTGATTGTTCTATCTACTTTAGGCAGACCCCATGACCACCTCCAGTCCCAGGATCTGCGCCCAATGAATCAGCGCTGCTAGCACTCGGCCTCCTGTCCACACGAAACTTACGGTAGGGTTTGTTCGTAGGGTTACAGGATTTGGGGTTCAGGGTCATGGGTTCAAGGCTGATGGTTTCTAGATCCCAAATCCTGCAGCTTGTCCTAAACCAGGCCTACAAGTCCAAGACCCCGTTTGACCCTTTGAGTAGATGCCAGACAGTTGGAGCATCATTATCTTCATGCCCTCAGGTTTAGCGGGCTTGGGATTTGCGGTTGATTGGCTTTCGGGTTTGGGAAGTTGGAGTTTGGGGTTTAGGATTTTGGGTTTTGGGTCTAGGGCTGGGGGGGTGTCTTGGAACATTTGGCGAAACTTTACTGTATAAGCCGTCTCTCTACTTCCTTCTCTTGCTTTATCTTGTGTTTTGTTTCTCTTTCTCTCTCTCTTTTTTGTGTTTTTTTTTTGTTTTTTCTCTCTCTCTCTCTCTCTCTCTCTCTCTCTCTCTCTCTCTCTCTCTTTCTTCTGTATTAGAAATTGATACACAACTAATGTTATATTAGTATAATGCTAATGTTCACATGCATGCATGTGTGTACATATATATAGATATAGATGTACATATATAAATACATGCATATATAACACACATACATATGCATAGGTATACACATGCATCGCACAGACCGCATAGTTATCAAATGTGATATAGATCTTTCTCTGCACATATATATATATATATATATGTATGTGTGCACGCAGACACACCCCTCCAAGCCTACCCACGAGCCCAACATGTATTCACAGTGCCAAACATGTCACCAACATCGCGTCAACATACTATTGACACCACCAACCCTAAACCTTAAACCCAAAACCCCAAACCCTAAACCCCTCCTGAACCTCTATAAACCAAAACCCTGCGTACCCAAACCTTAAACCTTCCTTTACCATCTTGCAGCACTGCTGAGAATGCCTCGCCGACCACGGCTTGATCAGTTTCGAGCGGTCTCCACAGATGCAGGACCCAGTTGAATTGGGACACAGGGTTAGGGTTCAGGGTTTTCGGGTTTAGGGTGTAGGGTTTTGGGGTTTGAGGTTTAGGGTTTAAGTTTATGGTTTTGGTTTTTAGGATTTAGATTGTAAGTTTAGGGTTTGGGGGTTTAGGGTTTACCGCCGTGAAGTTTTCATTTTCTTAAGGTCTTAGCAGAGCTTCTACGTCATCGGCTGATCCTTCTCTTCACAATTTCAACAGCTTGTGTCAGTAATGTTGGGTTGCGAAGCAAAGAACCTGAAATCGGACCATGCCTTGCAGACCCAAGACTCGGCACACTAAAACTACACCACAGGCAGCAACATGTGGGAGTTTCCGAAAATTAGGGGTACCTCATTTTTGGATCCTTACAATAAGGATCCTACTATTTAGGGTGCTATATTAGGCTCTGCCCCTTTTCGGAAACTCCCATGTCACGACACCCCCTTTTCATTCGGAACAGGCGGAAGTTGTTTGTGGGGCGGCTCGGTCATAAAGGATACTGTGGGGAATCCTCAACCCCGGCCCCCTAAGGCCCTTGAACCCTAAACTCACATAGAGCCCTAAACCCCCAAGCTCTTAGTTCCAGGCCTTACACCCATAAACCCTAAACCGTCTTCGGGCTTCTGAGCTCGGGAAACACGAGGCGGTTATCACCTTCCGGCTCACGGTTTCCGGCGGTGCAGTAAGACAAGTGATGTATACATGCGACAGCCACCGCAGAAAAAAGCAGCATGAAAAACATCACTGGCAACAACGACCATAGCCACAACAGCAACAACAACGACAACAACAACAATCACACAGCAGCAGCGGACACAGCAGCAGCAGCAGCAGCAGCAGCAGCAGCAGCAGCAGCAGCAACATCAACATCGTGAAAAACCAGGGCTACTACTACGACCACGACGACGACTACTGCTACTACTGCTGCTGCTGCTACTACTACTACGACTACGAGTGCTACCATTGCCACCTCCCACAGCTACTCTTGCGACTATAACATTCCCCTTGGTCATGCTTGTGCTCGTAGTGGTGTCGGCGCTGATTCTGGTCGTGCGAGATTGAGCTTCAGAGTTCCCAAGTTGATTTGGGTTGGAAGTAGCACGAAACCGCCAATCCGAAAAGCCTCCACCCTCAAGCCCCAAGGCACACTGCTTCAACTTCAGTGCACTCGGACAGGAGCTGCAGCAGCAGAAGCACAAGGGAAAGGCGCAACTGACGAAGACGCGGGCTTCCAGGGCATGTAACAGTACACGAAGTAGTGATCGCAGTCGTCGTCGTGGTCGTGTGTGGTCGTAGTCGTATTCGTAGTCGCTGTCGTCGTCATAGTAGTAGTAGCAGTAGCAGTAGCAGTAGCAGTAGCAGTAGCAGTAGTAGTAGTAGTAGTAGTAGTAGTAGTAGTAGTAGTAGTAGTAATAATAGTCGTCGTCGTCGTGGTGGTGGGAGGCGGTCGCGGTTTTGGTCGTGTTCGTCGTGTTTGTCGTCGCCGGCCTTGTCGCCCCTGTCGATGTAATCGCAGTCGTCAAGATCGCAGTCGTTGTCGCATATCGCTTACTTACCCTGGCCACCAGCAAACATTGACATACAGCACCGGGTTCGGATGCACCACGATGCCTCTGCGTTACCATCCTACGCCCTGCACCCTAAACACCCTTGCAAAGCCCAGGCCCTTAGCTCTAAACCCTTCCTAAACCCCCAAACTAGGCAAAATCACGCAAAAGGCTATCATTCTACATACCTTCAGGGGTCCTAAACCCTAAACCCTAAACCCTAAGTCCAGGCAAACCCCCCAAAACAACCACGCCCTTGGCCTCTTCTCAGCGAGGCGTTTGCAAAGATCCTCATCGTTCCAGAGCGCGGCTTCTGAGTGCATCTCATCCCCGTCAACTTCTTGGTTTACGGTTCTTAAGGTTAGGGTTTAGGGTTTAGGGTTTGCTATTATAGGTTAAAGACAAAATAAGTATACAGGGGCCTAAATAATTACCAACACTTACTATTTTGGGGGTTCGGTAGTATAATGGGTCCCAGAACCCTATTCTAACCATCTTGGTGCTGGTTAGGTTGAGGGTATGCAGGGTGTCAGGACTTAGGCGCTACAGAGTGTAGCTACTTTAGGGTTCGGAATGGTTAATATGAGTGCTATGTACGAGGGTTCCTGAATATAGTCATGTTTAAGTTTAAGTACGTACAGTAGAATATACCAAGCGGAACCTCGTTCTAATTGTACGTAACCCCCTCTACTCAACCATCTTGGTAGCCCTGATAGAAGGCCTAGTCTACTCATTACAGCTCCTTTATTGCCATCTTCGCAAGAGCCGCACGGCGCTGTGGGCCCGATGAAACAAGCCTCTGCGGTCCGTGCAACAAGCAGACAGGAGCGACCACCTGCGAAAAACAGGTTTCCGGTTTAGAGGGGTTTAGGGCTTGAGGGGTTGCGGGGTGAGAAGTGAGGGTAGACGCCTACAGCCCCAAGGCTCCTTGTATAAACCATTTGGAAGCCCACACGAAACCGTCTAGCATCTTGCGAAGCCAAATCTGAAGCCCCACCCCCGCACAGCTCTACACCCCAAAGGACCCTGTGTATATCCCGTTTGAGTAAGCTTTCAGTGCAGCCTAAAACTAGACCCTGAAATCTGCCAGTCAAAGCCATTGTCACAGCCTTTAAACCCAAAACTCCAGACTCCCTGAGCCCTAACTCCCTTTCAAGGCCTTTGTTGAGACCTTGTACAGCAAAATCCTTTGGAAAAAAAACCATTCTCCATTGAAAAGCCCTTTTAAGGCTGCCTTCTATAGCGTCTGAAAGCGCTGTTGACATCCCTTCTGGGGCCCTCTTTGACATCCTTTCGAAGTCCCAAATCCTACTTGGAGGTTCATGGGCAGCTATATGTAGGGTTATTAGTAGCATAACTATTAGCTCCTATTAGCGGGCTTATAACCCCACTTATAACTCCCCATGAACCTCCAAGTAGGCCCTAAACCCTACACCCTTCTAGACTCCCTATAGATCCCTTTAAAGGGACCCTTAAATGGCCTTCGGCCAAGTAAGCCCTTTCAAAGCACCGTTGAAGCCCCCGTGAAAGCCAGGCCGCTGAGGAAAGGCCTGGACTTTTCGGGCATGGCGCTGTCCCCCACGAAGCGCCGAAAGCAGAGCCACGTAGAGGAATCCGGCTTCGCAGGGTTTCATTTTTTTTATGTGTGTGTGTGTGTGTGTGCGCGCGTGAGTGTGCGTTTTGTCTCACGGTTTTGGGTTTCAGGTTTCGGATGTGTTTAGTTGTCGTTCTGTCTAATGCTTTTTGGGTAAAGGGGCCAAGGGTTTTGGGTGTTTAGTTTGCGCCTTTATTCATGGATGTGGGTTCGGGGTTTAGGGGTGTAGGCGTTTAGGAGTCGTTCTTGTTTGGCTGTGGGTTTTGAGATTGGTTTTAGGGCTTCGGGGCTTACGGGCTTTAAGTTCAGGGATTCAGGGTTTAGAGTGATTCATTAGGAGTTGCCCCACCCTGTAATAGTGACTATAAGGATTATATTAGGGCCCTATTATATTCCTATTATACCACTATTACAGGGTGGGGCCCCTTCTGAGTAATGCACCCACCTCATAGTTAGGGCCCTAGACCCCTTAAGGACCCCATAATAAGGTCCCTGGAGGCATAGGGTCAGGGTTTAGAGTGATTCAGTTGTTTCAGGTTTGGTTTTTTTTGGAGGCAGGGCGACCTCGCCTTCGGTGTCTAAGTCAACCTTAACCCCCGGAATGACCTCCCCTCTTTCAAGGACTTATGTAAGGAAATCATAGTAAGGAACCCTAACAACTATCAAGGACTTATATAAGGAAATCATAACAAGGAGCCCTAACCACTGTCAAGGACGTATATAAGGAAATCATAATATGGAACCCTAACAACGTAGGTTGAGTCAAAGGCTTCCAGTTAGGTATAACCTCAACCCTAACCCCTACCTGTACCCCAAAGGTACGTGTAATAGTAGCCTGCTACTGGCATTGGGCCATTGTGTTGCTTGGTTTTAGTTTGGCAACAACGGGATTCAAGATTTGCGTTGCTGAGCTTCGTTGCGCATAAAATCAGCCTGTACATGCACACAAAACCACAAATCCCTGAAGCCTTAAGTAAACCCCTGAACCCTAACCTATTTTCCCCGATATTGAGTCGTAGCCGTTGGCTTTGTTCAGGGGGTTTGGGGTATACGGCCCTTCTGTTTCAGAGTTGTGCTTTCAAGGCACTAAACTAGCGCACCGAAGTGGGAGTTTCCGATCCTTATTATAAGGACCCCAAACTAAGGTACCCCTCGTTTTGGGAAACTCCCAAGTTCCTTTCGGGTTTAGAAGCGAAGATCGTAGGCCCACTGGCGGTTCCATACCTGCGTCGCTTCTACTTGGAGGTTCATGGGTAGTTATAAGCGGGGTTATAGGTGCCCTTATATGATTTATCAGCATACTTACCCTATTCATAACCCTATACTTATAACTATCCATGAACCTCCAAGTAGCCGACCGCAACGCATGGGGAGGCTCGGAAAGCTGATGCTGCGCTTAAGGGGAAGCTGCGAGGGGACGGCATCTGCGTACTTGGCTCACCAGGTGCTCAACGACATCAGGACACTCTTCCCAGGTGCCGTCGCGCTCCCCTGTGCGATCTCGTTCATCCCCGAAGCCTATCAAAACACGATTGATGACGACATTCAACAGGGTCTGCGGCTGTGAACCAGATGCACTCTGCCGGGTACTTGTTCCCAGATGCGTCGACATCGGCACACCTGGCCATCGTAGATGCTGAGCATGGGCACGTGATCTCCCTGGCAGCAGTGGCCACGAGGGAGGCGACTCTCGACGGCAAGCTGCGGGGCTCATCAAGCGAGCATCCATGAACTCAGGGTACGCAGCCCGGCATGAGACGCTGCTGAGTGCGCTGGACCAGGCTCGATCCCAGGTCATCGGCACCGCGGGTAATTCGATAACCGATATCGGTCCTATACGGTCTAAAGTAACCCCAAAAAGGAACTACAATGGAGACTGTAGGTAATGACAAGAAGGCAGGTCGGGTTTGTGAAAGTTTGCAGGTTCAGGCTTTCTGGGTGCATTGTGCTTCGGGGACTTGGCATCCTATATCTTGATATTTACTATAAACTCCCGTATGGTATGTAACCGAGCCTTAAGTCCATGTCGTCTTTAAGGAAACCAACAAGAAGGACCTGCAGTCCGGAATCTAGGTAGAAAGCCATGGCCCCCTCCGTTGAGGTCGGAGGTTTAGGGGTCATGGCTAGGACGCTTAGCAAGCCTAGCAACCCCAAACCCCTAAAAGCCCTGAATCCTAAAACCCTGGAACCAGGAAAGCCCTAGACCCCAATCCCTAAACCCTGACATCCTCATGTGGATCCTCCTGTCTTGAAGTCTAATACTAATATAGGGGCCTAAATATTTACCTATACATTTTGGGGGGTTCCTTATTATATTAAAATTATAGTACATTGCGCTCGCGAAGTTGGTTTTGTAACTGCGCATCTGCCGATAAGCCGATCAGCCGATAAGCCGATAAGCAGACCATGTCCAATCGGCTTATCGGCTGATCGGCTTATCGGCTTATCGGCTGATCGGCTGATCGGCTTATCGGCTGATCGGCTGATCGGCTAATCGTTTAATCGGCTGATCGTGACGACATCCATGGTCTATTGGGAAAAGAGCTGCCATGTCCAGCGTCTGATGACGTCCATGGTCTACTGCGATTCAGGAACCATCCATGCCCAAAACCTAATGACGTCCATGGTCTACTGCGATTCGGGAACAGAGCATCCATGCCCCAAACCTAATGACGTTCGTGGTCTACTGCGATGTGGGAACAGAGCATCCATGCCCAAAACCTAATGACGTCCATGGTCTACTGCGATGTGGGAAAAGAGCTCTCTTGTTCAAAGCCTCATAACATCCATGGTCTAGTGCGATTCGGGAACAGATCACACCATGCCCAAAACCTAATGACGTCCGTGGTCTAGTCTAGTGCGATTTGGGAACAGAGTATCCATGCCCAAAACCTAATGACGTCCGTGGTCTACTGCGATGTGGGAAATGAGCTCCCATGACGTCCCTGGTCTACTGCGAGCTCCCATGCCCAACACCTGATGACATCCATGGTCTACTGGGAAGAGAGCTCCCATGTTCAAAGCCTAATGACGTACATGTTCTAGTGCGATTTGGGAGCAGAGCACACCATGCCCAAAACCTAATGACGTCCGTGGTCTACTGCGACGTGGGAAAAGAGCTCCCATGTTGAAAACCTAATGACGTCCATGGTCTACTGCTCTTTGGAAAAAGAGCTCCCATGTCCAACGCCTGATGACGTCCATGGTCTACTGCGATTTGGGAGCAGAGCATCCATGCCCAAAACCTAATGACGTCCGTGATCTACCACGATTTGGGAACAGAGTTCCCATGTCCAATCGGCTGATCGGCTGATCGGCTTATCGGCTTATCGGCTGATCGGCTTATCGGCTTATCGGCTTATCGGCTGATCGGCGTAGCACGGTTTGGCGCCCAGATCCCACGAATTTGTAGGGACCCTGCAAAATCTAGGGTTTGGTAGCCCCAGGTAAGAATGCGTAAGCCCTGGAGCCCAAAAGACATTTTTTACCCCAACACCCTGCTCCAATTCCCAAGACCCTCGTACGAAACCTTCGACCCCGAAAATCCCTAAACCTGAAAACCCAAAATCGGAACCATAACCGATGCAAATGCCTGAATCTGCTGGCTTGAGCCCTAAACCCCCAAACCCTAGACCCTAAACCCTGAACCCCTAAACCGTGGTGCCTTGAAATGGTCACTTCAGGAGTCGCTCGCCAGAGACTCAGTTCGCCAGTGGACACCTTTGGGCTTAGACTTGGATTAGATGTTTGGTCTCAGGATTCAGGGTTTTGGGGGTTCGGGGTTCAATGCTTTGGGATTTGGGTTCAGGGTGTCGGCTGTAGGCTTGATTTCAGGGTTGCGCGTGATTTATTTTTGCTGAAGCCTGGGGCTAGGGTGTCGACCTTCTTCTGTTCGGTTCTGGCTCAGGTATAGGCCTTTATTTAGGGCTTGAAGCTGAAAGTTTACGTTAAAAGTTGAGGCTTCGTGCGAGGTATGGAGAGTACACATCTACATCTTGCAGAACAACATCATTACACGATGCTATTTCAGAAAGCTGTTTTGTTTGCAGTTGCCTTTTGCCACACTGTGTGCATGTTGTCGTTGGACTTCGAATAGCGTGATGTGGTGCTTTGATAATTGATGTGGTGCTTTGATCTTAAGCCGTGTGGGCTACGGGATAGACCAAAGCTACACATGTACCATGATACGCCACTGCAAACTTCAGCATCGGTCATTATCTTTGAGCACATTAATTATCGAAATCCCACTGTATGACAATCGTGTCTTGTAGCATGACAAATAAAGGAACATGCAAGGCTGTCACATACTGTAGTGCAGATACGAGGACCATATCGCCGTAACGTGCCGTGTCTTGGTACACCTGTGCATATGGTTGGGGTGTATGTATTCAGTTCCGTGTACACATGTGTATGAGTCTGAGTGTATGAAGACACGTACATTGGTGTTCTTTGTTTGTTTGCTTGCTTGTTTTGTCGTGCGTGTTGCGTCTCTCTGGGCCTGGGTGCATGTTTGTCTTTGTTTTGTACTTGTTTGTTTCTTTCTTAGTTGGTTTGTTAGTGTGTTGGTGTGTTTGTTTCTTTCCTTTTTTGTTTACATAAACACACTTGCAATGGCTGGGCTTGCTAGGCCGCGAAGAGCTAAAGCAGAGAAGTGGCCAAGACACCCTCCCCCGCAAAAGCTGCGCATTCGGGGAAGTCCTAGACATGGATATGGGAGTTTCCGACAATAGGGGACCCTAATATAGTACCCGGAATAGTGGGATCTCTATTATAAGGACCCCCCAAAATAAGGTACCCCTAATTTTCGGAAACTCCCAGATTGCAAACGAGAGGGCCCACAGACAGTAAGACAACATGCATGTATCTGGACCTCTAGACAGATTTACGCTTACAGTAACCCACTATACAGCCAACTCATCGCCCATCCCAAATTAAACACCCACGCACAGACAAAAAACAAACGCAAGAAGCCCCAAACTGCAAACGCCGGAGCCGGAAATTTAACTTCGCTCACAGGTACCAACTTCCCTTAAGTTGTCCGGCTTCAAAGACGAGGCAGGAGCACAAACCCCCACCGGAACCTGATTAAGAAACCCTGGGCCTCTACTCCCAAAACAGCAGGATTCATATAAACAACCTTAAAAAAGGAACAGGGTTTTTTTAATCAGGTTCGTACATTAGGGCTTTAACGTTTAAGGGATCATTTTAAGGGTGCACTTGGAGGGTCGGGGACTTAGTAACTGGTTATTCTAGGGACTTATAAGTACCATAACCCCAATTATAGGGTCCCTTGTAGGGTACTTATAAGTCTACTTATTACCTACTTACTAAGTCCCCCGACCCTCCAAGTAGGGGTTTTAGGAGCCCCGCCGGACGGTCGGGCCCTAAACCCCGCGACCCATCCTAAACCGCATAGCCACAAACCCGGGCGTGCGCTGAACTTGACCGAGATTCCGACTTCGAAGCTCAAGCAGCCTAAACCCAAAGCCTGCAATCCAGAACTCTAGGTTTATGTTCCGGACTGAGATCATTTTCTAAGGATCCAAACAGCCCAGTTCAGGTGGGGTGTTGTTTCGACTTTAGGCACGACAATCAGCTGTATCTGGATTCTTGGGGATCCAGTCAGGTAAGGATGAGAAGTTTTTGAAGGTATGTTTTGTAGAATCATATACAAGACTAGGTGTTCTGCGATCCTCTACGTTAAGCCTAGATGCCCATTCTCAAAGAAACCACCCCAAAGCCTCCACAGATTGAAGATACCTCATGCCGGGTTTAGGGCCTCCGAGAGTTTTCAGGCATAGGCCTAACTTGGGTCAGGGTTTGGGCATGCTCCAATTTGTCTCAAGCCCCTCCAAAATTGTCTCGGGGCCCTGCGCTAGACAGGTACGCAGCCCTGGTAAGCAGCTGAGTTCCGGCACCGGGTTTGGGGCAGTCCGTGGTCGGAATAATGAGCTAGGCTTTGTTGGTTCAGGGTGAGGCTTTAAGGCCTCGCAGGGTTATGTGGGGTTTCTATACGGCCTATAAGCATTCTAGGAGGCTTCCAGAAGGATTTTCCGGTATCAGGCTTCTCAATTTTGGGGCTTTAGAGGTTCAGGGATTGGGGCTTTAGGGTTTCAGTGTTGAGGGTATGGGTTTGGGGGCCTGCGGTGTAGGGTATGAGATGGAAAGAAAACTTCAGAAGTGTCCTTATTATGGAAACCCTAATATGATGAGCCCCTAGACAAGCCGTGTTTCTTGGGTGACACTGTTGATGGACAAAATCCTGCATTACCCTAAGGACCCTAAACGATGGGAATTATGGTATATTCCTTCTTATGGGTAATGCAGGACTTTGTCCATCAACAGCAGAGCTAAGATATGGGAGTTTCCGAAAAATCGGGGACCCTAATATAGTACCCTAAATAGTAGGATCCTAATTATAAGGAGCCCCCCAAAATAAGGTACCCCCCCCTCATTTTCGGAACCCCCCCCCATATTTGTACAGCTTTAGGCTTTTGGGCTTGAGGGCCTCGGGGGTTGCACCAGCTTTTGCAACTAAGCCCTACCTGGACCCCAAATAACCCTACCTTCTTTTAGGACCCATATGAGGAAATCATATTAAGGAGCCCTAAACATGTAGGTTCCTTACTTGGAGGGTCGGGGGACTTTGTAACTGGTTCTTTTAGGGACTTATAAGTACCATAACCCCAATTAGGGTCCCATTTAGGGTACTTATAAGTCTACTTACTACCTACTTACTAAGTCCCCCGACCCTCCAAGTAGGGTCCAGGTAAGCCCTAAACCGTAAGGGGCACTGGAGAAAAGGAGCTCAAGCAAAAGAACGTTCAGGGTTCAGGGTTGTGTTTTGTGTGTGGCTTTCAGGGTCACT
Source organism: Symbiodinium sp. CCMP2592 (assembly GCA_905221615.1). Lineage (NCBI taxonomy): Eukaryota > Dinophyceae > Suessiales > Symbiodiniaceae > Symbiodinium > Symbiodinium sp. CCMP2592. The sequence goes on along the minus strand of CAJNDT010003068.1, from coordinate 559,076 downwards.
GACTAGCTGAATTAGTCATAGCATCCGCCGAAGACTTGTATTGTGGAATATCACCAAACTCGGTTCTAATTTGAGTCTCTGAGTATGGACTTGACCGGGACTTTTGTTGAGGGGCCAGCACTTGCAGCGTTGTCACAGTGCAGACGTGCGCTACTACTTTGTAACTCAAGCTTGTGTGACTCCCAATGGTTTAGAAGCATGCATTGCCTCTAGTAGGCTGATAGTTGCTTGTAAGGTTATCATTGGTTTTGTTACTGCCATCATGCTTATGAGTAGTATTTGTATTAGGGCTATGGGAGTATTAGTAACAGATACTATCACGAACACTGAGAATATTGTTATTGGTGCTGGCATTCCTGTTAGTAGTATTCCTGTCATTCCCATGCCGTCAGCAGTATCTCTGCTGCAGGTGCTCCAAGCCAATCCCAGAACACCGGCGAAAGAGAGGAAGAAAACCCTCCACCACGCTGCTCCCAAAACTTTCAGACCCTAAGCCTTAAAGCCTAAAGCCCACTTGGAGGTTCATGGGTAGTTATAAGTGGGGCTATAAGTCCCCTAAGATGGGCTTTAAGTATGGTTACCCTACTTATAACCCTACTTATAGCTACCCATGAATGAACCTCCACGTAAACCGTCTAAAACACACAAACCTTTACAGAGAACGGTGCCCAGGGCCAGCCGAGACGGAGCAAGTCGGGCGCTTTGACCTGCTTCTCGAGGCCTTGCGAACATTAGGCTGCCTGGTGCTTAGTAGCGAATGGGGAAATGGATCCCTATAGTAGTCCCTATACAATCCCCATAATCCCCAATAGTAGTCCCCATAATCCATTCCCACATTCCCTACTAAGCACCAGACAGTAGGTGCAGAAGTATGGGCTGCAGGGTAGACCGCAGGGTTTATGGTGTGTTGGGCTGGTGGTGCATAGGGTTTAGAGTGCAGAGTGTCTAGGGCTAGCGTCTAGAGGGTTCGTGTGGGTTCAGGATTAGGGCCGGTTTTAGGATTGAGGCTTTTATTCAAGTGGTTAGGAGCCCAGAAGAAGCAAAGAAGATGGCAAACAACAGGAACTACAGTCAAGTGTTTAGCTGGGGCTTCAGGCTTCACTTCTCTGGGATGAATCTGGAAGCCTCAAAAATTACCAATGGTCTTCCTCAAGGTTCATGGTTATATCTCTAGTTTAATGCAGACCCCCAAAGCCCAATTCTAGGTATAAAGGCGCCTTTGTTACCGGGTTGCAGGCTCTCGCAACCTGGAATCGTGGATCAGAGTTGTGGGGATGGGGCTGCATGTTCGCTATATAGCCTATAGTCTCCATTGTAGTTCTTTGTGGGGGTTGCCTTATAGGAGCCCAAGTACGTACTTGAAGGAGCTCCAATGGAGACTAGAGCAGGAGCTATGAGCGCTACTGGCATCTGTGAGCCTCAGGTTAGGGACGATGCATAATGCAGATGCCGTAGGGGTTTAGCATTTTAGGGTTTAGGGTTTAATTAGGGCCCTTGCGTCCTCGGACTGTAAGGGGATGTTATGATGGTACTGCTAGCTGTGCAGTCCCCTATCTTAGCTGGAGCCCTTGAGGTGAGAGTTTTGGGGTTCAAGGCTTGGAAATGCAGGCCAAGAAACCTCGATGTCGACGCCCTAATTAGCACCCAAATGTGAAACCTTAATAAGTTGCCTAACTTAAGCCTAAACCATTTGTAAGGCTCAAACCCTGAACTGCAAAAATGAACCCTGAAACCTGAACGCCGGAGCTAGCAAAAGGACCTGTCAGCAGGTCGAGTTCAGGGATATTCAGGGATTGGAGTTTCAGAGGAGGAACTGTTGGGACAGCGGCAAGTTAGACTTCGGCCGTGGCCTGACTTGCATACCGCCTGGCAGTAGCATGGTTTGCAGGACTGGAGAGAGCGTGGAAAGCGAGTCTGCACTGGGCATAGTGGCACCGGGATGGCAGCATCGTGAGCAATCGGCGACGGAAGCTTTGTTCCGTGCTATCTGCTGCTTAGTCTTGGAGCTGGTTGAGTGCAGCTGTTCCATCACAGCTTGGTTTGCGAACCACGCGAAAGGGAACCCTCGCCGCCATTAGTATACCACAGCGAGCCCTGCGCATGATAACGCTATGATATATACTTACTACGATTTCATCTCCCCAGGCATCTCTACAAAACTTTCATACAGAATCCCAACTTGGCCGCCAGGTGTTTAGGCGCTTGGATGCCAAAGAGATCGTCTCCAGGGTTGCACCAGCCGAGGGCTCAGATGCCAATGTTAGAAACCCTATGCCTCCAGGGACCTTCTTATGGGGTCCTTAAGGGGTCTAGGGCCCTAACAATGAGGTCCTTGGAGGGATAAGGGAAAGGGTTTAAAGGGAGTGAAATGATGGGAAATGTACGCTTCCAGAGGACCGCATGTGTTGTAAACGATTTGCAGTGGTTTTACAGTTTTACAGCATGTGCAGCAATTTCGCTTTCTGCGTCGCGAGCTTGCGCTTACAAGTTCATTACGACGCCAAAGCTGTAATTACCTGTGTTGTCTCCCTAGTGTCTCCGTGCTAGGTCTGCTATGTGCACGGAAAGTATAGACTATCCTGCTCCCCGAGGGTCCAAGTACCTGATAATCATATACTCTCCAATACCGACATAACTACTAGCCTAAAGCCGAGTACCTTATTGTTGGGTCCTTTGACCCTTCTAACCCTACTATAAAATCCTCTTTTCCCCGTATTGAACCCTTTAAGGGAACCCTACTTGGAACCTAAATATTGGGTCCTTTGGACCCTTTGGAGCTTGGCCAAATCTCATCACCTGCATCTCGGCGTTGGCTTGACTTCTAGGGCTCTTGCCTCGGCTGTACTTGGAGGTTCAGGATTTTGTTTTATCCACCGGGCTTCCTCACAAGAAGCCCCCGGCTCTTCCTTTTTGCGGTTTAGGGTTTAGGGGCCATTCCTTCAATGGAGCGCTCCGAAGCTCAAGCCAATCACCGTTTTTCTAGCCAGGTGTTGTTTTGCAGTCTTTGGGTGTCATTGGTGCGGTTGCTGTTCTCTTGATTGCCATGCTTTTCCCCATGATCAGTCTTGTCACCTCCGTTGTCGAACATACGAGGTCCCGCCACAGCATTTACTTCTGGACTTTTTTCCAGTCCCCAGAGACTCCAATATCCCTTAATTAGCCCGTAAATTAAAAGAGGTTCCCTAATAAATTTGAGGTATATTCCTTAATTAAGGGATATTAGACTTCCTAAACCCTAAACCCTATAGATCCCTTATAGGATCCCTTAAAGGAGCCCTAGGTATTCCTTACTCAAGGGATATCGGAGTCTCTCAGTCGTCTCTGCGTAGGTCAGCAAGCTGTGGCGGGAAGTTGCGCACAGCAAGGCCGCCAGCTCCGAAGGGTTGAGCCTGGCTTGGGAAAGCCTTCTACCTTAAGGTTCAGGGTTTAGGGTTCAGGGGTTTTGGGGCTTAGGGGTTTAGGGTTTAGGGTTTAGGGAACCTGATTAAGAAACCTTGGGCCTGTATTAGGGTTCCTGAAATGAATTCTACTATTTATGGGGTTGTAGGCCCAGGGTCTCACTTACTTGGAGGTTCATGGGTGGTTATAAGTGGGGTTATTATGAGTCCCCTAATAATATGGGTCATGAGTATGGTTACCCTACAATTTCTCCTACATATTTCTACCCATGAACCTCCAAGTACCCCCGCCCCCTCCACACTACGTGGCCTTTACAAAGACCCCCTAAAGCCTAGAATGATTCTATCAAGTGCCCCCCAGCTGCTTCAATCCTTGGCCTAATGCCCAAAACCCAGGACCCGAAACCGAAAGCCTAAAGCCTAACCCTAGGGGATCCTAGAGGGCTTGAGGTGAACGGAAAAGCCGATCTGTAAAGACCTAGGGTGTTGCGGCTTAGGGTCCTCGCCATGCGCCGTGAGCCTCAAGGCCCCATGAGACCCCAAAGTAGTTTCTTTTTGGGGTTCCGGTTTAGGGTTTAGGGTTTAGGGTTTTGGGGTTCACATATAGAATCCTATAAGGTATTCACCAAAAGGAACTACTTGTACTTTGGGGCCTATGGTAATGCCCCATGAGACCCCTGAATGAAGGAGTCTGCGTTGCTCCCTTGACGCGTCCGCCCATCAGCCTGAATCTTTCTCATGAGCTGTTATGTGTCAAAAGTAGTCTGGGGGGGCATTGCATGAAGGGGCTACCATCAGAGCTGGAAAGCTCGGGCAATCAGGGTTTGGGATTCAGGCATGTGGCAGCTAGGGTCGCAGTTCAGGCCTGGGTGGCCCTGACGGAGGATTACCCATAGGCCCCAAAGTAGTTCCTTTTTGGGATTACCTTATAGAATTCTATATATGAACCCCAAAAAGGAACTATTTTGGGGCCTTTGGGTAACCCCTTGAGCTGTGGGATGTCGGGTTATTGCGACCTTGGTGCTTTGCTCTTGACATGGAAGCAGTTTCTCCTATTCTAGGTAGAGCTTTGGGACATTTTATATTTTCCCTTATTGGGCTAAAGAGGATCTTATTTACTAATATTTTTCAAAGGCTTTAAAAGCCCCACCTAGTATTGGTTGGTAGTACGAATAGTGAATAGTGAATAGTATTGCTATATATTGCTAAATGCTCTTATGACTCATGGCGCTATCAACTGTTCTTGCCGGATGGTGCAGAACTTCTATCAACCCTGGCAGGCGTATCTCGCATGTTCCCTTTTGACCAGTTTTGCTATCCTTTCTGTTCATGAGCTTCTCACCCCAAGTTTGTTTGTGGATTGAAGGCTCTGCCAAGGAATGAACGAGTCAGGCATACGCCTCAAGCTTTGAAGCCCGCAACTTCATCAACCTTGAAACGCTGAACCACGTAACCCCAAGCCCATTCCCTTTTTTTCCAAGAGCCCTTTGAACCCCAACCCAAGCTTTCCGCCCCAGAACTCGTGAATCCCTGGTGGAACTCTTATAAGAACCGTCCCAACGAGCCCAATCATATAGTTGGTTCATGTTCTTCAACCCCATCTGCAGGCTACAGTATCCAGAGCCCAGTAGTATAGAAGGCAAAATAAATCCGCAATACGAGAAGGTTGCGATTGCCGTTCTATAGACTGTTCCTCAAATCCTAGGAAACCCTGCTGTGCCCAGAATCTAGCAGCTGGGCTCTTCCGGCCTACTCTGGTGTTTCTGGTGTTGGAAACGTTAATCCCAGACCCTAATATCTGTGGAAGCTGCATTTTCCAACAGGATCTCTGGATCCTGGCTCGGCGTCACATGCGGCTCATCGACCAGTCCCTTGGAGAGAGTTCTGCCGCACATGGTATAGGGGCCCTAACGGTTCGAATAGGGTTTTCCTTAAGCTACCAGAACCTACTTCTTCGTAAGGTCCCTATAAATTCCATATTAGGGTTTACAATAAGAACGCACAAAAAAGTAGGATTTGGGATTTTAAGGTTGGGGTATATCATACTAGAACTTGGGGTCTGATTTGTGCGCGGGGGTCCCCCTAAACCCTAAACTCTTTTCGTGCCCCTAAACCCTATCCCCTAAACCGCCTCCGGAAAAGGGTTTAGGGTTTAGGGGTTTAGGGTCGAAGCGTAGGAGTAGTTCAGAAACGGCCCCGCCGGCCCGCGAAACTTATCGTTATGCCTCATGCCTTACAGAACTCAACGGGTAAAAGGAGGGACCCCTAACAAGGACCCCTAGGTTTCTACCCTTAATATAGCCATTATATGCCCATTATATAGCCCATTATAGGGCAGGGGTCCCCATTGAGGCTTCCTCCTTTTCCCCTTTGAACTGCTGGCCTGGTCTCCCTGCAAAAGCGGTGTAGTAAGTCAAGGACAGATAGCCGGGCTTCATCCAAAAGCTTTGCAACAGCTTGCAGTTTGGCCCTTAAAGCCCCGGCTCCCCCACAAAGTGGGCCGGAAGAACGTTGCAGTGTAGAGGGATGTCAAAACGAATTCAGGGGCCCACTGTAAAATTCTAATGTCTGCATCATAGGGGGTCCTCACAAATCCACCTCATCGAGCATCATCCTATGATTTAAGGACCCTATATTAGGGCTCTGGGTTTAGGGTTGTTTGACTGGTCATTTTGGGCCAGGAGTCGGCGGGCGTTCTAGGCAATGTGATGCAAGGTTTTGTACATCAACAGCATGATTGTCAGGCCCTTTGCAAAACTTTACAACCCAGAAGGGCTTGACAATCCTGCTGTTGATGTACAAAACCGTGCATCACATACGGTTCAGGGTTTAGGGCTATGGGGACTGAGGGTTTATAGTTAAGTGCAAGCAGGCAAGGATGTAGGGACCAGCCGACCAGCCTTCCATGCGTTTCCGAACATTGGTTACTCCAACTGCAGTTGTGTTAATCTTTGGGGTCAAGAAGGACCCGCAAAGGTAATTGGTAGAAGCAAACCTGTCAGTATCACCAGAGACAGCAGGGATTATGCTCAACGTCGTTATGGTCGTCGCCCGCCCTTCTCCACACTTATTACGATCACCATCGTCACCCCTAAACCCTAAGCCCTACCTTAACCCACCAGAACCTACGTCGTTTGTAGGGTCCCTTGAAATTCCATAGTAGGATTTAGAATAGGAACCTACAACAAAGTAGGTTTTGGTAGGTGAAGGTAGACGTTAACAGAAGTCTTCGAAGGCTCTGTCGGGATGGCGGCTGAGAGTCCAGGCTTATCCGATTTCGGTTCTGCAGGGGCCCAAACCCACGGGGTTTATGGTTTAGACGGTTTAGGGTTTAGGTTTACATATAGGTTATACAGTTCTACATGAAAAAGGCCTCGGAGGAACTCTCTGCCCTGGCTTGAGTCGTGAATCGTAGAGCTTCCACTCTTTGAGGTTCGTCGTAATGGAGAAGGCGGGCGGTGCTTCTTGAGGAAAGACCCCTACGGGTCCATGTACCCAAATAGTATATACTTTGGCCCCAATGTACGTATATAGGGAGTACTTTAAGGCCAATGTATATATACTATATGAGTACATGGACCCTTAGGGGACTTGTTGGTTTTGAGGTTTCGTTTTTCTTGAATCTCTGGTTGTTGTTCAAAGCACGGATGTGTGGGATTCGGTTTTCGGGGTTGGCATGATTTGGGATTCTGACCGCGGATTCTAGGTCGATGGTAGAAGCGTCACGCCGCTTCACTCCTGAGTACTTCCACGTTTGTACAACAGCACATACACTCAACAAATCTCCTGCGGCATTGAACTGCAATGTCTAGCAGCTATCTTTGTTGAAGTCCGTTCCGACTCTAATCGTTTGCAACACTCAATAATCTAGAGCACACTTTGCATCGCCGCGTGGGGTGCTACTTGAGTTCAGGTGTCTTAGCAGAATCCAGACCCTGGAAAGGGACCATGTTCCCGCACACTGGCTACTTGGAGGGTCGGGGGACTTAGTAAGTAGGTAGTAAGTAGACTTATAAGTACCCTAAAAGGGACCCTAATGGGGGTTATGATACATATAAGCCCCTAAATTAACCAGTTACTAAGTCCCCCGACCCTCCAAGTAGGGCTCACGGAGCGCGCTCCAAAACATTTTTCCAATGGAGCCGCACAGGCCCTTCTTATAGGCCTTCATAATTAGAAAAGGGCCTTTTTTTGGGTCGCTTATAGAATAGACCCTAAACGCTAAGCTCTACACCTTAAACCCTAGACCCTACAGTAAGCTCTAGCCCGCCGCGGCTTCTTCAAAACAGCCGCAGCTTCTGCACTTAGTATAGAAGCACGAAGACGTCCTCATTTTACCGATACTATAAACTATCCCGCTTCTCTTTCCTAATTATGAAGGCCTATGAACAAGAATCCAGCTGAACTGCATGAGAAATCGACTCCAGCTGAACTTCAGCACAAAAGTTCCCCTTTTATGCTTCTTGTCTTTAAATCTGCAGATGCACCCTAAACCCTTAACTTTGTCATAGTTGGGTAACATTTTACATTTTTATGGGTATCTAAACCCAATAAGGAATAAAAATGTCCATTTTTACTCCTATCCCAACAATGAACTAGTTAACCCTAAACCGCAGTGGAAGGGATTCCGGTCATTGGGTTGAAGGTTCAGGGCCCTCAACAGTCGGTCGGCCCTGGGCCCCCATAAAGTGAAGCCTGAACCGACCCTAAAGCTTAAGCTTAAACCCCTAAACCCTGAAGCCCTAAAACCTTAATCAATCCCCGGAGTTAAAGCTCATAACCCTAAAACCTAAACCCTTGAGCCCTTAAGCCGTAAACCCTTACGTCGCGCCTGGCTCGATCAAAGCTCTGTCGGGGCCATTTGCCCTTCGAGCCATGGCGGTGCTGCTGCAGGCTTCCGCGACTCCAAACCACCCACCTTACCCGTCCAAAGATCTGCTGGACCCGCAAGCCTAATCTGGTGAACAACACCCTAAACGTCAGACCCTCAACCCTTGATGAGGGGATGCTGGAATAGTTTGGTGTCTGTTTGTTCTGGCTCCATGGCCTCTTGTTCTGGTCTTACATGCTCGGTTCCCCGCTTAAGCTCAAAGCCGCTCAGAGCGTCAATCATTCTCGCGACATGCTTCGACCCCAATACTTGGGTGTGGGTAGTCTTATTGTAGGTGTAGCAGCACGAGGACCTTGCAAAGAGTTGTTACTTGACCTTATTTACGTTCGTGGCTCGGGTTCAGCGTTGTCGAGGAAGGAATCCCGATGCGCATTTCTTGGAGGCTAAACCCTTAAGCCTAAACCCTACTTGGAGGTTCATGGTTAGTTATAAGTAGGGTGATAAACCCCTGAATATGGGTCAAAAATATAAAGCTACCCTAGACTTATAATCCTACTTATAATTGAGGGTGCGCGAGATCCTTCCATCCATAGCCACGGAGCAAAAGCGGTGTAAATCCAAGCACGCAACTCATGTCTTTACGCGATTCAACAAGATCACAGCGGCTCTTGCGTGCGGGCACTATCTACTTGGAGGGCCGGGGACTTAGTAGCTGGTTATTTTAGGGACTTATTATAAGTACCATAACCCCAATTAGGGTCCCTTTTAGGGTACTTCTAAGTCTACTTACTACCTACTTACTAAGTCCCCCGACCCTCCAAGTACAATCTAAGACGCTCCGGTCTCAGCCCAAACCCCAAAGACCTCAAGCCCCAAGCCCTTATCATACCCTTTAGTCTCCCTTTAGTAGCCCTAAACCCTAAACCCTACACCTTAACCCTAAACCCCTAAACCCTAAACCCCTAAACCCTAAACCCTAAACCCTGAAAAAGGAAACCCTAACCCGACTCCGAGCCCCTTCAAAGAACCTGCAGGTCCTCTCTTTGCTGATCCTGCCTGGGGCTGCCGGCTACATCGGCTTCGATGGCTTCGGCGGGGGCGGAAACTGCCGGGCGCCTAGGAGAGGATGTCTGCTTTGGGTTTAGGCTTTACTGGTATGCAGGGTGCTGACTTTCTTGGGATAGGTTTGCCCGCATGGCCCCGATATAACGATAGTCTTAAGTATAGTATAATAGCTTTTCTCACCGTCATCGTCAAGCAGGCAGCCGTCAGTATCTGCTGCTAGATGCAATATGATCCCGCATTTTTATCTGCCAAAGGTTTACCTTTAGTTTTCGCATAAGTTGTACAACATGCTAGTAGCTGCTAGCAATGATTATGAAGAAAGAGGTGGCGTAGTGGTGCTGCTGGTGGTGGAAAGCAGCAAAAACAATGCAATGAGACTGCAACTAATGCTCCTGCTACTTTGCAGAGCAAACCCTAAACTCCTAAACACTAAGCCCTATTGCATCTTTCGGGTGCAGACATTTTGGGCATTACCCTAAGGGTCCAAGATAGTTCTTATTTCTGGTTTTCGTTACCTAAAATTAAAAGGCCCTAAAAAAGTCTTATAATGCGGAGTACTTGGACGCTCTGAGTTGTGCAAGAAGCCGTCTCAAAAAAAATGAGGCAGCGCCGAGTTCCGGATCCCCTGAAAGATTCGAGCACTCATCCCTAAAGGTCCAAGTGCCCCAGTAGTACCATGTAGGAACCTGATTAAGAAACCCTGGGCCTATAACCCCAAAATAGTAGGATTCCTTTAAAGAGCCTTGATAAAGGCCCAAGGATTCTTAATCAGGTTTCTACATTATACTTTGGCCCAAGGTATCTATATATGCACCACTGTCAGGCCAAAATATAGACTATTTGGGGAAATGGACGTTTAGGGCTTGTTTACCAGACGTGCGGGTTAATGGAGAAACTGAAACCCTGGATGTTGGGCCCTAGCATTTCGATGCCCTCTTGAGCCCTCCGTCGCACCGCTTCATCGTTATGTTCTGACTGCTGCCCCTTGGATGAGTAAGCTTGTTCCGATACTGACAAGGAGCTGCTCGGTTTCCCAAGACCACTAAACCCTCAAACCCCACAAACTACAAACCCGACCTGTAAGCGCGTGGGTCTCTTGGTGTCCCGCCCAACAAAAAACCTGGAGTAGAGTTTCTGAATCTGGCATACCCGCAATGGTGAAAAGTATGATATACGCAAAACCGTACAGAAAAGCATACGAAGCGTAAACGGCCAAAATGACGGCGAACAAAGTCGTAGTGAGATTCGACCCTTTTCGCGGACCCAACCCATAACGGAATACTTGTTCAGCCGTTTTTTTGCGTGCGGACTCAAAATTTCATTCCAAATCGGTGGAACAGAACACAGTACGCGGACAAACTTACTGGCATGCCCTACCTGTAGTCTCCATTGTAGTTCTTTTTTTTTGGTTAACCAGTTTTATGGTTAGGATCCTATAATAGAGTTTTTTGGGTAACCCTAAAAAGGAACTACAATGGAGACTATAGGTAAATTCCGAACCCCTAGAGCAGACCCCTGAGGCCTTCAAGACAAGACCCTCGGCTGCAAGGGCAGCCTTTGTGGGTTCATGCGTCGGCTTCACTGCTTGGGAGTGTTCTAGGGTTTGCGGTTTAGGGTGCATTTAGGGTCGTTTGGGGCATGTGTTAGTGCTGGAGGGTTTTCTGGTGCAGGTTTGGGGGTGTCGATTTCAATGCCACCGATTCTAGTGTGTCTCTGGTTCATCTGGTTCATATACATCGGGTCGTTCAACGGCCGGCTTGCCAAACCCAGGACACCTGCATCAGAAACTAGTTGCTGTATTGATGGTGAGCACTGGCCTTACAATGCTAGGCACAACTGACAGAGGAGTTGCTCCCCGGTGACCTGAGCACGACACGTCAACCCCCAAACTGAAGCACTCTCCAAGTTGTTCTTGTCATCCCCAAAGGGTCCAAAGTAACGACATAGTAGAATGTAGGGTTTCTATATTAGGAATTACTATTATGATTTGGGGAAGTATACCCTATAACAGTACATAGGACCCTTTGGGATCCTTGTCCTACGACTACACCGGATACGTTTGCTTGTTGAGTTCAGTTCATAGCGCCTCTGCCAGCAGGAGGCCTTTTGGGCATTATGTTTTGTGGCCTCAGGGTGCTTCTACTCGAAGGAATCGCTCGCTATCCGGAAACTGCGATGTAATTCGCCGTATTTTGTCGGTCTATAGGCGTATTCTGTCAGTTCGCTTCAGACAGAATCAGTCAGCCAAAGTGCTGCCTCCAGCAAAAACTATCATTAGTAGCATCAATGCCAATACGGGCAAGAACAGCGACAATAATGACACGAGCCAGGACACTGATGGTTGACCCTATAGACCCCGCTGCGAGCCTCTAAACCGCCCAGGCCCCTAAACCCTCAGCCTAAACCCCTAAGCCCCAGACCCTGAACTCGAGGACCCTCAACCCTTCAGTCTACACCCCAAACCCCCAAGCCCGCCCTCAACCCCAAACTCGAAACCCCCTCAACCACCAAACCCAAGTTTGATCACAATGAAACCGCGTTGACTAGTAGCCTTGAAAGGCCTTGTAAGACCCTATCGGGTCCTGATTAGGAGTAGTATGGCCCCCCAACCCTAAACCCTAACCCCCCTAAAGCCTAAAACCCTAAACCCCCTAGAGCCTAAAACCCTAAACCCCCTAAAGCCTAATTAAAACCCTAAACCCTAAACTAACCCTAAGCTTTAAACCGTCCTGACGATTTGAGGCTTCGCTTCGGTGCCCAGGCGCTGGTGAATCAGGGCTTCAGCGAGGCAGCCGGTTACGAATTCAGAAGACCCTGAACTTTAGGTATTACTTGGAGGTTCATGGGAAGTTATAAGTAGGGTTATAAGTAAGATAACTATACTTACAACCCATATTAGGGGACTTATTATTCCCCCACTTGTAGCTACCCATGACCCTCCAAGTAGGGTTTGCAGGCCCTTTGGTGCTGTTCATGCTTTCTTTTACTGGGCTTAAGAGGGTCTCGTTTCGGAACTGTTTCAGAGGCTTTACATTGCCAACTAATATAGGGGCCTGATTCATAGAGGTTTGGGGTACTATCTATCCATCTATCTATCTATCTATATATATATATATATATATTGCCATAGAACATGGCAGAACCATTTGGGGTCTATAAGGGCGGATCTCTCATGATTTCACCCTAAACCCTACAACCCCATGTCCTAACCCGAAATACCTGAACCCAGAACCGTACACTCTGAACCCTCCAATGTTACTTCCCTCGCCGTCACAAACCATTCTGCTGGCAGGGTTTAGGGTTTAGCGGCGGCAGCCGCAGTTTAGCCTCGTTTCTCGAAGTTTACGGTATCGAGTATAATGGTTCAGGGTTACGATTTTGGTGCTTCAGAGCATCAAGGATTTAAGCTTAACTACCTCAGCGTGGAAGATGTTCGGTGCTTAGATGGATCCTTTTCGAGTTTGTGTGTGTGTGTGTGTCAGGATCTCTTGATGTACCACCTTTTATTAACCCATCGACTCCCAGAAAGCATGAACGTGATCACTGTAGTGACTACGAATAAAGTGGCTGTACTAGTCTAGTAGCATTTGTTGATATTGAGATGAAGAAGAACAGTAGTGCATCGTCATGGAAACGTGCGTGCACACACCCCGCGAGCCATGCAAAGTCTCTCAATCCACGCTTTGGGGTAGGGAGGGTAGGGCTCAGAGTGCTGGGCCTGTGGTTGACGAACCCTTCAGAACGCTTCCTGGACTCCACGACACCTCCCGTTCTAGCGTGGTGGCATCGGTTTAGGGCCTAGGGCTAGGGTTTAGTTTACATATAGGAAAAAGAGATTTTGGAAAACAGGGAGAAAAGATGCACAGGTCTGCTGCAAGGTGCCGCAGCACTACGCAGAGCCCGCCGGCTCGCTAAACAGGTCAACGAAGCCTTGATTTGGGATACGATCGATCGGCATGGGTTTGGGGTTTGACGTCTTAGGTTTTGCGGCATAGGGTTTAAGGCCAGCGGTTAGGGCTTAGGTGTAGGGCTAGGTAACTTAAGGGATTCGACTTTAGTGTTTAGCGCCGAGCGCTATGCCAGATGTGTGTGCCTGGTTATTTTTTTGTGGTTGTTTTGTGGTGGGTTGTCTTTGATTGTTTGTGGGATTCGCAGGGAGGACTGATCGAGTGTGAAATTGCTTGCGAAATCTGGCGAAATATAAGCTCATTGTGGCAAACAAACTGAGTGAGAGAGAGAGAGGAGCGAGGAGAGAGAGAGAGAGAGAGAGAGAGAGCGAGAGAACGCTAAGAGAGAGAGGGAGAGAGAGAGCCCTAAGAGAAAGAGAGAGAGACAGAGAGAGAGAGAGAGAGAGAGAGAGAGAGAGAGAGAGTGTGAGAGAGAGAGTGAGAGAGTGAGAGAGTTGGTGTGTGATTGCTCAAGCTCAACAGTTCCTTGAGCTCTACTTCCATAAGAAGAAGAAAAACAATCAACGTCAGCCTTGCTATTCTTTGTCTTGTTATTAGTTTGTGCTTATTCGGTGAAGTCTTGGCTCAATCCTGGAATTCTTCCGGGAGCATTGGACTGAGACGACAGCGAGAAGGCCGGGACAGAGATCACTGGAAAGTTCAAGGGCTAATGGGGTCTAGGTTTGATAGGGGGTGGCTCCTCTAGCCCCTGAGTTGGCTTGCAATTAGTGAGAGTTGCGGGTCGCGATCCCGGAACACCCTCATGCCAGGCGGTCAGCGCAACAAGCTCTGCACGAAAGTGTTGCCTGCAGACCAAACTTGATTTTGTGGCTGCACACGTTGCCTTTCGCACTTATTAATGTTAGCGCTCGTGTTAGTAGTCTTGCTTCTCGGTTGCAGCGCATACCGACAGCGAAGTCTGAGTCCCTTTGGCTACACACAGGACGAAGCGGTTCAGATGCCGAGGCTTGAACCGAATCTCCCGAACCACAAATCCGGTAAGCCGCGGCAATTATACCCTGAATCTTAACCCTAAGGGTCCATGTACCCATACAGAGATACATGAGCCCCAAAGTATCTCTATAGGGACTACATCAAGGCCAATGTCTATACATTATCAGTACATGGGCCCTCAGGGTTAACAGATTGAAATCCCGGGAACTCGAAGCTCTAAATGCAAATGCGAAAGCTATCAGGCTTTGTAACATACTTGGAGGGTTGGGGGACTTAGTAACTGGTCATTTTAGGGGGACTTATTCGTACCATAACCCCAATTAGGGTCCCTTTTAGGGGTACTTATAAATCTACTTACCACCTACTTACTAAGTCCCCCGACCCTCCAAGTAGGGCCTTAGGAGCCGAAAAGCGACCTGTACCCCGAAACCCGGTTCCCATCAGAAAGTCTCTTTGAAACACCAGAAAAGCCCATCAGCTCCTAGAGCACCCTCATAGAACAAAAACCTGCGAAGCCTCTTTACAATCGTTAGATCCCTACGGTTGATGATATAAATCCTGCATTACCCAAAATGAGGAATATACCATAATTCCCATAGTTTAGGGTCATTAAGGTAATGCAGGATTTGCATCATCAGCCGTAGTATCATCCTCATCGAGCCTCTTGTGCTCTTTACAGGTCCCCAATACGTTCTACACAGTAGGTCCTAAACCCAACGCCCCATAAGCCGTAAGCCCTTAACCCTATAAACCCTAAGTGCCTAAACTCTGTAAACGCTACAAACCCTAAACCCCATAAGCCCTAAACCCTATAAGCCCAAAGCCCTAAACGCCTCGAAAGCAGACTCTCCAGGCCGGCGCTGGCTTCACCCAACGACTGGGCCCCACGGCCGCGTTGTGTTTCTTTAGGCTGTGCCAGGCTCGGGGGCCTGCAGTAAACCCCATAAAGTTGGAAACCTGACTAAGGCCAGATAGTGCTGAGATTCCCTATACACTGTTCTTGAAGGTTGAGGCTGTTGGGTTTCCAACTTTTGGGCTTCTACCAAAACTCCCTTTAGGGTTTAGCCATCTAGCAGAAACCAGAAGGGAAAGCGCCTCAAGCCTCAACACATGCTATGTGCTTGCACCTCTCAACTTGAGGTTCAGGGGTAGTTATACGTGGGGCTATAAGTTCCCCAATATGGATCACAACTGTAGTTGCCCTACTTATAACCCTACTTATAACTACCCATGAACCTCTAAATAGGGTTTCTGGTTTAGGGTTTATTAACAGGGCTTATCGGGCCTTATTGGGCTTATTGGGCTTTCAGGGTTTAGGGTTGCAGGCCTGACTCCCAAACGCTAAACTCGCCATAGTCCTAAACTCTTAACTTGAATTTCTTCACTCTATAAATTAAACCCGTAGCACAGTCTTCGAACCGAACGCACCCTTTGTTCGTGTTCGTGTTTCTGGCATTGAGGCATTGAGGCCTTTCAGGTTCTGAGGTTCTGCCTTTCGGGGCGGTGTGGCTTTGGAGGTTCAGGGGTTCAGGGTTTATGGTGTGGAAGTTGGACAAGTAGAATTTACTTGGAGCGCCGGGCGACTTGGTAAGTGATTAATTAGTTCAGTTCGATGTAGTTAGTTTACAAAGCTATAAGCGCCCAAAGAAGGATGCCAACTGGCCTTGTGATACTCATTCACTCAGAACCCCCTGAAGGAACTAGCCAAGGCCTCCGATCCTCCAGATGGGCATAGTTAGGGCCCTAGACTCCTTAAGGACCCCATAGTAAGGTCCTTGGAGGCATAGGGATGATGTTTAAGTTACCCTAATAGGGATCTGTAGCAAATAATAGGGTTTCCTGATTATGGTCACTTAAGGTAAAGCCTTTTAGAGCCCAGTATTGCCTGGGCTTCTAAACCCTAATCCCTACATCCTAATCCCTAAACTCCTAAACCCTTAAACCCTATATTATAAGCCCTAAACTTGAGCCCTAAGCTGAGGCGCCATGCTGGGAGGAGGAACCTTGGTGAGACAGGCGGGCCTGTTTGGCTTCGGCTACCTGGTGGCACCGCTCTTGGGGCCTTCGGCTTAGGGTTTAGGGTTTTAGGGTTTTAGGGTTTGAGGGTTTAGGGTTTAGGGTTTCTTTAGGGCTTTCGGCTTTTGGGCTTCGGGTTTAGGGGTGTGGAGTGTAGGGTTTTGGGTTTAGGGGTTTCGTTTTTCCCTCCATGCCCGTTTGAGACACACCCAGGTTCACGAGCGACGGTGAATAAGGCTGCATGTCCGGCTGTCTTAGAACTATGAAAGTACTGGTGTACCTTCGCGCTTGCTTCACCACTGCTCCTCCACTGCTTCGGGTGCTACTGCTCCCCTCTTAACTCATATGGCTTCTTGCAAGTCTCATCAATGATTCAGACCCTAAACTCTAAACCCTAGACCCCTAAACTCAATGATTCACCCTATCCCTCCAAGGACCTCATAGTTAGGGCCCTAGACCCCTTAAGGACCCCATAATAGGGTCCCTGGAGGCATAGGGTCAGATTTGCGGAGTTAGGGCTATCGAGCTCTCTCCGACCAGGTTGCAGGTTCCGGGCAGGTCTTCCGTCCCTTGCCAGAAAGGGTAGTTCTCTAAAGTTGAGTTCCTTTTGGGGTCCCCCAAAACAGTACAGCACTCTTATAGCACGGACCCCCAAAACGGAGCCTACTTTAGAGAAATGTATAACTGCACATCATAGAAAAATATTGCACCTGTTATAGAACCCTAAGGGTCCATGTACTCAGTTAAGGAATATACATTACAAAGCATATTAGGGATTCTACGATAATTTGTTGCATATACCGGAGTTATGGGATATTAGAAGCCCCAAACCCCAAAGCCCTACAGATC
Source organism: Symbiodinium sp. CCMP2592 (assembly GCA_905221615.1). Classification (NCBI taxonomy): domain Eukaryota; class Dinophyceae; order Suessiales; family Symbiodiniaceae; genus Symbiodinium; species Symbiodinium sp. CCMP2592. Next base: position 542,016 of record CAJNDT010003068.1, on the reverse strand, counting down.
ACCCAGAGGAATCTTTGGTATTCCTTAGCTAAGGCACCTTGGCTTGGAGTCTCTGGGATAGAAAGCGTCTCTGTCAAATACCAGTGCTTCGGACGTCGGAGCACTCTAAGTAGGTAGTAAGTAGACTTATAAGTACCCTAAAATGGACCCTAGTTGGGGATATGGTACTTATAAGTCCCTAAAGTAACCACTTACTAAGTCCCCCGACCCTCCAAGCAGGGTATGACTTCTCCATAGCCCTCAATCTCAGCCTGGAGAACTCCGAAGCCTTAAACCGTAAACCCCGAAACCCCCTAAACATACACATAGTGGTGGAGTCCGGGACGCTATACATATAGTCTCCATCCATGGTACTTCCATTTTTGGGGGGGTTTAACCAAATATTTAGTTAGGATCCTATGAGGTAACCCCAAAACGGAACCACAATGGAGGCTAAAACCCGAAACGGATCCACAATGGAGGCTAGAGGTAGAACCCCACAGCCTTAAACCCTTAACTCGAAACCCCAAAGCCGTAAAACCCCGAAAAGCCGTCGAAGTGCCGGAGCGCTCCATCAGCTGTGGCCTAGTGGCCTAGTATTTAGGTTTTAACCCCGAGCTCTAACAGATGTACAAGATTTCCCAGGCCCTTTTAGCTCCCATTCGTAATTCCTAACACCAGAAATCCTCAATCCCAAACCCTAAACTCTAAACTTTAAACCCAACAAACTACAAACTTGTCCCAGGCTCCACACCCCTTTATCCTCATTCCTTAAATCCCAAGTCATAGCCTGCGGCCTGCACCCTAAACCCAGCCCTACAGACCCTAGACCCCCGAGCCGAAACCGAGGCTACAATCGTACCAACTACAAGTTCGACCAGGGTCAGCTACTGGGCTGACTGGTAACAGGCCAATATAGTGGCCTTCATAATTTGCAATACGACATTTAATGATTAGAAACGGGTTCCTTTGAAGGGGGTCTATAAGGGCTACAATCAGGATTTAATATAGGGGCCTTCAGAATAACCCTTTACTGCTTTGGGGTTCCTTACTATAATTACAGTATGATGGGCCCCAGAAGCCTATTCCATTTATTAAGGCCCCTACATTACATGTCCCCTCCACTGCCCCGTCCCTTCAGACATATGTCATGTGACTGCAACCAGCGCATGAATTTCCTGTATTTTTGGAAGGGGTGGGGATTACGGGTTTAGGGTTTCGGATTCTTGGGCATGAGGATTTGGCGTTTAGGGCTTCAAGTTCAGGGCTCAGGGCTGTAGGGCTTGAGTCTATGTTGTTTGTCGGAGCTCTGCGCGTAGGCATTAGGATTCAGTTGGCCCCCTTTTTTCTTTTTGGACATGAAGCTGTTGGCTTGCAGAGACGTCGAACCCTTAGCCATAAACCCCACGGCGGAGTGTTTGCAAGAACTCCATGTCTAACGTTCCAAGCTCAGGGCATATCTTGGGGCTTTGGGCTTGAGGTTGGATCTTGGCTTTAAGGTTAAATGTAGGATCCTGGGCAAGAAACCCTGACCCCCAAAAAAACCCTAATCTACGAGGACTCATATATAAACACCCCTAGTAATTTAGTAAAGACCCAGGAGTCCTTGATCGAGGCTCTAGGCTCGACAGGTATGATAGGTGCCGAGGCGCGAACTGCCAGGCTCCCTGTACCGATAGAGCATATGCGCAAAACAGCAAACGGGTCCAACTGCCAGGACATATACAAGGGTACTATAAGGGTCCCTTTAGAAGGGCTCTATAAAGGTCCCTTTAAAAGGGTACTATAAGGGTCCCTTTAAAAGGGCTCTATAAGGGTCCCTTTAAAAGGGTACTATAAGGGTCCCTTTAAAAGGGCGCTATAAGGGTCCCTTCAAGGAGGAGACTCACCGCGTTCGAAGGAACCTTCGGGCTCACGTGCCCAACGTTGCCGGACCTCAAAGAGATGGCTGACCAGAGGATGATTGATGATACTAGGGTTTAGGGTTTAGGGGTTTACGGGTTTAGGGTTTAGGGGTTTAGGGGTTTAGGGTTTAGGGGTTTACGGGTTTAGGGTTTAGGGGTTTAGGGTTTAGGGTTTAGGGGTTCTGCTGATGGACAAAATCCTGCATGACCTCAAGGACTCTAAACAATGTGAACTATGGTATATTCCTTATAATGGGTCATGCAGGATTTTGTCCATCAGCAGTATCACTCAAGTTGCCAGGGCAGCACCAAAGTTGGTTGCCTGCCTGTTCGACATCGTGACTGATCTATCAGCCTCGAGCAGCGATGCTGTGTCCCGGCCTGCAATCACTACCATGTCACTGGTGGCATTCGCACAAATGACACCTCTCGTGCTGTCTCTTCGATTTGCACTTTCCGGCTCTTTGGAGCCACCTCTGGCGCCTGTGGACTCTGGGTTCCCATAAGGGTGGTGGTGAATAGTTAGGGTCCTTTTTGGTTCCCAAACTAGAGGGTGCCGTATTAAGCGTAGAACTGTATAAGATTCTCCACAAGGAGGATAATCTTGGCAACTACCCATATGTATCTTAGGCCTGGTCAAAGTATACGTTACAATGCATGGGCACAATGAATCTTAGGAGACGATGTGCTAGCAACGTCCACCCCGGCTGAACTCCCATAGCTAGTCTTGTGATGTTAGAGCCCTCATCCATAGCTGCTCACCCCCTAATCGTGAGCCTTAAACTTGGCAGTGCCTTGCGGCTTCCGATAAGCGCTCCGCGAGGGCTCTCAAAGGGTGCTGACAGGGAAAAGGGGAGAATGCACCCCGATATGTAGGTGCCGCCAAAAACTGACTGAAGTTGAAGACTGTTACTGCTACCGACGCTTTGAAACGTTGTTGAGCCTGTTCTGGTACAGTACATCTTCGCTTTTTTTGCGAGCAAAGAACCCTTCTCAGGTTAGGTTGCGAAGGTTTGCAGTTCGATTCTAATTAATTACACCCTAAGCCCGCAAACCCTTTAAACCCTGTAACAAGCCCTATAAACCCTATAAGCCCTAAACGTAAACCCTCAACCCTAATCCCAACACCCTAATCCCTAAACTTGAGCCCTAAACCCTATAAGCCCTAAGCTTAAGCCCTAAACCCTTGAGCCCTAAACCCTAGAAGCCCCCTAAACCCCAAACCTTAACCCCTAAACCCTCATCCCTAACTCCCTAAACCCTATAAGCCCTAAACCCTACACCCTAAACCCTTGAGCCCTAAATCCTACTCCCTAAACCCCTATATAAACCCTATAAGCCCTAAACTCAGACATTAAACTCTATAAACCCCTAAACGGCCCTAAACCCTATAAGCCCCTAAACCATGTAGCAGCTCCAAGGCGATGGGGTCGCTTCACCGCGGGACGGGCCAACGAGATCAAGCGATTCGGGCTGTTCCGAAGCTTCGGCCCAAACTGAAGGGTTTAGGCTTTAGGCTTAGGGTTTGAAATGGTTTGGGGTTTTAGGGTTTACAGGTTTTAAGGGGTTTAGGGTTTATAAGTGAAACTGAGCCCTACGGTTGATGATGTAAATCCTGCATTACCTTAAGGACCCGAAGCTATGGGAATTATGGTATATACCTTATTATGGGTAACGCAGGATTTGTATCATCAACCGTAGTGTCTTAGGGTTTATAAGGGTTTAGGGTTTATAAGGGTTTAGGGCTTCGGGTTTAGGTTTGGGGCTGAATTAGGGTTTAGGGTTTAGGGCCTCAATTGAATGGACCTTATAGTATTAATTACCTGTAGTCTCCATTGTAGTTCCTTTCTGGGTTAAGCAGCTAGTGGTTTAGGATCCCATAAGGCAATCCCCAAAAAGGAACTACAATGGAGACTATAGGTAGAATAGGGTTTTGGGTTTGGTTTAGAGACAGTATAACGAGGAACCCCAACGCATAAACGTTCTCAATAGCAGATATGTATGTAGTGTAAGCCGACTTTGGCTGGATCATTTCGCAGAAAGGGTCCACTGCACCTTAAAAAACACGCTCTCAATGAGTTTGGAAGTTCTATGAGGAAGGGTTCTAAAAGGACCCTGGGCAAGATGGAGTCTGCCAGGGTCGGTTCAGGGTTGTGTTGAGGATTTGGAGTTTAGGCCCTCTGTAGCTCTGAAACTTGTATACTATAAAAGAGCCCAAAACCCTATTCGAGTTATTCAGGCCCCTAGGCTTCAGATGTTAAGGTAACCGTGAAAATTTTTGGGGAATCGTTCACCCCCCACCCCTTAGATCACGAGAAGATCTGCAGTGCTTGGGCAAGAGGCAAAGTCTAGGCTCCCCGGCGTTTTAGCTTTAAAGCTATTGAAAGCAAAACATGTGTTGAGGGTTTAGGTGTTTTCCCTTCTGGTTTCTGTTCGATGGCTTCGTGAGTTCTTTGCGTTTGCGGTTCCCAGTTTCGGGTGTCAGGAGGGGCGGTTCGTAGCCAAGAAGGAGAACTCCAAGGAACATATCAAAGCCCGAGAAGCATCTGCTGAGCCTCGAAAATCCTAGGGCCTCAGGTATGTAGATGAGTCTTTGCGTGTCTGTATCTGTGCGTACTCTGCAGCGACAGTCATGAACGAACTGAACCATATATATAGAATTGGTCATGCAGCAGACCTTGCCAGCCGAAGATAACCGAGCCCTCAACGGACCCCAGACCCGCGATTGCCCACGATGATCCCAGGAGAGGATGTTGCCGACTTGGCGTCCGTGTCCGTGAGTAAGCTCAAAGTTTATGTGCCGGTGGGGCCCTCGAGTGCGTTGTTCAGTGGGGAGGGTTGAAGTTGCAGAGTTTAGGATATTCCTAGTAGTAGAGTAGGTAACCGTTAACCTTTTTTGGGTAGTATAGTCCCTATATAATTCCTATATAACCAAAAAGGTTAAGCTTTAGTTCCCCATGATACCCGACAAGTAGGTATTACACCTGCCGGCCAGAAACGCATTGCCACAAACCAGCTCAACTCCTACATCCTGTAACTTTATTTAACTCCTGAATGTCAAAATCCAGCGCAAGAGCAACTATGAATACCCCTTGACTCCGGTAGAGAGTATATCGCTCAAATCTCCATCTCAAAGGATTCAATCACTGGAATGACTGTCATTACTACTGCTGTTAAAGCTGCTATTATGTGAACTAGTATGCTTATTGCCATTATTATAATTACTATGAATATTGTTAATACTAGTATTCAATGCCATAGCGCAAGCCACGAATGCACCATGAAACATGGAGGTCGCAGTAGTTAGCAAGGATATCCTGTGGTATCGTAACAGCCCGAAGGCCGACATATACATAAACATGTTTTTTATATATGTATTATACATGTGTATAGAATTACATGTTTATTACATGATTATATATATATGGTAGTTGATCTAAAGCTCCTTGTGGTAATTTATATGAGCGGCCAACTGCATAGCTAAATATGCCTTCGCGAAAGTTCCGCGATGGTGCGGCGAAAGTTACTTTAATTTTTGCGAAAGTTATGTGTTGACCTACTGTTATTCTTACTATTGCTATTACTATTACTACTGCTACTGCTACTACTGCTACTACTACTACTACTACTACTACTACTACTACCACTACCACTACCACTACGACTACCACTACGACTACCACTACCACTACCACTACCACTACCACTACTACTACTACTACTACTACTACTACTACTACTACTACTACTACTACTACTACTACTCCTGCTACTGCTACTACTACTACTACTACTACTAGTGCTACGACTACTACTACTACTACTACTACTACTACTACTACTACTACTACTACTACTACTACGACTACTACTACTACGACTACGACTACGACGACTACTACTACTACTACTACTACTACTACTACTACTACTACTACGACAACTACAACGACTACGACAATTGCGATGACGATGTCGATTACGATGACTATTGCTGCTGTTGTTACTGTTACTGTTGCTAATACGATTACTGTCACTATTGCTACTACTAGCACTACTGGCTGTTATGCACCTTGGACCCTCGACTCCAAACACGCTTGAACCTGCACTCTCGAAGACTCCGCGGTGGGTTCAGAACTGCTTGTGTACGTTTCTGTGTAACACAGTAGCGAAGACGAGTTTCCGGTTCACGCTGTGTGCAGTTCCTTGCAGCACTGTCGATGCTAAGTGTAAGCAGCGACAAACCCAAAAAATAGGTTCGTGTGGAGGATTTAGCGCGTAAGTTCCGCGCAAGTTCCGCGTAAGTTGCGTTAAAGTCGAAGTCGCCAGATCAAGGCCACCCCCCAATGGACATTGTTGGTGCCTTTCGCGAATGGCCGTCTTAGGGGGTGGATTTTTGATGAGGACTAAGAACCTTCAAAAGAACCTTGCAAAAAACCATTTAAGCGCAACCTCGCAGCAAGCCTTAAAAGGAACACTCCAAGGAACGTCGAACAGAACCCTCACAGGAATCAGGTGTCTAGCTTGCAAAGGTATGTAAGTATGCCTCCGCGAAAGTTGCGCGACGGTTGCGCGACGGTGGCGCGAAAGTTACTTTTTTATCCGTGAAGAAGGTCATTCCGGAACGAAGCAATTTAGATCAACAACCATATATATATATATATATAGATGTAGATATATATATATATATATATATATATATATATATATATATATTATATGCACACAGATAGGTATTCAAATACCCTACCCTTTTCAGGCCTGACAACATAGAGCCCTACAAAGGTAAGTTTCTCTGTCCAGGGAGACACTGAACCACCTGAACGTCACACCTAAGCTTGGTTTGTGTGTGTGTGTGTGTGTGTGTGTGTGTGTGTGTTTGTGTGTGTGTGTGTGTGTGTTTTTTGCGTCGGTTGCATCGAGTTGTACCTTCGTCTCATATCTAAGCTTGCAACGGAGGTCGCAAGGAAATTGCCGTTTGCACTTCGGGTTGAGGATTTAGGGCTCGGGTTTTAGGATTTGGGGCAAAGGGTGTGGGGCTTTGGGGAGGTTTGGGCTTTGGGCTTGGTCTTGAAAGGTTAAGGGCTTGTGCTTCGGTTGATGATAAAAATCCTGCATTACCCATGATGAGGAATATACCATAGTTCCCATAGTTTAGGGCCCTTAAGGTAATGCAGGATTCACATCATCAACCCTGAACCCTAAACCCTATAGATCCCTTTAAAGGAAGCCCTTAAAGGTATCCCTATAGATCCCTGTAAAGGAGCCCTAGGGATTTCTATCATCAACCGTTGCGGGGTTTTGGATGGGGGGGTTCCGGGGGGGGCGAGGTTAGGGTTTGTAGGGCTCCGGCCTCACAAGGCTCAGGGGCTGGGGGCTAAGTTAAGGGGCCATTAAGGGTCCCTTTAAGATCTATAAAAAGTCTATAAGGGTATAGGGTTTAGGGTCTACTTGGAGGTTCACCCGTAGTTATATAAGTGGGGTCGGCCATAATGGGTTATGGGTTTAGGCCTTCTCCTTGCGAGGTTGGAACTAACGGGCTTAGGGGTGGTTTGGGATGTTTTAGTCCAGCTTCTAAACCCTACATCCCTACATACATGACCCCCCAAACGTGGGTAAAGTGACGGCCCAACCAACACCCGCAGAAGGCCAGTATTCTGTACACTTTTGAGGCAGCAATATTTCCTTCAAGTCGCTATACAGTCATACGGGAATGAGACTCTGAATGAGACGCGAGCAAACCCTAAATTGACTCTAACCCTGAGGGTCCATGTACTCATATTGTATAGACATCGGCCTTAATGTAGTCTCTATACAGATACTTTGGGGCTCATGTATCTCTATATGGGTACATGGACCCTTTAACCCTAAACCCCAAACCCTTATAGGAACCCTTATAGAAGCCTTATAGGAACCCTTAAAGGAACCCTGTTTGGGACTCCAAGCTAGCCCTAACTTCGACAAGGTCCTGACCATGAGTCTGGGATACGTGCTCACCGTTTTGGTGGAAGCACGCTCAGGCTGCCTGTGCCTGCTGCAGCAGTAGAACATGGGGTTTCAGGGTTAAGTAGGGTTTAGGGTGTAGGGTATAGGGTATAGTGTTTTAGAGGTTGGGGATTCAGCAGGTTCAGGGATTAGGACGTGAGGGCGTTTGTGTTTCGTCTAGAGTTTAGAATCGTTTTGAGATTTATACGGGGTTTCTTCGGGTTCTAGAGCTTGGAGTTTTAGGGTTTAGGGTTTTAGGCTTTCGTGTCTGTAATCAGAGTTTTGGGCTGTAGGGGTTGGGGTTTCAGTAGTGTTGGAGGGTTACAGGCAGCTTAGGGATACACCGTAGCATGTTGTGCTGGAGGCCTTGTAATATAGGGGCTTGAAAATTACCTGTATTGCATGCATTGGTGTCATTGTTACTTGTTAACCTGACTTGTTACTTGTTACTCACATTACATCACTACTACCATAACTGTTATTGTTATGAAAGTAAGATTCACATGTGTATATATATATATATATGCACACATATGTACCTGCAATTGCATATTGCTGCCTTTCTTTGTTTGTCTTCACACCAGTGAAGCTTTTCAATGGCGAGGATGTTTTGCATTCTCTAATCGGGCAAAGCCCTGCAATGCCGGAAGGGGCTTGCGTGCTTATCTCCAAGGACATGGTCAAGTGCGTTTCCCAGGTTTTCGAAACCGGAGCAGCGGGTTCTGGCCTGACTTTGGTGTCGGACTGCACCTACAATCTCAACATACCAAGATGGGGCGTGGGAGTGACGGCGCTGACACAGAAGCACATCTCCAGAGACCTGCCAGCCCAAGAACTGGTAGTGGCCGCATTTACCGTCGGCCCAACGGATGACGGGCGCCATGGCCTCAGCTCCGTTGCCTTCGACCAGAGGAAATCGATTCCTCTCATGCCGACCAAAGACCCGACAACATCACTCAGAGGCCCTGGGCCCTAAACCAGAAAGCCGCATGCTGCCCTTGCCAAGGCCCTGAATCTTGAGACCTCAGGCTAGAGTCCCACACCCTCCACCCTTCGACGCGTTTCCTTTTGTTTGTTACGCCTCTTCAACCACAGCACCCTGTCAGTGCATGAGCTCCTGGTGCTTAGTAGGGAATGGGGGAAGGTATCCCTATAGTAGTCCCTATATAATCCCCAATAGTAGTCCCAATAATCCATTGCCCCACTCCCTACGAAGAACCAAACAGATGAGCCCTCTAGTGTAAGAACCTGATTAAGAAACCCTGGCCCTATAACCCCAAAATAGTAGGATTCAGAAAAGGAACCCTAATAAAGGCCCAAGGTTTCTTAATCAGGTTCCTACCCTAAACCCTAAACCCTTTATAGATCCCTTGTATATAGATCCCTTTAGAGGAACCCTTATGGAACCCTAGTAAGGGCCCAAGGTTTAGCCCTGAAGCTCCCCGACTGATCCCACGGAACATATTGCAGATACAGATTCATACAGATACCCCTAAACCCTAAACCCAAAGCCCTAAAGCTTAAACCCAAACCTAAACGCAAAGCCCTAAACCTTAAACCCAAACCTAAACCCAAAGCCCTAAACCTTAAACCCAAACCTATACCCAAAGCCCTAAGCCCTAAGCTCTAAGCTCTTCCGTCTTAGGGGAGCGCTTGGAGCCAGGAGTCTAAGACAGGAGAACCTTACTTGGAGGGTCGGGGGACTTAGTAACTGGTTATCTTCGGAACTTATAAGTACCATAACCCCAACTAGGGCCCCTTTTAGGGTACTTATAAGTCTTCTTACTACCTACTTACTAAGTCCCCCGACCCTCCAAGTACCCCAAACCCCCGATTGCCTTGAAGGATTGAAATTCCCGGGCCCTCCGACATTTGCCTCGGGTTTGTACTTGAATTGCCTGCGCCCCAGAGATGTGTTGGACAACTTGTTGCCAGAGTTTAGTAGGTTCAGCGGATTACGGGGTTGGGGTTGCGTTTTTAGGATTTGGGGTTTACTTTTTTTTTGGAATGGCTTGTGTCTTCGTTAGGCTACGACGTGTGTATGCGTGTTGAGGGTTGTCAGGATTCCTGGGTGTTGGTAGCAGGACATGAGTTTTGAGTGAGTCGGAGTTCGAGGATAATAATACATGTCTACAATAACACTGACAATCGCAGCAGTTTTGCTACCCATAAGTATAATTATCAGTATCATGATTAGGATCATGATTATTGTCATCATTATTTTTTATGTTATCTGTTTCAGTTTTGTAGTTATTATCATGCTGGTTCTTGTACTTATGTATATATATATATATATATGTGTATATACAATATGGCACTTAGCTTCTTTGGGCTTAGGGGTTGGCCCTCGACCCTAAACTCCCGTAAGCCTGGAACCCGACACCCTAAGCCATGAACTCTATGCTCCTAAACCTTGGGTACTGGCCCCCACTCTGCAGCAGTTTGATAATAAATAGTACATATATCCCTTTATAATGACCCTTGTTACGAACTGTTGCAGGGTGGGGGCAGTACCAACCCTGAACCCTAAACCTTGGGTACGGCCGCCACTCAGTAATAGTTGAATAATATTCATATTATAGATATATTAGGACCTTAGTAGTAGCCCTATTAAGCTTGACCCCGAAACCCGAGTTGCGAAGGCCCCTATAACCCTAAACCTTACACTCTAAACCCTAGTTGCGAAGGGCCCTAGAACCCCCCTTAACCTTCACCCTAAACCTTACTCTTACTGTAAGGGGGCGGTACCTAACCTAAACCCTAAACCCGTAACCAAAGCTCGACCTTCGAGTCGAGACGTTGGGTCCAAGATTTTTGTCTCTGATATGTGGTGGTTCAGGGTCTAGGGATTTAGGGTGTAGGGTTTTGGGTTTCCGTATATGTGGCTTTGATATGTAGGGGTTCAGTTTGGGGCGTCGGTTTTGATTGGACTTAGGATTTCGAGAGCCCACAGCCGAGGTTTAGCAGGGAAGAGGAGCAACACTGAGCTTTAAGGATGAGGTGTAGCATCACCTGTGTTTGACTTGAAGCGGTTAGCTTTCCCTGAACCCTAAGCCCCAAACCCCAAAGCTAACACCCTGAACCCGGTTTCTTGGCAGCTGTCTTGGCGCCAGCTTGACGGAAGTGCCTGTCTGGTAAGGCCGAGGTTGCAAAAAACTTTGCGACCGAGTTGGCTGGTTCCAAAGCAGTGTGGGCAGTGGACCTACACCTAACCCTAAGGGTCCATGTACCCATATAGAGATACATGGGCCCCAATGTACCTATATAGGGACTACATTAAGGCCAATGTATATACTATATGAGTACATGGACCCTTAGGGTAAGATTGCTGAACCTCGAAGCCGGAACCTTCAGATGCCCGGGATCCTTCTCGTGGGATATGAGTTTGTGAGGATTGAGGGTGCAGAGCGGCGTCTTTTCCTATCTGCGAAACTATGTGCCATGGTCGGAAGATTCTCAGAATACCAAGCCTTAAAAGCCCTGAACCCCATGATGGGCCTCATCAACCTTAAATCTCGGAAGCTTCACCTCCATCATCCTAATCCATAACTAAACCCACGACTTCCCAACTTGTGCTTCAAGAGCGCAGGACCCGAACTACTTAAGTATCTCCCCTACATCAAGATCATATGAAGCCCCATAGGAACCTAGCCCTCGTAGAGCCCTTTTTGAACCGTTATGGAAGGAGATGTTTCTGTCCTTGCCTACTTGGTGCCTGAGGAAGAGGGATTTTTCGTTCTGCGCGAAAAATGCCAATTAGAGTTTAGGGCCGTTTAGGGTTTAGGGTTTAGAAGATTCGTGGAATCGCAGCCGTGTTCGCTGATGATGTCTATATCATCGGCTTCCCCTCTGTTGGGGTCACAGCTTCTCTGAAGTTCATTTTATCCCCGTGGAGAACGAAGTCCACCGGTTGATCAGCAGAGGTGGGCAAGGAAGTCGTCGAGATGGGCCGAGATTATGCGGGATTTTAGCTTCGATATTGTTCGGATCAAGTGTCTGAGCGGTCCTTCATTGGTGAAGGGAGCAAGGCGATTTTTCACCAAAGTCGGCAGATCTTGCGCCAATTGCTTGACCGCAGCTGGGTACATCTGCGAGTTTTGCAAGACTTACTGCAAGTGGACTGCGCGCAAAGATGAAGCTCAAGCAAGTCCTACACGCTAAATCTCGAATTGAGGTTGGAAGTCTGTGTTGGTTGTGGCGAGGAGCAGGGCCGTTCTTTTGTCCACGATTTCGATGGCGGCCCTTATGCCTTATCGAAGCCTTATAATTCAGAAGCATTTTTGAAGAGTTGCAACAAGCCTTTCCTGAATATTGTCTCCCCAGCCCAACGGCCTCTTCCCTAAACCCTACGTTGCGCTCGAAATCCTGAGGGCTTATAGGGTTTTGGGGTATAAGCGTTTAGGGTTTACTTCAAGCCATAAGCCGAGAAGTTACACCACACACCGCCGAGGCCTCGGCGTCTCCTTCGCCTTCATGACGCTCTCGATTTGGCTGTGCTGGCATGCAGCCATGCGGGCCGCCTTGCGGAGACTTGAGTTTAGAGTCTAGGGTTTTGGAGTTTAGGATTTAGGTTTCCGAAGCGCTAGAACCTTTTCTGGGCGTGGGGATTTCGAACCCCCATGTAAGTAGGCCTAAAGTTCTCAGCGCATGGTAGGTTCAGAGGCAGTTGAGCAGTCGGGTCGACGATTTGGCTTGAGTCTTGAGCATCTACCATAGGAGCCGAAATAATTGCCAATACCGTTTTGGATGTTCCTTATTACACTTATACAGTACCAGGCCGCAAAACCCTATTCTGATTATTAAGGCCATTATATCACAGAACCCTACTATGTATCCCTTATAAGACCCTCTTCAGAGGAACCCTTAAAGAAACCCTATTCTTTTTATTAAGGCCGCTATAGTAGCCTCGCTGTAGGGATCTTGGCATAGTAGAGATTCACATCGACTTCCTTCCTCTGGTTTCTTCTAAATTCTGCCAGGTACTCCGAGAGGTTAAACCCTGACCCCTAAAAGCCTAGGTTCCTGAGTAGTACCCTTTTGACCCCTTTTTTTTGGGGGTCGCCTTGTGAAAACCAATTAGTAGGAAAAAGGGTACCCTAAACCCTAAACCCTAAATGTTATTTAGGGTCCACTCTGGAACGTAGAACCCCAAACTCAACAAGACATTCGCATGTAGCGGCCGACAGCTCCTCCAATAGAGTACTTGGAGGTTCATGGGTGGTTATAAGGGTTCCTTTAAGGGTCCCTTTAAAGGGATCTATAGGGATTCTATAGTTACAGGGGTATTAGGGTTTCGGGCTCTACTTGGAGATTCATGGGTAGTTACAAATGGGGTGATGAGTCCCCAAACATGGGTTATAAGTATAGTGACCCTACTTATAATCCTACTCATAACTAACCATGAAACCTCCAAGTAACGAAGCCACCACCTCTAGGGGGTTGGCTTGAGGTATTTAGGGGTTTAGTGAACTATAGGGTTCGGGCCTGGGTTTTAGGGTTTAGGGTTCAGGGTTTGTGGTTGGGGGAGGGTTGGGTGGGCAACCTTGCAGATTTATGGGTATATGCAACCCAGCGTACAGTCTCTCCAAGTTGCATCTTGAGAATACGAAAGAGAGTTACAAACAAAAGCCTAAAATAAGTTCTAAAATCCTTCAACCCTAAACCCATAAACCCTAGACCCATAAACCCTAACCCCTAAACACATAAACCCTGAACCCGTAAACCCTAAACCCTGAAACCCTAAACCATAATCCCTAAACTCTAAAACCCCAGTAAAGCCATGCTCAACCCAGAGACCTACGAAAGTCAAGGCACAGATTGCCATGGTGCAGCTGCGAACGCGGCCTCTTGGAGACAAAGCCGGGAGGTTTTTCTTGAAGGCTTTAGGGTTTAGGGTTTAGGGGGTTTTCTGTCGAATTTGTGGGTTTAGGGCTTGTCGGTTGCCAGGGTTTAGCTCGCAGTAGCGGCATTTGGAGATGTTTTACAGCTATCGCTGTGAGGTTTGGAGCTCGTTGTTCCGGGGTTGAGCTACATGAAGCCGGGTATTGTAGCTAGATTACAGTGTACATCGATGATGGCATTCTCTGTGAGTCCGCGAGACGTCTAAACGCTTTCTGTGTGTTTTCAGGGAGGTACTAGTTCCCTTCCATAGGAAGCCCACTTCACATGAACGTCCTAACTGCAGATTCTTTCGTGTTCCTTGTTTAACAGCTTAACGGTAGCGTCATTGGTTTTGTCAAGACGTGGAAGATGCTTCACACCACGACTTTGCAGATCCACGGGCTTTCACGTTTCATGGAATTAGTGAGCCCTGGGGGTGCCAGGGTCTTACATACCCATGGCTCCGAAGCGGGCTGCCAGCCTGCGCGCACAGTGCCCTGTTTTCGATTCATCCCCACAAAGGGGCGCGAAGTTTTACAGGGACAACCAGTTGAGAGTGCGAGGTCGACGTCGGCTGGACAGGAGAAGACAAGATATTCGATATCATCAATGCAGCTGCAAACACGTGCTCCGTCAACGACATGTACGATGGATGGTCGTGCGTCGCCGTCACAATCTGGCTACGGCACTCGCGCAGTAGAGTGTAAAGCTCGTGTTCAGGGTTCTGGGTTCGGATCTGGGTTCAGGGTTCATGGGGTATATCGGCTTAGGGTATAGGGTTCAGGGTGAGGGCTTTAGGGTTTAGAGTTTAGGGTTAGAGGTTTAGGGTTCAGGGTTTAGGATTCAAGGGGTTTAGGGTTGGAGTTTCAGGGTTTGGCTCGGGCTTGCTATAAGGGGCTTAGGACTTTATGGCAAAGGTTTAAAGATTAGCGATGGTGCGGATTGCTTCGGGGGATTATGACGTTCGCTCTTGCCACCACGAGCCCTTGAGGAAGACCCACTCGGAAGCTTAAACCGTAAAAGTGGTACTCTGGAAGAAGCAGATCACGAGGTAGATTTCCTTTGTTTAATTTCTTTTGGCTTGTTGCCGACACTCCCCCTACTAATCTCCTTACACCCTACCTAGACCTTTACAAGTAGGACCTTTTATTGGATAACTCGTTTCATGGCTAGGATCCGCGAACAAGACACTCATTAGGTAACCAAAACAAGGTGCTACATTTAAGGGTCTAGGCAAGCTCTAACCCCCCTGCGAGCCCAGGAAAGTCCGTCTTCCTGTTCCTTCTCAAAGACAGCTGGACAGCGCAAGGAAGATCCTCTCTACTTACGAAGAGCAGAATGTCTACGATATGCATCTTGGCCGAGATCTCCTAGCCCCATAAGCTTCTTGACGTACGAGCCCAACAACCGCTTCACTGGTCTTGTTGTTTCCATATGGACAGAACAGTGGAGTAGCATGCCATCCAAAGCTGATATGACAAGACTTCGAGCAGTTGAATAGGCGTCAGCGAACCGGCGATAGAACACAACTAATCTCATATGTGTATACGTTTTCGCTTTATGTGTTTGCATGCAGTTAACACATACATAATACAGGCTTGCTTGCCTTCATCACCTACCTCCCCTCCCGTCTACCTACATTCCTGCTACTTGCCCACTTCCTTCCTTGCTTGCCTGTTTGCTTGCGAAGCTTGTCACATCATCCCTTAGGGTTCCCACTATGTCCTAGTCCAACTTGCCCCTGCATCAAAGCCTCGAAGGAACCCTTGACATGAAGACCCGTGAAAATACATCACTATTCCTATTCGAACTAAGCTTGGATACTCTTTTCAGCCCTTCACAGTAGCCCTTACAAGAACCCTCTAAACCCTAAACCCCTAAACCCTAAACCCTAAAACCCTAAACCCTAAACCGTATAGGTTCCGGCTGCCCTTCTTGATGCCGAACACGGGGGGCGAGCCTATTCCCGAGGAGGCCGTTGGGCAGGGAGGAGGCTTTTGGGGTTTAGGGTGTCAGGGTGTAGGGTTTAGGGCCTTTAGGGTTTAGGGTTTAGGGTGTAGGGTTTAGGGTGTTAGGGTTTAGGGTGTTAGGGTTTAGGGTTTAGGGTTTAGGGTGTAGGGGTTATGGGTTTGGGGTTCGAGGGCTGAGGGTTGAGGGCTCAGAGTATAGGGTTTAGGGCGGTGTTTGGGTCGTTACACACGAACCAGAACCTAAGTTCTAAAGCGGTTTATGGACGGCGGGTATGGGCTGAGGGGCTACTTCCACGTTTGCAGCTTAAAGTTTGGAAAATCGTCGGCTCAAGGACATTGCTGCTCAGTGTTGATCCTTTCTTGATCGGGCTTCATAGTTTACTACGGGGTACAATCCTACACCTAAAGCTCGAAGAGTCAAACGCCATTGAGCAAAGGATCCCTCCTAGACCCCCCAACTGCCCTTTATTGCAGTCCCTAATTACCTCTTAATGAGAAAGATTAGAGCCCTTTAACGGGTACTCGGGGGGTGCTGGCTGATCGGAAGCCTTTTACAAAGCCATGGGTTCCAGTATCTGAAGCCAAGAACGCCGAAGATGTACGGGGGCTCTTCGGAAAGTGCACGCCCCCACCGCAAAGGCCTGGATTTAGCGCTTTGGCTTTGCGGCCTAAGCCGCCTAAAACCCTATAGCCCCTCACACGACATCCTGAACCCATGGCCGTGATGTTTTCTGACGCCAGGAAGAGAAGGATGATGACAAGAAGGTCTCGTCCATTTCTGTCGGTGGGTCCAGTGCTATAGACGTATGGGTTGTGGAGTGTAGATTAGGATGCCTGGGGAGTTCTCAAGCCTCGGCCAATCTCAGGTTGAAGGTGGATGGTCTTCTGTTATTCTTAGACCGTGTGCTTGCGGAATGCTCCTCAACGCCCTACCAAATCAGCAAAGCAGAACACCCCGTGTGTCCGCTGCAGAGCCTTCAAAATTCGCAAAGCTTACACAGGTTTGGCAGTTGTATTCTTCTTCACTTGTTTGTTACTGGGTTTCCTATCATAGTATCAACTAGGCTCCTGTTGCAACTTGTGATGCAGCCAATCCACAAAAGTATATCATATGTCATATGCCTCTTCCCAGTGCGTTACTGAACAGCCTACATATCTCTGAAGCCCTAAGAGCCTTAAAGCCTAAATCCTAAACCCATAAACCCTGAACCCGTAAACCCCAAACCCTGAAACCCTATAGACCGTAAACCCTAAAACCCCATAACTTGGCCCATAACCGAAAAGCCGGAAGCCCTCAACGCCCAGAAGTCTGCGATCCCTAATGAGCTCGTCCCATGCTCACCCAGAGACTCCAGACTCCAATATCCCTTAATTAAGGAATATAACTTAAATCATATCAGGGCTCCTACTACAATTTAAGGTATATTCCCTAATTAAGGGATATTGGAGACTCTGGGCACGCCATGCCCCTAAACCCTAAACCCTAAACCCTAAGGCCCTAAGCCACGCCACAGGGAGGATCCTCCAAGACGGGCTATTCGAAGGCCGGCCTGCCAGGCGGGAGCTCCAGAGGGGGGGCTTCGATTACTTGCTAAAAGGGTTTAGGGTTTAGAGTTCCTTTAAGGGTCCCTTTAACGGGATCTTTAGGGAATCTATAAGGGTATTAGGGTTTAGGGTTCTGCTTGGAGGTTCATGGGTGGTTCTCAGGGTTCCTTTAAGGGCTCGATAGGCTTTAGGATTTAGGGCTATAGTGGGATAATGGGGTTCATGGGTAGTTGTCAGGGTTCCTTTAAGGGCTCTATAGGGTTTAGGATCAGGGTATAGTAGGATTATGGGGTTCATGGGTAGTTATAAGTAGGGTTGTAAGTAGGGTAACTATAAAAGCCCATTTTAGGGGACTTATAGCCCCAGGCATAACTACCCATGAACCTCGAAGTATGGACTCATGAGGGAGTTTCCGAAAATTAGGGGTACTCTGTTTTTGGGTCCTTATAATAAGGATCCTACTAGGTAGGGTACTGTATTAGCAGCATCATATATATATATATATATATATATATATATATATATATTCGGAAACCCCCATATAGATTCGTAAAGCTTCATGAGGTTGGTTATAAGGGTTTTTACCTGGACTTAAACGTGCGTCATGCTTGCACTAACTAGCAACCCCACAACTGTAGGCTTGATAGTTTTGCCTCACCCGAGAAGAGGAAAGGGCTGTTAAGGAACCGCCAGGAAGACTACACGCGTTTTTGCTAAGGCCCCTGTCATAGGAATTCCAAAGCTCCGTGTCACATGTTGTGTTCCTTCTCTTGGACTGCCTTACAAGATCTGCTTGGCTATGGCGACGTCGGACCGATCGCGAACTCAATTACTCGAGATTTTCGTTTGGGGTCTTCGGGGCCACGAACCTCCTAACACGGCTTGATAGGGCTTTCGACGAAAGTTAGCTCAAGACCCTAAAGCCCTAGAGACTCCTAATTGCACTCAGGGTTTAGGGTTTGGGATTTAGGGGTTTAGGGTTTGGGATTTAGGGTTTAGGGTTTGGGATTTAGGGTTTAGGATTCAGGGGTTTAGGGTTTAGGGTTAGGTGGTCAGCGATCGAGCGGCAGAGCCAAACACGTTGCCCACTGACTTGCACAGGGCGATTCCTGAGCATGTTTAACATCCCAGCGCGCAGCGCACGACTTCGCATGGAACACCTTGAACACCTTGAACACCTTGAACCCCTGAATCCTTGAACCCATTGCGAAATCCTTAGGCCCCAAACCCCAAAGATCCCTGGCTCCGTTGCCCGAACTCACCTGTTCCAGAATGTCATTTCCTCATCCGTTCGAGAATGGGTCATGTCTGAGGCATGGCTGCCAAAGTGAAGGGAAAGGTCAAGGAGTTCGCTGAAGAGACAGGTGCGGAAGCTTACTTGGAGGTTCCTTATAAGTGGGGTTATCAGTTCCTTAATACGGGTTATAAGTATAATTACCCTCCTTATAACCCTACTTATAACTACCCCTAAACCCTATAATCCTACCCTATAGATCTCTTTAAAGGAACACCCGATTTATAACCCTACTAATAACTACCCACACCCATGACCTGGCCCTGAACACCCAAGCCAGCCAGGAGCCTTTTCAAGGTAACTTTAGTACTTGGAGGGTCGGGGGACTTAGTAAGTAGGTAGTACGTAGACTTCTAAGCACCCTGAAAGTTCCTAAAAAGGACCCTAATTGGGGTTACGGTAGTTATAAGTCCCTAAAAGAACCAGTTACAAAGTCCCCCGACCCTCCAAGTAGCGGCTTATTCGGCCTTTGACAGGGTTACGCTGCGGTCAGTAACAGTTGACCAACACGCCAAGCTCTCCTACTATGGGACATGACATCCCCTTACCCCAAGGGTCCAAAGGACCCAATAATTAGGTACTCGGTTTTAGGATAGTAGTTATGTAGTTTAGGATTTTGGAGAGTGTATGGTTATTAGGTACTTGGACCCTTAGGGTTACATAGTCCCAAGGCAGTCATGAAGCCACTCTGTATTCTTTCGTATACGTTACTACACCCTCCATATTCCACGGGTTGAGGCGGGTTAGGACCTCACCCCTATACATCCTTAAACTTCAATCCGCAACCCCTAAAGCGTTCCCTAGACCCCTACACCCAACACCCCGAATCCCTAAACCTAAACCCGAAACCTCGAAACCTCGAAACCTCCAGGTGGCTCGACCAAGGAGGCTGCCTATGCTGCGAAGATGCCGGGACTGACGAGCGGCGCACCCTCCTGGTCTGACTCTGAGGGGGTTCGGAGGGTTTAGGGCTTGGAGGGATTTGGGTGGTTATATGTTTTTAAAGTTAAAAAACATGCTTGGAGGGATTTGGGTGGTCTTACGGCTTGCGGGGTTTAGGGTCTGCAGGTGTTGAGAGGGCTCTTAGGGCTTTAGTGTTTGTTGGAAAGGCTGTAGTCGTTTTGCTGAGGGTTTCGAGGTGTTGTGGGGTTTAGATGGCTTCAGTTAAAAAGCATCGGGTCCCTATAGGGTTTTTAGGGTTTACATAGTTGGTGCACAGGGTCACAGGGCTTATATGTAGGGAAGAAGGTTTGGGTTTGGGCTTATGAGGCTTAGGAGTTCCAGTTTTGTCTTCCCAGAGCGAAGATCCTCTGGTTGAGGGGTCAAGTTCTCTCAGGTAGAGCTCGAGTTCAGTATAATAGGCTAACCTTTGATATTGGAGGAGCTAAGGAGCCAGGGATGATGATAATCCCTATTGAATAAGGAGCTAAAGAGCCCAGGGAACCCCAAAACCACTGGTTAGTAGGACCTTTGAGCCCTAATCCCTAAACCCTACAAACCCTAAACCCTAAACCGTATACCCTAAACCCTAAAATCGCGAAGCCCAAATCTTATGAGCCATAAACCCGAAGCCCACATCCTAAACCCCTTAAAGCCCCTAAACCCCTTAAAGCCCTTAAAGCCCTAAACCCCTAAAGACCCCGCAAAAGCCGCAAGTCTACTTGGAGGGTCGGGGGACTTAGTAACTGGCTATTTCAGGGATTGAAGAGTACCATAACCCCAGTTAAGGTCCCTTTTAGGGTACTTATAAGTCTACTTACTACCTACTTACTAAGTCCCTGAACCCTAAACCTTATAGTACCCCTATAGAGCCCTTTAAAGGATCCCTTAGAATACTCTTTAAAGGAGCCCCATACTAAGTCCCCCGACCCTCCAAGTACAGTTCCTGCCCCGAGGATGGACAAGGAGCTTGAGGCGCGTGATGCGCTACCCAAGGCCAGCCTCAACCTATTTTGTAACATGTAGTTATAAGGGTTCCTTTAAGGGTCGCTTTAAAGGAATCTATAGGGGTATAGGGTTTAGGGCCTACTTGGAGGTTCATGGCTAGTTATAAGTGGGGTTATACGTCCCCTAATATGGGTTATAAGTATAGTTGCCGTACTTATAACCCAACTTATAACTGCCCATGAACCTCCAAGTGGGGGCAATGGTTTAGGTTCAATTCATTTCAAATCTAGGGGCTATGGTTAAGGCCAGCCTCAACCTGGGCAAGGGTTGGCTTTAGGGGGTCTTGAATCATTTTTTGGGCTCCTTTGTTATTTTAGGGGCTCCTGAATACTTTATTCAGGGCTCTTTGATAATTCTCGGGATTCTGTGGTAGTTACAATAAGGGTTCTCTAATAATAAGTATAACAAGGGTTCTTTTATAACTATGATAAGGGCTTTGGGATTCATGGGTTTTTGAGGATTTTTAAGGTTTAGGGCTTGGGAATCAGGGTCGCACTATAAACCCAAATCCCAACCCCTAAGCCCCACAAACCCTAAACCAAGAAAGCTGACCTCCGAAACTGCCCTAAACCCTAAACCCTAAAGACTAAACGGATTAAGGTTGAGGGCTGTTTGCCGGTCTATTCCTTTGTGAGATTCGCCCTTCGGAATGTCGGGCTAGACGGGAGATCCCAACGACCCCTTTCGGAACCCTGTGGTAGGGGTGATCCCGTCGTCCCTGCGAGTGAGTGCGAGCCCTATCCCACCCGAAGCGACTCGGAGTATCCCAAGATAGCCCACATGCCTTGTATAGTATGGTTCTCCTACATTCAGACTCCCAATCCTACTATAGAATCCAAGAAATTACAAGTGATATGCCCCCCTTCTCCCCCCTTGCAGTGTAGTATATGCCAAGATTTTATCCCCTTATAGCCCATATTGTTGGAGTTAAGGTGTAGTTTCTCCTATGTGCCTAGTTATTCTGTTTTCAGGCCGCCCGAAACCCTAAACCCCGGTGACATCGGTGAGTAATGAGTGGCTAGTTTCTGTAGTGTGCGCCCAACAGGGCGAACGGAGAGTCTGCTCATGCAGAGTCAAAGTTCAACACACTTTAAAAAACCCTAAACCCTAAACCTCCTGGTTGAACCTCTTGCTGCAGGCCTCCCCCAGTGGCTTTGGCATGGAGGGCCCTTCCGAGCCTTACGAGCACTTCGTGGCCTGCCTCAAGATCCGGTTTAGGGTTTAGGGGTTTCGGGTTTAGGGTTTATGGTTTAGGTTCAGGGTTTAGGGTTTAGGGGTTTAGGGTTCAGGGTTTAGGGGTTTAGGGTTTAGGGTTGAGGGTTTATGGTTTAGGGTTTCTAGGGGTCCCAAGGACACAGCAACTAGATGCTCGGGTTCAGGATGGTAGTTATGTAGGCTAGTATTTTGGAGAGCTACTATTTTGGAGAGTATATGGAATAAGGGCCCGAACAACTCGCAGTATTCGTCCTTATCCAAAGGCTCCGAGTGGGCTCCCGATAGACTTGGCGGCCTGGGCCCAACGGCCACGGAGGTAGTTTAAACTCTCTGGTTAGAGATTTGAGATCCGCATGTTTAAAACCGTCACCGTATGCTGTGAAACAGTCATCGTATGCTGCACTGTTTACTTGGACATGTTGGGCGATGCTCCTCCATCATAGCCATAGTAGAACAACACCCCCCGCCCTCCCTCCCGCCGCAAGCTTCTCTAATTATTATCGCCCAAGGCTCTAAACCCAAGCCCTAAACAATGAACCCTCTATCGCCTCTATCCTAAACCCTAAACCCTAGGCCAGAAACACAGCAAACCTCAAACCTGTACGACTGGCGGATCGGGTGTTGGTAGTTCCTTTCAAGCACGGGCTTCACGCCTGCATTCAGGGGTTTAGGGTTCAGGGTTTAGGGTTTACAGTTTAGAGTTTAGGGCTTAGGGTCTAGGGTTCAGGGTTGGGAGGGGTAGCTGATAACCCAGGGGAAGGGGGAAGCCTATCTTGCTGTTCAGGGGCTTAGAGTTTAGGGGCAGTGCCAAATACGAAAGGACTTGGTTCTTGGAAGTCAGATTCCAGGAGTTCCTAAACAGTAAACCCTCAAACCTCCTGAATGAGTATTCGGATCCTAGTTAATCTGCCTGCTCTGAAAGGAACTGATCCGCCAAGCTCAGAAGGACTACTGGTGTCCCTTGGTCGGACGAATGAGAAGCAGGTGTCCGAGGTTCAACCCTGGCTCCAATAAAAACCTGCTCACAAGCTGCTAGACTGCTAGACATCATTCAAAAATATGCATCCCTTGAAGTAGCCAGTAAAACGATTCTTTTTGAAGAGCTCCGATAGATCCGAAGCTTTGTGTCCAGTTGATGCTCCTAACCTTGACTTGGCACTGAATGAGCTCAGGCAGTGTGTTAGGAGCCTGGCTTACGGCATTCAGTGCAAGCAGGGCGTGTTACTGTCCACTCATAGTCCCAAGCATAACTGTACCACAGGATGCACCAAAAAACGTTGGTTTATTCATTCAGGCCACCAGATCACCCCATATTACACTATCTGCAGGATATGTGCTTTTGTGGATCATTCTGGTTCGAGGGTGGGTGTGATGTACAGACAGACATGCCTCGGAGGAATCTGGGTCTTCGGGTCTATATGTTCACAGTTATCGATATAGGGCAGTAGGGTTGCAGGTGTTGGCATTTGGTAGCTGGTCCTGAATACTGGGATCACAGATGACATGATCAAATCACAAGCACTGCCAGCATCGCTATCACCGCCCGCCAGCTCGACGATGAGCACCATCACTGAATCACAGATCTCTACCTCATCATCCGACTGTTTTGTTATTATGAACTGCAACGATATTGTGATGATCAGCCTTGTCTCGTTCTTCATCCTCGGCGAAGTCACTTCCATGCTTGTGCTGATGACATATGATCAGCATCATTGACACCACTACCATCACAACCATGAGCATGGACATGTTCACCCTCACCGCCACCACCTCCACCACCACCACCTCTCTCACCACCACTACCTCCACATGCACCACTCTCACCACCACCACCACCACCAGCATCATGCTCGCTGCTTGTTTTCGGGAGTCAGGTGCTGAGGCTTATGCCCGCGTGACCTTCTTGATTGGTAAGATCCACCTGATCCAGTCCTTCGCATACTGGCTCGTGCCCCCGGCTATTGCTTGCACGGAAGTCAAAAGCGGGCCCAACGTTTGCAGTTTTTAGAACAGGTAGGGTCGGCGGTTTCGCTTTGAGGCTTTGGGTGTCGGGGCTTGCGGTTCGGCGGAGCGAGGTGATTGCTAATCGCAGGACGTTAATAAAGCCCTTTGGGTGGAAGATCTTGAGCGGCTTCGTCTTTTGGGGGGAGGCAGGATCTGTGGACGGTGTTAGTCCGTCTGGGCCCAGATTAGCATTTCAAGGCTTATGGCTGACAGGATTTAAGCCGAGGTGGCGGAAGGCGTGAGGGATCTGGGAGTTTCGATAGGGCCCGTCGTCGTGGGGTCTTAAGGCTGAAAAGTTCGTGGCTTTCAGCAAGCTTAAACGTATTTGGAGCTTAGGACTCAGGACTACCGGAAAAATGAACCCCAACTACCCTTAAAGGGACCCTTATAGTACCCTTATAGTATCCTTATAGAACTCTATAAAAGGACCTTATTGGGTCCTTTGGGTTAGCATGGAATGGGCTTATCGGACTCGAACTTAAAGGCAGCTCACAACTTTCGTGGGGTCACCGAAAGCGTCAGGTGCTGCACAATGTTTCCGAGCTTGGACTCATTTGGGGTGCGGTCGTTTGCGGCTCATCGCTGACTGCCGGCACGGGGCCCCGTTTGCTGCAGGGTTTCGGATTCGGCTGTGGTGTTCCTGGTGTGTTGGCTTTGACTTTCCTTACCCGCTGCTGTATTACGAGTAATAAGTAGTAATTACCATCAGATACCAGCAGTTTGACGAGTAGGTACACTTAGTAGCATTGCTACGATTAGCACCAGTTATTAGCTGCTATACACACGACAGAATGCTTCTACTACTTCTCACTATGACTGTTTTCTGGTACATGCTTACAGTGTTGAGCCAGTTTTGATCTAACTCACGCTTGGTGAACGTGGATCAATTTCTTGCTCTCTCGGGCTTAGTTCGAGAATGAAATAGATTTCAGACTCTGTCCGGGTATAGGTTGACATTCAACATCACTCAACCAGGGGGGTTTTATGGTCTGTAGTAGTGGGTGTTAAGGGTCTCATAGAGAACTCTAACAGCAGGTGTTCAGGGTCTGCTAGACGGTAGTAAGTTGACAAATTATTGCACGTTCTAGGTGTAGCTTCGTTTTATGTCTGGACACAAAACCCTAAATCCTAAACCCTAAACCCTAAACCCTAAACCCTAAATCCTAAACCCTAAACCCTAAACCCTAAACCCTAAATCGGGTTCAGGGTTCAGGGTTTGGTGGTTAAGTGACGTAACCCAAAGCCCTTCGGGGCGTAGTGCACACACGTCACGTGACCGAAGGGTCCAAGAAACAGTATAGTCTGGTTTAGTATAGTAGTCGTAGAGTATATACTTCGGGGATTTAGTATAGTAGTCGTAGAGTCAGTATATACTTCGGGGACCCAGATATCTACTACATAAGCAGCTATTATATTGGTACTTGGAGCCTTTGGGTGAGGTATTTGGATCATGTTCCGCATGGACGTTCTCCCTTCGCATGGCGGCTGCTTCCCCATCGAGGCTTCTTTCGAAGTCTGTCCACTTCCTTCCAAGAGACAGTTGAGGGGCTTTGGGGTTTTGCGGCTCTCACGACTCGGCACAGATGACCCTTAGGGACGTTTAGGGTTCAGGCGGCTTTGGGTTTCAAGGTTTCGGGCTTGAGGACTTTAGTGAAAGCTTTAGTCTTGAGTTTCAGCACGCTGCTCAGAGCTTCATTGGGATCAAGAGTTTGAGGATTTGAGGGTTTTGACGTGTGAGTGTTGTTCCAGGGCACAGTCGTCTAGAGGCTCAGGGAAGAAGCGATGCGGGATATCTGTTCAGCTTACGTCTCTGATGTTTTTGATGTTGCTTAGCTAGGCAATGGGACTGAATTTCGGAACAACCTTGGCTGAAGGCTGTGAGCTCAGCATGCTAGGACTGAACTTCAGATACCAGAGTAGGAATGGAAACATCCTTCTATGCTATGTATACATACATACATACATTACATACATTCATACATGTGTGAGTGCTATTATATGCCCATGCATGCAAGTCTGCCTGTACGCATGCATACTTTTGTACATGCACGATGCACGCATACATGTTTAGTTAGCGCCATACATATATAATATATACACACATATGGACGAGAGAGAGAGAGAGAGAGAGAGAGAGAGAGACACACACAGAGAGAGACTCGCTTGTGCCAGATGGGTGGTCCCTTTGTCGAAGCTGTATCCATCGCTTTGGCCTACACGCACCATCCCACCGACGCTGCCGGAAGCTTACTGTCTAGGGCCCTGGCTCAGAGGTTTTGGGTCTAGCATGGCGTTAAGGGTTTAGGGATATTTGGAATTTAGGCTTGAGTGGGAGCACAGCGAACTTCTCACGCTTGAGCCTTAGCGTCGCTCCGTGGGTGTAGGAAAGTTTTGATGCGCTGTCCTGTCCGAAAAGTGTTACGCGGGGGTGCTTGGGGGGAGGGGGGGGGGCACTGCACCCTGAACGAAACAGCCACTTAGCTGGTTCGGTTGGGATGCTAAGTCAGGGCTCCTAAAACATATAATTACACCCGAAGTTCTAAAACAAATATATATATATATGTAAATTTATAATGTAAAACTACAGTTAGAGAATTCCTGAAAGTAGGATGCCTTGAAACTACTTGCTCTTTGGAGTCGGGGCACTGCAGTAATGATCCTATTTAGCAGGGAACCTCATTGCCGTGACAGCCAAGCCAGGGAACCCTTGTAGAAACTTATGAGATGTTGTAGTACCTGACAGCCCTTAATGAATAGAACGACGTGCTGGTTTTAGTGTCTGGAGTGTAAGTGGATAGTGTCTTGGGGTTTGAGAAGCTTGTTTTTCCATTTGTTCGCAGGAGTCCTGAATTGGTTAACGTTCAATCGCATCTTTCTGTCACCGCAGATCATCGACATTTCGCGCGCTGTGGCGATCCTCGTGCAACTTGGGTTGCAACAAACAAAGTAAGATGTCTTTGACTGCCCCAATCTGCCTCCATTGTGCCTGACGACGACTATGCAAGACGGAGGAGTGCAAAAGCCTTTCAGGGGTCTATGGGAGGTTCTGGTAAACCCGAAACCGTCGTAGGTAAAAGAGGCAGGCCGTGCTTCCTGTTCGCAAGTACTAGCAGAACGGAACAAAGGCTTGGTTCTGGTGTTCGGGCCTGGACGTGCATGGACATGTGACATGAATTTTTGCCCGCTTCATCCAGGTCAACCTACTACCCAAAGGCCCCAAAGTAGTTCCTTTTGGGGGTTCATATATAGAACCCTAGAAGGTAATCCCCAAAAAGGAACTACTTTGGGGCCTCGGGGTAGACTTAAAGCTGCAAGGACCAGTACTTCAAGCCCGAACCTGCCTGAAGAAGGACTCGGAAGCCCGAAACTCGAGAGCTTAAACCCCAAACCCTACAACCTGGTTGAGGGTTTAGGGTTTAGGAACCGCACCGAACCCCCTCCCCCAAGGTACGACAATGGCACAACACCTAAAAACAAGCGCAGGAAGCGATTATTCTACATACTGTTGGGGTCCAGGCAAACCTACACCTTCAAATGTAGGTAACAGTTTTGACCCACCACCTATGAAAGGCTATTATTCTGCATGCCATCTGGTGTCCAGGCCTAAACCCGACAACCCTGAACCCTAAGCATCAGTGAAACTCTCAAACCCTAAACCTCAGGTACCTCATGCAGATCGCCTTCACCATTCGCCTCTATGTGGTCTCGCAGCCGGCTAACAGCGTGCCCCGTCTTCGGTTTAGGGTTTAGGGGTTAGGAGCTATTAGCGTTTAGAGTCAGAGGGATTATGCAGGATTCAGAGTTTAAGGATTACTAGGGCTCAGGGTTTAGAGTGTTAATTAGGGTGTATGGGAAGCCCCTCTGAAACAGTACAACCTCCGTCCCTCTCACCCCCGAACGGTGAACACCCCTTAGCAATAGCAAAATTCAACATATTTTGTTATCGAGTCTGTTGAGGGTTCTATTGGAATCTCTTGTTTTTTGTGGGTTCCAATAGTCCTGACTTGAGAGCACTCCACTGCCAATGCTAGGTTTCTCAAGGTCAGTAGCCAGATTGCACGGTTCAACGATCTACAGTCACGGAATTTGATGGTTGGGATGATTTGTTCGATAATAATGCCGATCAGGCGCCTGATGATAGCATGCCACTTTGTCTGAGCCGCCACCAATCCCTTCCGAACTTCCACCTCTCTCTCCACAAAACACACGTAATGATAAAACCACTTTCGACAAGCCCGCCTGAAACCACCCCCCGCCTCTTGAAACCTACTAAAGCTATACTCTTTCGGGGGCTCCGTATTATAACTATAGTATAACGGGCCCCAAAACCCTATTCTACTTGTTAAGGCCCCTACACTACTTTGGATTATGGGGGGTTGGGTAACATAGTTGCCTACAGACGTACATCCTAGGCAGTGAGGCAGTCATGTTGGGATGCAACCTGAACAGTTCCCGGTACCCTGAACCCAGCGAACTCGATCCTGCCTCGAGGAGATTGTTCCATGTATCCTCAAACCTCAAAAATCCAGGCTATGCGACCCGAACCCTAAACCCTAAACCGAAACCCGATCCCCCATGCCTGACGCTCCAAACCCAAACCGTGGAAAGCCCGTGACCTTCCCCAATCCAGCCTAGACCCCAAACCCAACCCCTAAACCCGACGTCGCCTAAATCCTAGACCCTTCACCCTACGTAAACCCTAAACTCCAAACCCTATAAACCCTTAACCCCTCAACTCCAAACCCTATAGTCCCTAAACCCTATATGAACCCTAAACTCCAAACCCTATAAACCCGAAGCCCTACATAAACCCTAACCTCCAAACTCTATAAACCCTAAACCCTATATAAACCCAACTCCACACCCTATAAACCCTGCACCCTACATAAACCTTCAACTCGAAACCTTATAAACCCTAAACCCTATATATACCCTAAACTCCAGACCCTATAAACCCGAAACCCTCTATAAACCCAAAGACTCCAAACCCTATAAACCCCAACCCTCTATAAACCCTAGACTCCAAACCCTATAGCCCTAAACTGTATATAAGCCCTAAGCTCCAAAGTATAGGAATTAAGACTGTGCAACAGGTAGAAAAGGGCCCTCAAAAGAAAACTATAAACCCTAAACTCCAAACCCTATAAACCCTACACAAACCCTACACAAACCCTAGAAACCCGAAACCCTATACAAACCCTATAAACAACTCCAAACCCCATAAACCCTATGTGCGAGAAACTGCAAGCCCCCCAAGGCGGCCGGAGCTACCCACACTGCTCGTGAGGCGCTACGCATAGCCTGGGCTGGGGGATCCTTTAAGGGCTATATCAATATGAGGATTTAGGGGGTTTTAGGATTTAGGTGTTTAGGGGTTTGGGGTTTAGGGTGTTATGGTTTAGGGGTTTCGGGTTTAGGGGTTTAGGCGGCTTAGGGTTTGGGGGAAACTGTAACTGTAGTCACCATTGTAGTTCCTGTTTGGGGGTTACCTTACAGGTTATATTTGGTGAAAGCAAAAAAACAACTACAATGGAGACTGTAGGTAGGGCCAAGGATGTATGAGGGGTGAGGCCAAACCTTGAGAAGGACGTTAAGATATGTAAGGACTGCCACTGTCTGCCATGATTCGAGGGAAACGGCTCTGATGAAGCCCGTTTCCTTGTCTTTGTCGCTTCTCTCCTGACGCGGCCCAGGGCAGTCCTCACGCAGCCACATCTGCGACGTTGTCGGCTCTTCCTATGTAGGGAACGTGAGCTGGGTTTGCTCCGCTGAGGATGCTGTCACGTCCCACCCTGGTCCTTTTTTAACAAGTTCCAGGCCAGATTGGGCAAAGGGCAGATTTTCATGATGTTGTGCAATCGCGAGCAAGACGCCATTGCGGAGGAGGAGGAGCAGCAGCTGGAGAAACCGGTTGCCAAGAAGCGCAAACAACCGATCTGTTCTCGCGGACCGTCACCAGGCTTCTTTGTGAAGATTTTCCTGCAGAGAGCATACTCCCGACTTAAACCCTAAACGCCTAAACCCCTAAAACCTAAACCCCTAAATCTAAACTCCTAAACCCCGAAACCCCAAACCGATCATAGGGTCCACTTGCGGTGCTCCGTGGATCACTTCCCACTGGAGTGAGGCTTCGAGGTCTCGAGGTCTTAGGGTTTAGGGTTTAGGGTTTAGGGTTTAGGGTTTAGGGTTTAGGGTTTTGGGTTTAGGGTTTAGGGTTTAGGGTTTAGGGTTTCTGGGGATCCCAAAACCTACCGTTTTAAGGGTCAGACCCTCTAATTAAGGGGTCATAACCTACTGTTTAGTAGGGTTTGGAGTCACAGATATAGGCTATAGAGGATTTAGGGTTTAGGGTTTTTAGGGTTTAGGGTATATATATATATATATATATATATATATATATGTATAGGGGCCTAAGCTATAGTCTCCATTGTAGTTTCCTTCTGGAGTTATCTTGTAGGATCCTGACTTATATACCTGGTTAAACCAAAACAAGAACTTCAATGAAGACTACGGGTTTGTAATATTTACCCTATGCCTCCAGGCACCTTATTATGGGGTCTTGAAGGGGTCTAGGGCCTTATCTATGAGGTCCTCGGAGGGATAGGGTTAGAATAGGAAAAGCACGCTATGACTGCGTAGTCCTGCAGGCTTCTATAGCAGCGAATTGCATAGGGATATAGGCTTTAGGGGCTCCAGATATATAGGGCTTAGGATTGAGGGATTTAGATATGGTTCAGATTCTAAGACCCCAAGATCCTGAGTCCCACATCCCGCTCCCTAGAATCTGCAACCCTAAAACCCTAACCCCAAGCCCTTACCCTGTCCCTCCAAGGACCTCATAGTTAGGGCCCTAGACCCCTTATAAGGACCCTATAATAAGGTCCCTGGAGGCATAGGGTTAGCCTGCAAACCTGACATCCCAAAGAAACACCTCCAAGAACAAACTCCGTACGCTGCACCTTACACTACGAACTCGGAATCATCTCCGAGCCATTCGCTACGATGCCCAGGAGTACCCGGTACGCCCTTTTTGTAGTCCTAGGTTCCTTTTAAAGTTACCCAATACCGAAAAGGGAGCTCTTTTTATTCCTAGGTTATTGGGCATCCTAGTCGAAGCTTGTACTTGTATAGTAGAAGCCCAAAAGTTGGAACCCCAATAGCCTCAATCCTTAAGATTAGTGTATAGGGAATCCCAGCTCTTTTTGGTCTTAGTCCGGTTTCCAACTTTATGGGGTCTACTGTACCTTAAACTACCTTTTTATGTAGGCTCTTATCCTAAACCCTAAACCCCTAAACCCTAAAACCCTATAAACCCTAAACCCCTAAACCCAAAACCCTAAAACCCTAAAACCCTAAAACCCTAAAGCCCTAAACCCTCAACCCCTAAACCCAAAACCCTAAAACCCTAAAACCCCAAACCCTAAAACCCTAAAACCCTAAACCCTCAACCCCTAAACCCTAAAACCCTAAAACCCTAAACCCTCAACCCCTAAACCCAAAACCCTAAAACCCTAAAGCCCTAAACCCTAAAGCCCTAAAACCCTAAAACCCTAAACCCTAACACCCTAAACCCCTAAACCTCTCTTTCATATGATAATTTAAACCCTAATACCTTAGTCGTTTAAGGTCAGGTCGGGGCCACATTCTGCAGCAAAACAGGGCCGTTCTTTTCGTGTGCCTGCTCTAAGGCCTTAGTCGTTTAAGGTCAGACCTTAAACGACTAAGGGTTTGACCTTAAACGACTAAGGATTTCACCTTAAACGACTAAGGGTTTGACCTTAAACGACTAAGGGTTTGACCTTGAACGACTAAGGGTTTGACCTTAAACGACTAAGGGTTTAAGGTCAAACCCTTAGTCGTTTAAGGTCAAACCCTTAGTCGTTTAAGGTCAAACCCTTAGTCGTTTAAGGTCACTCCTGGTTTAGGGCCTAGGGTTTAGGGCTTAGGCTTTCGGGTTTAGGGCCTAGTAGGGTTTCGGGTCTATCGGGCCTAGGGTTTAGGGCCTAGGGTTTGGGCACTAGGGTTTAGGGCTAGGGTTTGGGCCCTAGGGTTTAGGGCCTAGGGTTTGGGCCTCCTAGGGTTTAGGGCCCAGGGTTTGGGGCCTAGAGTTTTTTTTTTAGCACCTTTTTCAAAAAAAAAAAAAAAAAACGTCCTAGGGCCCAAACCCTAGCCCCCCTCCAGCTACAGCCGCAAATGTTTCCAGAGTAGTTAATTGGCAATTTCATAACTGTGAGGTTTAGGTCCTGCCGCACACCGACTGAATTTAGGGTTTAGCTTGCCCAAGACTAGCAACTAACTATGAATAAATAGCTTGCAACATATACAACAAACCTAGTTGGTTGGAAGAATCTAAGGTAAGTCTAAGCTCGACAACCTTAAAAATTAAATCAGCTGTGGGAGCAATATGAACTGTTGCATTTTCCTAGTGGTGTGGGAAAGCGACATTAAAGTGTGACAGGCTAGGTTGCAAGTAGAACTCTCTGAATGATGATGAAGGATTTTATATGGCTTATGTTATGGGATTCTAAGGGTGGGTGGGTGTTATTTCTAAACCGTAAATACAACTCTACTTTAGAACTGCTCGATCCGGAGCTGCTGAACCCTAAACCCTAAACCCCTAAACCCAAAACCCTAAAACCCTAAACCCTAAACCCCTAAGCCCAAAACCCTAAAACCCTAAACCCTAAACCCCCAAACGCCCAAAACCGTAAGCTGAAACCCAGAGCCCGAGATCCGAAGCCTTCCTTGAAGTGGAGGCCGTACTTGGAGGATCATGGGACTTAGTAATTTAGGCGTAGTTAGAAATATTTCTTAATTTTTGGTCATTATAACCCCTAAGAAACAGCTCAAATAGTTATTTTTGCTAGGGTTCCAAGTTCAGTATAGGTAAGTAAGGTTATAAGTACCTTAATTGGGGCTATAAGTAGTTATAAGTATAGTTACCCTAATTATACCCCTATATACTAAGTCCCATGATCCTTTAAGTAGGCCTTTGAACCAAAGCCCGAAAGCTCCAAAACACGAAGCGCACGACACTCCACACTGGTTTAGGGTTCAAGCTGAAAGGGTCTCGGATTCAGGGATAAGGCTCCTAGATATAGGGATTAGAGTTTAGGGAGCCACCCAAAGCCACGCAAAGATGCAAGAATTGAATCCGCGAACCCTAAGCTCCAAACCCTGGCCCTAAACCTTCAACCCACAACGCTAATCCCTAAACCCGTAAAACTTAAGTAATCCTTAAGCCCCAAACCCCTGAACCCTACTCCCTAAAACAACCCTAAACCCCTAAACCCTAATCCTGAAGCCCTAAACCCCTGAACCCTATTTAATCCCTAAACCTTAGACCCCTTACACCTAAACCCTAATCCTTAAACTCTAAGCCCTCAACCCTAAACCCTCAAGACGGAGGCCGGTGAGCGCCTCTTCAACCAGTCTGCCTCCTGCGAAAGTCCGGCCTGGCGACCCTTCTGCGATTGTGGAAAGCAAGGGTCCATCCCTTGGGTACGGCCCCCACTCAGTAATAGTTGAATAATATCCACAATATCGATATATCTTTGGACCTTAATAGTAGCGCTGTTATAGACTCTTACTGTATGGGGGCAGTACCTAATCCATCCCTGTATTGGTATATACTTCCGGCCCTTTATGAGACCTGTATAGGGACTACTTTAAGGCTGGAGTGTGGTAATTAAGGGTCCATCTCTTCATTAGTTTCGGTGTTTTGGGTTAAGGGGCTTAGGGTTTAAGGGTTTAGGGTTGTAAGGCTCCATCCCTTTGTTACTTTCAGGGTTTGGGGTTTAGGGGTTTAGGGTGTAGGGGTTTAGGGTTGTGATGGTCCATCCCTTTAATATTTTCAGGGTTTTGGATTTAGGGGTTTAGGGTTTAGGGGCTTAGGGTTGTGAGGTTCCATCCCTTTGTTACTTTCATGGTTCCGTCCCAAAACGAATGTATACTTCTATGCTTATAGGCCCTATACTATGTGATATCTGTATAGGGAATACCTCAAGGCTTAAGAATATACTGCAAGGCTCCCTTCGGGGGAGCTCGGAGTCTGAAGGATCGATCCCTGATCTTCGAGTCCCCCGAGCGAGGGGCTAGTTTAGGAGCCTTAATAAGTAGAATAGGGTTCCTTTACAGGGCTCCTTTAAGGGATGCTATAAGGGTACTACAATATAGGGGCCTTAATCATTTTTAATAGGGTTTTGGAGGCTCCATATTTCAATTATAGTATAATATACCATCCCCCCAAACCCTATTCTGATAATTAAGGCCCCTACATTAGGGTGTTTGGGTCGGGTTGAGGGTGTAAGGTTTAGGGTTCAGGTGGGGCGGAGTTTGCACTTTGCTTGGGACTTTAGCTACAATTGGCGGTTTGGTGTGTATCATTTAGCCCCCAACCCTTCGGATATCTTAAACCGTAATGCCTATAATTTAGGCATTACGGTTTAAGATATCCGAAGGGTCGTAAAAGCTAGTCGACCTCCAGAGCACGTAACCCAAGAGTTGGAGCGCAGTCATCCCTGCAGTTCAGGATGTGGGATGTTGGCTTTTGGGGATTCGGATTTTTAGGGTTTAGGGTTTAGGGTATAGGGATTCGGATTTTTAGAGTTTTGGGGTTTTTGGGTCGAAGGTTTGGGGGGTTTTGAACATAGGGTTTAGGGTTCAGGGTCCAAGCAACAGTGCCAATAAACAATTTAAGCTGCATCGTATTCCCTTCCGGTACAACCCTGGCACCAATCAATCCCATACATCCTGGAAACGAAATTTTGCACGATCTCCCTTTACTGGGATCTTGAAACCCTGGAGGTCCACAAAACTGTGCCTAGTCTTGGAGGCCTGAAAGAAATCGTGAACCCAGACAGTACTGTAGGGGCCTTAATCATTAACAAAGGGTTTGGGGGCACATTATACTATATATACTAACTACCCATAGGCCCCGTAGTTCCTTGTTGGGATTACCTTATAGGATTCTATATACGAACCCCAACAAGGAACTACTCTTGGCCTCTGGGTATGCCATAACATGGAACCCTCACAACCCCATTCTAATTATGATGGCCCCTACATGACGAAGGCCTCGACGTCCCAACTGGGCACGGAGGAGCTTTCACAGGAAGCCCTGGAATCCCCACCACCGGCTACCGCCAGTTTCCTGCGAAAGAGTTGCAAGCCAGTCGGTTTAGGGTTCAGGTTTGGGGTTCGGGAGGGTTGGGGTTCAGAGATGATTTTTGGTAAATTTAAGAGGAACTTTTGGATTCAACCAGTTCTGTCGGAGGGTTCTCCAATCTCGGGCCCCTGTTGGGGACCTTGCTGGTATGCTAGAAAACCAAGAACAACAAACCTATTCAACCCTACAGCACCCAGCAAAAACCTTATGAAGGAGCCCCCCTCTAGCGGAGCCCTTTCCAAAGGCTCCATGTACCTTTATAGTAGATACTTAAGCCTTAGAGGGGTCCTTATATGGGTACCTTAAGGCCTAAGTATATACTATATGGGCACATGGAGCCTTAGGGACCCCTAAGCGAACACCAAACTTTGAGGCTTCCTGCGGCCTTCCAGCACGTCTCCTACCTCGTTGCACCGCCAAAGACAAAGGCCCAGCTGGAGCAGGAGCCCTGGCGTAGTATAAGGTTTCCTATAAGACTAGGTTTGCTTTGAACAATAGTAGCATCGTGATAAGAAGAGTGTTAAGAACAAGCCTGGAAACAATATCAAACCCCACACCTCAAAGCGCATCAATTCTAAATCCTGTGACCCGACAGCGCAGCAGCAAGCCCTATACTTGGATGTAAACATGGGTAGTTATAAGTGGGGCTAGAAGTCCCCAAATATGGGTTACAAGTATAGTCACCCTACTTAGAACCCTACTTATAACCACCCATGAACCTCCAAGTACCCTACGCCCCTGATCCTTCAGGAGCAGCGCGATCGAGCTGCTTGGCAGTTCCGGGGTTCTAGTTCTGCATCTGGCTTTTTGGTGGTTTAGGGTTTAGGGTGTATAGTGTCTGGGATTTTTGCAGGGAATTCAGGGTTGAGGGGAATAGGGGCTCCCACTGTACATCTTAAACCTGAAAAGCCGCAAACTCCGAAAATTTGAAACACAAGCTTAAGCTCCATGAACCGCCAAAGCCCGGCGCAAGAATCCTGGCCTAGAAAAAGTGGATTGAAAACCGGGGCTGCGTTTTCAGTCTGGCCCATACCATAAGGCTCCCTTTCTAGAATTACCTTCTGGAATTCTAGATATGAACCCCAAAAAGGAACTACTTTCAACCTCTACAGGCTTGAGCAATCATGTGTTAAGGGCCTATTTTTCAAGGCTTGAAGCGCAAAGGCTGAAGCACGGTGTACATTGCGATGCCTCTACTGTCAGTCCCGAAAACCGCACAAAAATCCAAGGCCAGCCACACAGGTGTGACATTAAGGCCAACCCAGAGTAAAGCCTTTGATTGATATAGAGTCGTTACCATCCTGACGGATTTGCTCCACCACCGGGGCCACGCAGACTTGCAAGGATCAGCATGCCATCCAGGAGGATCCCATGGTGAACGTGGACATGACGCCCTGGTTCCTCGCAAGCCTTTTAATTGCTGCGGTTAGCACATCTCACTCTCTCTCTCTCTCTCTCTCTGTCTCTCTGTCTTTCTCTCTCTCTCTCTCTCTCTGCATCTCTTTCTCTTTGTCTCTCTCTTTCCCTCTCTCTTTGTCTCTCTCTCTCTCTCTCTCTCTGTCTTTCTCTCTCTCTCTCTCTGCATCTCTTTCTCTCTGTCTCTCTCTTTCCCTCTCTCTTTGTCTCTCTCTCTCTCTCCCTCTCTCTCTCTCTCTCTCCCTCTCTCCCCCTCTCTCTCTTTCTGTCAAGCACATTTCCTGGTGCTCTCTCGGACATATTGTGGTCTTGGGGTGGTGGGTGACAATGGCTTTGTGCTGTCCTGATCAGCCCTGAAGGTACTATGTCCGCGTCCTTCTCTTTGTGACCGTCGTGAGCTGGCAACGTGGCACAATTTCCTTCTGGGTCCTTCTGGGAGCTTAGCACCGTCTCCTGGTACGGGTCTTGTCTTAAGTCTTCAGATTTGTAGTCCATTTCCGTTCCTGGATGGCGCATGGAAAACGTCATGAAAGCCCTCTCTTTCGGTATAATCTAGTCCAGGGCTTACTAAGATGTCGGAAACATTCATGGTTTCCACTATTTCTTGGGGTACGTTCTTGTAGTAATACTGTATAATACCCCAAAGCCCCGATCCAATGACTAAGACCCCTGTGTTAAGCAGACATAGACTCACGTAGATCAGGATCTCACACATGGGTTTCTGGAAACCTCCTCACAGCGTAAAAGAAGGGTTTCCGAAACCAGGAGCCTTGATTCTAATCCCAACCCCTCAACCTCAGAAGCCGTTAGCTGCAAACCAGGTCTGTTCTGCTGACGGGCCGCATCGTTGAGTGCATCATGAGCGAGCGTATGCTGGACAGGTTCTCAGAGGTTGAGCGTTTGCGGGTTCCGGGTGACTTTGGGATACTATGAATACAGTGGTTGCGATATGGACTCCTAAAATTAAAAGTGTACTTTCTACAACGGGTTCGGGGTTTAGCTTTTGCGGGCTTAGTCAGGATTTTGGGTTCAGCCTCAAGGAGTGCAAGGGCTCAGGATTTGTAGGGCTCCTGCGTTTCAGGGTCGAGGTTTCAGGGTTACGGCTTGCGGCCTGAGGGTTTGTTCAAGGTGACGGAAAAAAACAGGCTGTTGACTCAAAGGACCCTCCTCAGACGCAGCAGTGCAGGGTCTACAGAGTCTATAGGTTTCGGATTGGGGGGTTCAGGGTACATATAAGGCTTACTCGGTGTCATTTCGGTTTAGGTGGGGGTCTTTATTGCTGTTTCCTTGCTTGGGGAAGAGCTAGCTGTGGGCCTGTGGGCTATGTAGCGCTCCATCTTCACCCTAAACCCTAAACCTTAAACCTCAAACCCTAAACCCTCAACCCTAAACCCTAAGCCTTAAACCCTAAACCCTCAACTCTAGACTCTAAACCTCAAACCCCAAACCGAGTTGACCACTTCTTCCATGGGGGTTAACACGAGCAGCGTGGGTGCTTGCGGCATGGCAGGGCGAAGTTGAGGTTGAGTCCCAAAAGGTCCTGGGTACAATTATGGGGGATACGTCCTCAAATCATCGTGGTAATTACTATTCTGGAAACCCTACATTGAAAAGGTCATGGGTAAATTATGGGGAATACTTCCCCAAATCATCATCGTAATTACTATACTATTATGGAAACCCTACATTGTACTATACAGGCACTTTGGACCTTTTGGGAGTTTGCAGACGCAGAACATCCGTTGAAGCTCAGCACGCTGGCGCTTCTCCGCCTGCAGACAAGTGAGGAGTTTTTCGCGTCATGATGCCAACGTACACGCCACACATGTGGAAAGAAAGACGGCCAGGGCTCCGGACATCAAGTTACTGGCCTATGTCCGAGAGAGCCTTCATGCATGACAACATTGTTCCCGAGGCGCCGGATGTTAAGAAGAGAGCCCAAATCCGTGCTGGGAACTGAACTGGCCGAAGCCGCAAAGCTTAAAGGCCCTAAACCCCGAACCCCTGAATCGCAATTTTCTTTAGGCCCCCTTAGCGCCCAGAAGCCCTGATATGCATATTTTATTGGGAATGCCCTTACACCGGTTTAGGGTTTAGGAGATTAGGCTTTGGGGTCTAGGGCACACTGTAGAAACGTCCTATAGTCTCAATTGTAGTTCCTCTTTTCGGTTTAACGAAACATATAAGTAGGATCCTATAAGGTAACCCCGAAAAGGAACTACCAGGGAGATTACAGGGAGAATGTAGAAAAGCCCACAGCCAATAGCCCTGTATATGCAAAGGTCACCAACCCGGGTGCACCTCCTTGGAGTCGTATTGGCCAGTGGTACGGCCACCTCGGCACGACTTCAGATGTTGCGTCCGGGTCTAGGGTTTATAATTTGAGTTTTATGAGTTGAGCACCTCACTATTCGCATGCAAAGTAGGAGCCTTGAGTAATTGGTATAGTGGCATTTCTTGAGGATTTCAGAATACACTGATGGTATACAAACCCGAACATTCCGCTTTGCTTATCTCTACGTCTTCAGGTCTCTGCATGAGGGGCTTGGGGTTAGGGCTAGAAGCTTCAAGTGCTGCACGCTGTTGGCTTTCGGAAGGGCAACAGGCAATATTGGAGCCGAATTTAATGGAGGGGCACCAATACTATTCTGGGGCTTCCTTATTACAAGTTTCTAGTATAATATCCCCCAAAACCCCTGTTCCGCTCATCAACGGCTCCTATATCATAGAACCCTACTGTAGATCCCCTATAAACCTCTTTACAAGGAGCCCTTAAAAGGAGCCCTCTTTGAATCACTAAGGCTCCTATCTATGCCTAAGCCTCCCCAGGCCCTTGAGCTCGAGGTTGCGGTCGAGGGTTTCGGGAAGGGTTTGGGTCTAAGGTCTTTGGGGATTCCTCATTATATTCAGTTATAGAGAATTATAAACCCCCAAAACCCTATTCTAAATATTAACTCTCCTAAACCCTAGACCCACCCAGCACCCCCCAATTACCCTTAAAAGGGCTCTAATCTTTCTCACTTAGGGACCACAATCAAGGGCAGCTGGGGGGTTCGGGTCTAAGGTTTATGCTTTAGGGGTTTGGGGTTTAGGGTTTCGGATTTGTGGCTTAGGGTTCAGGTTTTGGGGTTTAGGGTTTTATTAGGTGTAGGGTTGCACTGCTTACAGGAAGCAGGTGCTCTGCTGTACATTTCCGCGAGGACAACTCTTACGCTTGAACAGGGGCATATGGCTATCAATAAAGTCGTAGGTATTATGGGGTTTGAAAGATAAAAGTTGAAGGTATGTTGAATAGCTTCGACATGGAGTCCTTTGCAAACATCCAAGTGTGTGTTTAAGGCTTCTGGTCGACCCTGGATTTTTTTGGTTATGGGGGTTAATGCTTTGAGGTTCAGGGCTTGCGTCACGTTTAGGGTTCAGGGCGATGACGATTTGGATTTCGGGATTTCTCGATCTCTGGCGGTGCCGTCCTAAAGCAGCAGTTGGTAACTCCCAGAAGCCGTGTGAATCGATCCAGACCATCTATGCGTCTATACCTATGCTAGCAGCTAGCAGGCCCAAAGAAAAATCTCGACGCCCAATATCCTTAATGTCTCTTTGTCACAGGCGCACACACGGGTCCAAGTACCTCAGAATCATAAACTCTCCCAAATATGAACCTACATTGCACAACTACTATCCTAAACCCAATTACCTCATTATTGGGTCCTTTGGACGACACCTTGGGGGTAGCTCTCAGCTGTGGCTCTGCTTGTGTCCCGGACCAGCATCGGACCATCGACATTCTGTCTGGTGCTTAGTAGGGAGGGGGGGAATGGATCCCAATGGTAGTCCCTATATAATCCCCAATAATAGTCCTTGTAATCCATGCCCCCATTCGGTACTAAGAACCAGACAGTACTGTATGATATTGTGCTGTACACTCCCCTCTCGTGATACTTGTGCGAAGCGAACCTAAACTACATGAGAGACCGTATCTCTGGGCTGTGAGTGCAAAGCACCCCATGAAACCCACAACGGTCCAAGCACTTGGTAATCATATATCCTCCCGAATACGAGCGTACACGAATACTATCAAGTCTTCAAGTATCTTAACATCCGGTCTGTTGGATTTTTAGGATAGGGTTTTTCACTTTGGGGTTGAAGCCCTGGCAAAAGATCTGAGGATGGGAAATCCCAAACCCTAAACCCTAAACAAAGCTACTTTGGAGAAAGGGTGCACATCAACTTAAAAAAAAACCTAAATAAAGTGACCCGAGGATGGGAATCCGGCCCGATTACCTCCAAGCACTACGCGCACGTCACGCCCATGCGCGGCCACTTCGCGTGGCAGAAGGGCTGGGGACCGTGCCTTGCCTTGTTTAAAGGGTTGCTACAAGGGCCACTATAAGAGGGTTTAGGGTTTAGGGTTTAGGGTTCCAAAGGACCCAATAATCAGGTACTCATTTTTGGGATAGTAGTTACGTAGGTTAGGATTTGGAGAGTATATGATTATCAGGTACTTGGACCGTTGGGGAAAACTATGAAGGCCACTATAAGGTTTCTGTAAGGGTTATGATAAGATACTGTAAGACTTCCTTAAGGGTTGCTATAAGGAATACTATAAGTTTATGCCGTGCCTTGCCTTGGTTGATAGTACAAGCCCTAAACCCTGTAAACCCTAGACCCTAAGCTATAGTCTCCTCAGGAATTATTTCCTACAGTTCCATATAAAACCCA
This sequence comes from Symbiodinium sp. CCMP2592, assembly GCA_905221615.1. Lineage (NCBI taxonomy): Eukaryota > Dinophyceae > Suessiales > Symbiodiniaceae > Symbiodinium > Symbiodinium sp. CCMP2592. The sequence goes on along the minus strand of CAJNDT010003068.1, from coordinate 500,991 downwards.
AGAGAGTATTAGACATGCTAGTTTATCATGGTCCTTTTGGGGCTATACTTGCTAACAAATGAATTTGAGACCCACGTTTTGAGGTTTTAGGGCCCGAGGGTTTAGGGCTTGTAAAGATTGTAAAGTTTCCCCTATGCCTCCAGGGACCTTACTGTGGGGTCCTTTAGGGGTCTAGGGCCCTAACTATGAGGTCCTTGGAGGGATAGAGTTTCCGGCTTCAGGATTGTGGTGTTCGGGGTGAGGAGCTTCAGGATTTCAGAATAAAAAAAGATTGTCACAGTAGTGGCGTGACATACTACTGCCACGTATCGCTGTCATGATAACAGAGACGCTGGCCTTTCAGAGCTCAGATGTTGCCCTAAGGGTCCATGTACCCAAATGGTATATACTTTGGCACCAAAATCTACATAGGGACTACTTTACGGCCAAAGTATCTACTATAATTTGGGTACATGGACCCTATACCCTAAGCCCTTATGGTACCCTTAAAGGAGCCCTATTGGGGTACATGGACCCCTTCGGGGCTGGCATGACTTTGGGGCAGGGGGGCGGTCGGCGTAGGCGTTTGCAGGCGCTGCGTCGCGAGACGGTGAAGGGCTTAGGATTTATAATTAGGGTTTAGGGAATTCGGGTCGGGGTTGAGAGCCGCTTTGGGGTTCCTAATAACATCCTAATAGTCGGCCAGATACTAGCCTGCATAAGTTTCGTACTAACCCTATCCCTCCAAGGACCTCATAGTTATAGGGCCCTAGACCCCTTAAAGACCCCATAGTAAGGTCCTTGGAGGCATAGGCGAATACTTACGTAATTCGGTCATTGCAGTCATTGCAGTTGCGGATGGGGTGTTGGGATGCGGAGCTTAGGTCGAGGCTAGGGGGTGTAGACAGGGCTTTCTGAACTCTGCACTTGGTGGTCTGTGGCAAAGATGCATTTGTGTAATTTTTGTGTCTCCTTCTCTCTTCTCTTCTTTCGTTTCCTTTTTCCCTGGTTATTCTTTGTTTCCCTTTTTCTTCGTCTTTTTTCGTGCAGCATGAAGGTCAGGCGTAAAGAGTTGAGGGCCTTGGGCTTGGCCTTCAGGTTGGCGAGGCTTCGAGTGTAATGAAGGGGCCTGTAAATCATTACCTATTTTTTGGGGGGGGTGGGGGGTGGGGGGAAGGGGGGTTTCTTAAGATATTTATAGTATAATATATCCACAAACCCTCTTACAATCATTAGGGCCCCTATGTTGTGGTTGTAGACAGCCCTGCGCCTACCGTCCCCCGGCTCGAAATCTGTTGACGCGGCGCAGGGGATAGGGCACAGGGCCTAAACCCCAAAGTTTGAAGAACTAGCGATACATTCTCGTGCATTCCCTATGTAACTCTGGGATATCATACGGGAGTTTCCGACAATTAGGAATACCTTATTTTGGGGTCGTTATTATGGGTCCTACCATTTAAAAATTTAGGGTACTATATTACATCCCCTATCTTCGGAAACTCCCGCATCCAAAGCCCTGTGTAGCCTAAGACTATCAGGAACGGCCCATGTACTATTTAGGTCTCACCCTTAACCTTCAACCGTAGCATGCGCTGAGCCCCAAATCCTAAACCCCAAGCGCCAAATCCGAAACTCTGAACCCCTCATGGCTTGAAGGCAGGGGCAGCAAGAGCTGTGGGCAAGCGATATGTTCGGATTCCACCCTGAGGCGGATCCGTGGGCCATAGTAAGTAGAACAGATACGGGTCTCTTGAAACGAATTCTTAATTCTTGTATGAGTTTGTACAGGGTTAGACATTTTTTATGAGGGCCTTTAGAGTTAGAACGTTGTTTTGGGGTGCTTGAGTTCTACGGGGAGCAGTTGAATCCTCGGCGGTATATGTTAAATGCGTAACATGGAACTTCCCAGTATGTATCGTCTATGCGCAACGCCCCTGCAACACAATGTATCTGCCGTTGAAATGTTTCGCTTCCGTTGTCCAGGAGATCGTTTTTATGCTTAGGACTTGTTGTATAGACAAGTAGATACTCCAAACAAGCGGTAGGGTATCTGCCTACAGGTAGGCATGCATTCCCAAAGCTCCCAATCGCCCTTAAGCGAGGTCTTCCATTTTAGAGAGCTGCTACTTTCTGCTGTCTATCTATCTATATGGGAGTTTCCGACAATAGGGGACCCTAATATAGTGCCCTGAATAGTAGGATCCTTATTCTAGGGACCCCAAAATCAGGTACTCCCTATTTTTCGGAAGCTCCCATATCCATCTATCTATTTATATGGGAACCTAAACCTCGCATGCCAGATCCCACACCCTTAACTTGCCCGAAACCCTAAACTCATAGGAGGCCAGAAGGGGTTTTAGCCTAAGGGATTAGGGTTCCCATAATAGGGTCCATGTTAAGGAATCCCTACCCCAAGAACCTTAAACCGCCCCTTTTGGCCTCCCATCAGAAACCCTGGGCTTTCAAAGAGCTAAGCACGGATCGGAGAAAGGATGCGATAAACATCGCCCCTATACCTCAGCCGCTGGAATCCCCCTGCCGCCTTGTCCGCGTTTTAACATAGGGGCCTTGATAATGGGCATAGGGTTTTGGGACCCATTATACTATAAGCATAAAAAGGCACTGAAGCATAAGGCCAGCAGTCGAAATCCGTAAGTCCCAACAACAGCTCTCTACACGAGCAATGCAGCCGGAGCAGTTGGTACTTGATGTCCCTTTGTAGTCCCACCTTAACCCTAACGAACCTACCTTATTAGGGTTCCATATTATGATTTCCTTCTATAATTCCTTAAAAAGGTAGGTTCTTCAGGGGTAAGGCAAGAGAAGCAATTCTCCCAAACTCCTCATTCTAGTTACGTTCGAATCATGATCATGAGGGGCCCTTTGCTAAACCAACCCTGAAAGCCTTATTACGAAACCTTAGATGAAGCTCTACTACAAAACTCCAATATAGCACCACAAGACCTGCATCAAATCTGTCTGAAGTCAAAGCAAAACGGGTTAGGGTTTAGGGTTTACCCTAAACCCTAAACCAAGCCGCAAGTGGTCAGGCCGACATGCACTGGGCAGAGGACGAAGGCCCGGCTCCCTTGGTGGGAGCAGCCGGCCATGGAGAGAATACTTGGTATGAGACACGGCTGGAAGGCATAGTTAGGCTTTCTTCTTCTTCGGCCAGACTTGGGTTCCGTCGGAACGCGGGCAAGGTTAGGGTTTAGGGTTTAGGGTTTCATAATATAAGAGCCTCAATAATTACCAATAGTATTTTTGGGGGTAACCCTAGTCTAACTATTAAAACCGATATGAGACGCGGCTGGAATGCATAGTTAGGGCTTAGGGTTTAGGCTGTAAGGTTTCATAATATAGGAGTTTAAATATTTACCAATATCATTTTTTGGGGGGGTCCTTATTATACTTGTAGTATAATGGGGCCTAAAACCCTAGTCTAATTATTAAGCCCGGTATGAGACACGGCTGCAACGTAGGGTTCAGGCTTAGGGTTGGGGCTTCGGCTTCGGATGGCTTTGGGCTTAGAGGTTTTAGTCCGAACATGTGATGAGTTTTTGTGCGTATTGGGAACCCTAAACTGGGACGAGAGGGGTTGAGGTTTCCCGGACAGTGAAAGTTAGGGTTAAGTTTTTTGTTGTTGCCGAGCTACTATACTACTGCTACTACTGCTCCTACTCCTGCTCCTACTCCTGCTCCTGCTCCTGCTGCTGGTGGTGCTGCTGCTACTGCTGCTACTGCTACTGCGAGTCGTGCTGCTACTGCTGCTAGCGCTGCTACTCTGCTACTCTGCCTCTCTGCCACTCTGCCACTCTGCCACTCTGCTACTCTGCTACTGTTACTGCGGAGGTTTTGCTTGACACATCCCAAAGACGGTTTTCGTCCAGGTTCAGCATTTGGAACGTAGATAAGCTTTGCACCCCAGAACCTTAAGCTTCGACAATCCTCTAATCTCTGCACCCTATGTCTGCAATCGTCTTTGGGCATCCTTTCATTCAAGTATAGCAGAACGAAGTTTTGCTTGGAGAGCTTTGATTCATGAGACATCCCAAGCATGTCAACGTTTGGGCCCAGAGCTGAATTTCAAATTTTGGCAACGGAAAATCATGCAATCCGCATGCCCCAACCCTAAACGCCCGATTAGCAGCAACAAATATAACAACCATGATATACACCCAACCCTGACCTGCCCAAGATCACAGCCATTGCAGACATTCCGATTTCAAAGCACGGAGGCCAGCTCAATGACCCACAATTCCGAAACTCCCAAACCGCTGAACCCAAGCCCTGAACTCTGGACTGATGGTCGGAGTGCATCTCAGGAAGGTGTTATCAAGTACGGTCGTGTGTGGCTTGGTTGCATCGAGCCAGGTCGTGCATCACCATTAGATGATGAGATAAGGGTTAAACAGTTTAGGATAGCTGTTGAGGTTAGCAGCAGGTTGCTGCGGGCAGTCCTCCGCAGCCCGAGCAAGTACAGTAACGAGCTTGCTGAACAACTAAAAGATGCTGATGCTCGCCTAAAAACTTGTCAGTCAAGTAGCTGCGCAGAGTACCTCTTGGAGAAGCGGATTTGTTCAGAGTAGGGGCAGCCTTGCTGTTGCTTCCTGCTTTCCCTTTCTCCAGGTACAGCGGTGGACACGACTGGTTGGACAGCGGCGGCCATCGTCGACTGCGTGCCATCGTTCCAGGCTCGAGCTAAGGTCGCCCAATTCTGGACGTCTGCTACACATAACTATGTGTATGTATATATATATATATGTATGTATACAATCTTCTGTGCCATCAGGTTTCGCCATATCATCTCATGGTAGCTACCCTGATTATAGGCCCTGATTCGATGTCCTGTGGTCTGACATTTTCTGCCTGCCGCCCTCGTGCCGCAGCGGCTTTGCGCGTGTGAAAAGCTCAAGTATACAGTAGTGGGGCAAAAAAACATGGTGGGTAATTCTTCACGTTCTGTTACACTCACTCATGGGCTTACTTCCATTAAGCTATGTGCTTGCATAGAAATCACGGTCTTAACCTGTCTTCATCTTTATGAATGTCGTTCTGTATCGTCACATGCCGTGGTTCACGATATGCATGAATCGAAGAGATGTATGATGGCTACAGTCGCAGATTGTCGGAGTCTTCTGAAGACAGGTCTCTTACTTACGGCGATCCAGAATGTCAATACCGGCCCAACTTGGTGCAAGTAAGAAAATTGCAGTAGAGTAAGTTTGCTCAGTGTCGTTCTTTTCGAGACGTGACGAGCGAGCTTGACACAGCGGCTCCCCAGTGCTTGTTTTCACCCTATTAATGTCTGTACCTGACTGTTTTCTTTCAAGGCCGAACCTTGCTCACATACTCCGAGTGTAACCCTACACCCCACGACCTCCATGGAATGGAGTACACTTCTTTGGAAATACTTATTGGTTTGGCTCGTTGGGAACCCAGAACAAGAAACTGAGATACCATGAAGTGTTTAGGGTTTACTTTGGGTTTTGCGGCTTGGGCTCCCTAAACCTAAACCCTAAGCTTGATAGGCGACGTTTCTCCATTAGATTCCAGACTTTCCTCGCACTTAAACATCGGGCTGGAATACTTTCGTTTTCTGCCTTTTGGAATCCTGAGCCTACCTATAGTCTTCGTTGTAGTTCTTCGTTTGGGTTCCTTTGTAATCCCATAAAGGAACTACTATTATGGGGCCTATGGGTAGTCAACACACGACCAAGACCCTGTAAATACTAAATCGAAATTGCCAGGCATCGTGCGCCCCGTTGTGCCGGCCCCCATCTCCTGGCCAGCTATGGTGAGAAACCCAGTCACCGTTCGTGGCCCGAGAAATGTGTCGTCACGTAGCGCCTTAGGGTTCTGGATAGTAAATTTCATCCGGGAGGGCGGGCCTGGTTTGCGCAGGTTGTTGGAGCAGACAAGGTGTAAACTACATGTTTCACTTAGGTGCGTGGTTTGCTGTGAGCGCAACACAAAAAACCTTAGTGCCTTCCCCCTAAACCCTAAACTTCCCGAATCCCAGGCTCGAATCTCGCGATTTTCTGAAGTGTGCAAAACAGAAGCTGGCAAACCCTAAACCCTAAACCCTAAACCCTAAACCCTAAACCCTAAACCCTAAACCCTAAACCCTAAACCCTAAACTCAAGGCATAGGCCGCCCACCTACTGTGAGTGGGCGGCGCTGAAGCCCCTCGACCTCGATGGCGCAGAGCGAACCAAGACGCCTGCCCGCCTCTCCACAGCCATGGGGACGGTAGCACCCACGTCAAGCCCGGTACCGGAGCAGGTTCTCCTCGGGACCAGTACTGGTCCCTATTAAAGTAAATACCCTAAACCCCAACCCCTTCGCTCTGGAGGTGCTTTCCCATTTGGGCCCCCCTCCAAAAAGGGACCCCCCAGGGGGGGCCTGGGCCTGCAGCGAGCAGAGTTCAAGGACCTAGGTGCCTCCAGGCCGGTCCTAGCTGTGACTTTGGACAAAAACTGTTTTTTTGCCTTTTCGGCTTTTTGGCCCCCCAGCCCTACCCAACCCTGGCCCCCCCTGGCCCCCCCTGGCCCCCCCTGGCCCCCCTGGCCCCCCCTGGCCCCCTCTGGCCCCCCCTGGCCCCCCCCGGCCCCCCCTCACCCCCCCTCCCCCCTCTGGCCTTGACCACTTGGCTCTCTGGCCTCCCTGGCCCCCTCACCTACCTGGCCCTGCCCTGCTTTGCCCCGCCTGAGGTTGAAGAAAAAGAAAACCGTAGACTGAGTTTAGGTGCTAAACCCTAAAAGGAATAGGTTTGGGTGGTTTGGCCGCCTTAGACGGCGTGGGGTGGGAGAGTGAATAAAAAGAGCCAACCACAATCAGGCTCAAACGTTGAATCGCTTGAGGACGATGCACTCGAAATTACACTGTCGCAAGCTACTCCCGCTTAGGCGCCATTCTACGGCAAACCCTAAACCCTAAACCCTAAACCCTAAACCCTAAACCCTAAACCCTAAACCCTAAACCTCTCTACCTATAGTAATTTAAACCTTAATGGCTTCGTGGCCGCCTGACGTTTTCAGCTGATCAACTTCATCAATCTTCGTGGCCGCATCATCAATCTTCGTGGCCCTAAACCGTTCGTCCGAGATTTAGGGCGGCCCTAAACCGTACCCCCAGATTTAGGGACCGTTCGTCCGAGATTTAGGGCGAAGGGTTTAGGGCCCTAAACCGTTCGTCCGAGATTTAGGGCGGTTTTTTCATCAATCTTCGTGGCCGCATCATCAATCTTCGTGGCCGCATCATCAATCTTCGTGGCCGCATCATCAATCTTCGTGGCCGCATCATCAATCTTCGTGGCCAAACCCTTGGCCCGAGATTTAGGGCCTAAACCCTTGGCCCGAGATTTAGGGCCTAAACCCTTGGCCCGAGATTTAGGGCCTAAACCCTTGGCCCGAGATTTAGGGCCTAAACCCTTGGCCCGAGATTTAGGGCCTAACCCTTGGCCCGAGATTTAGGGCCTAAACCCTTGGCCCGAGATTTAGGGCCTAAACCCTTGGCGCGAGATTTAGGGCCTAAACCCTTGGCCCGAGATTTAGGGCCTAAACCCTTGGCCCGAGATTTAGGGCCTAAACCCTTGGCCCGAGATTTAGGGCCTAAACCCTTGGCCCGAGATTTAGGGCCTAAACCCTTGGCCCGAGATTTAGGGCCTAAACCCTTGGCCCGAGATTTAGGGCCTAAACCCTTGGCCCGAGATTTAGGGCCTAAACCCTTGGCCCGAGATTTAGGGCCTAAACCCTTGGCCCGAGATTTAGGGCCTAAACCCTTGGCCCGAGATTTAGGGCCTAAACCCTTGGCCCGAGATTTAGGGCCTAAACCCTTGGCCCGAGATTTAGGGCCTAAACCCTTGGCCCGAGATTTAGGGCCTAATTTTCCTGCAAGAGATTTTCCTTCCTAACGCCCCAATAAGCGAAACAATTCTGCAAGAGGTTTTCCTTCCTAACGCCCTAATAAGCGAAACAATTCTGCAAGAGGTTTTCCTTCCTAACGCCCCAATAAGCGAAACAATTCTACAAGAGGTTTTCCTTCCTAACGCCCCAATAAGCGAAACAATTCTGCAAGAGTTTTTCAATCTTAAAGCTCCAATAAGCGAAGAACAAGACGAGGATAGCAAGGAATATAAAGACTCATTAATTAACGAAGTTTCCTGCAGCATAGTTTGATGTTTTCTTTTTGTTTTTGTAGTATCTTGCGGCCATGTGTGCTATGATTCTATAAGCTAGGAAGAAGTTGTGTCCATTGTTAACAAAAAAACATATGCACAAAGGCGAGATAGTATGCAAAATAAAAAGTATTATTAAAAGAAGTTCCTAAGAAGAATCGTGTTCTATCCGAATATAAAATAAAGATTGTTATTTCATAATGTGAGGGGAACCTATGGGCGGGTGGGGTTTTGACTTGAAATAGCTTGACTTGAAATTTCCAAAGTCAGAGAAGCTGAACCCTAAACCCTAAACCCTAAACCCTAAACCCTAAACCCTAAACCCTAAACCTCTCTACCTATAGTAATTTAAACCTTAATGGCTTCGTGGCCGCCTGACGTTTTCAGCTGATCAACTTCATCAATCTTCGTGGCCGCATCATCAATCTTCGTGGCCCTAAACCGTTCGTCCGAGATTTAGGGCGGCCCTAAACCGTACCCCCAGATTTAGGGACCGTTCGTCCGAGATTTAGGGCGAAGGGTTTAGGGCCCTAAACCGTTCGTCCGAGATTTAGGGCGGTTTTTTCATCAATCTTCGTGGCCGCATCATCAATCTTCGTGGCCGCATCATCAATCTTCGTGGCCGCATCATCAATCTTCGTGGCCGCATCATCAATCTTCGTGGCCAAACCCTTGGCCCGAGATTTAGGGCCTAAACCCTTGGCCCGAGATTTAGGGCCTAAACCCTTGGCCCGAGATTTAGGGCCTAAACCCTTGGCCCGAGATTTAGGGCCTAAACCCTTGGCCCGAGATTTAGGGCCTAAACCCTTGGCCCGAGATTTAGGGCCTAAACCCTTGGCCCGAGATTTAGGGCCTAAACCCTTGGCCCGAGATTTAGGGCCTAAACCCTTGGCCCGAGATTTAGGGCCTAAACCCTTGGCCCGAGATTTAGGGCCTAAACCCTTGGCCCGAGATTTAGGGCCTAAACCCTTGGCCCGAGATTTAGGGCCTAAACCCTTGGCCCGAGATTTAGGGCCTAAACCCTTGGCCCGAGATTTAGGGCCTAAACCCTTGGCCCGAGATTTAGGGCCTAAACCCTTGGCCCGAGATTTAGGGCCTAAACCCTTGGCCCGAGATTTAGGGCCTAAACCCTTGGCCCGAGATTTAGGGCCTAAACCCTTGGCCCGAGATTTAGGGCCTAAACCCTTGGCCCGAGATTTAGGGCCTAAACCCTTGGCCCGAGATTTAGGGCCTAAACCCTTGGCCCGAGATTTAGGGCCTAAACCCTTGCCCCGAGATTTAGGGCCTAAACCCTTGGCCCGAGATTTAGGGCCTAAACCCTTGGCCCGAGATTTAGGGCCTAAACCCTCGGCCCGAGATTTAGGGCCTAAACCCTTGGCCAATCAATTCTGCAAGAGATTTTCCTTCCTAACGCCCCAATAAGCGAAACAATTCTGCAAGAGGTTTTCCTTCCTAACGCCCTAATAAGCGAAACAATTCTGCAAGAGTTTTTCAATCTTAAAGCTCCAATAAGCGAAGAACAAGACGAGGATAGCAAGGAATATAAAGACTCATTAATTAACGAAGTTTCCTGCAGCATAGTTTGATGTTTTCTTTTTTGTTTTTGTAGTATCTTGCGGCCATGTGTGCTATGATTCTATAAGCTAGGAAGAAGTTGTGTCCATTGTTAACAAAAAAACATATGCACAAAGGCGAGATAGTATGCAAAATAAAAAGTATTATTAAAAGAAGTTCCTAAGAAGAATCGTGTTCTATCCGAATATAAAATAAAGATTGTTATTTCATAATGTGAGGGGAACCTATGGGCGGGTGGGGTTTTGATTTGAAATAGCTTGACTTGAAATTTCCAAAGTCAGAGAAGCTGAACCCTAAACCCTAAACCCTAAACCCTAAACCCGAAAGCCCCAAGCCTTGATAGATGCGAGGTTCAACGGATTAACTTCTTGGCGATGCTCGTGTTTGATGTTTCCCTAAGGGTCCATGTACCCATATAGAGATACATGGGCCCCAATGTACCTATATAGGGACTACATTAAGGCCAATGTATATACTATATGAGTACATGGACCCTTAGGGTTTTGAAAACGGAGCCAAGAAACATCGATGCGCGCGGCTCGACGGTTCAGGCTCCTGTCAGGAGCCATGCAGAAACCACAAATCCGTTGAAGTGCAGTCGCTGCATTGCATGCAATAACATTTCTATATGCTGTCATCCCTAACTCTCTAGCCCTAAGCCATCCTAAACCTAGAAAGCCCCAACTCCCCCGTATACCCTAAGCCCTAAACCCTAAACTGTAGACATCGAATTTCTGTTCTATGCATCGGCTAGGAAAGTAAAAGAGATTGCGCTTGACAAGTTCTGGAGCCATGCCTCCGGATCCGACTGTTTATGCGGTGTGGTTGTGCGGGGCCGGATCAAAGCGCTTACGGGGCTACAGCGGTCACTATCAGTCTCTTCGTGTGTCAGATGAGCAGCATCTGCGAATGCTGCTTCTTGACACTCGCGATGCAGCGGACGCAAAGCTGGCTGATGCCCAGCTTCCTTTGCATGACTTGATGGGCACCCAGCACAGGGCTTTGGCAGAGCGTCTAGTTGGCCTTTCATTTGTGAGACTGCAGTCTATCTACACATCTCGCCTGGATCATTTGAATCCAGAACAGCGGGTGGTGTCATTTGGGGTAGTTGTCAAGATTAGGGCCCATTTTTGGGTATCCTAAATATTAGGTGCCGTACTATAATAAGGACCCAAAAAGGGACCCTAATTTCGACAACCACCCAAAAGCTAGACTTTCCGCTTCGCATTGTTTCTTCATTACGATTCCTGTTGAAGTGTCCTTATTACCAGCGCACGCCCACGTTAATGTCTGTGCTTACAGTAGCAGTATACCTGGTCTAAGTCGCCACTGCCTGCAGAAGCCTGCAGATTCATAGACGAATATAGGGGCCTACGAAATAATTACCATCATAAATATAACGAGAGTATCATATGCCCCGAAACCCTATTCTAACTATTTATGCCCCTATGTTGTAGACTATAACACCGCCTTTGACTTGGAAACCCTGCGAGAACACATCCATGCATCACTAGGTCCAGCTACATTCCCCTGAACCTTAGGATTCAGGGTTTAGGGTCTAGGGTTAAATGCCTCTGCCTTGAGTCTGCTTGAACCTGTGCTGGGCCTTTGCCTGTGCCTGCCTGTGCCTGCCCCCCTGCCCTGGCCCTGGCCCTGCCCCGCCCTCCCCTGCCCCTGCCCCCTGCTCAACCAGCCTTAGGTCTTCCCTGTGCTGACGACGACGACCAAGTGCCTTGAGTTGGCTGCGAAGCGACGGCAGCGACGGCGACGACGACGAGATGATTGGTGTGTTCGTGTGTGCATGTGCATGTGCGAATTGGCGAACCGGTGTCCGTGCGGCTGGAAAGTGTACATGTAAAGAAGAGGAGTGGTAATGCTTGTGCAAGAGTTTTCGGGTTTAGGGTCTAAGCCCGAAAACCAGACTGTGTGCAGTGCAGCTTGAGGGTATGTGCAGTGGACCACAAGTGGGGCCCCGGGCTCACACTTGGGCCAAAGGTGAGAAGCTTATTTGCAAAGTAACTTGGTGCGATCTTCAAGCTTGTGTGTGACTTGTTGGTACAGCTTTGAAGTAGCTGATGTGCAGTGCGAGTTGGTGCGACCTTGAAGCTTGTGTGTGACTTGGTAGGACTGCGAAGTAGCTTATTGTATGCAGTGTGACTTGGTGCTACCTTGGAGGCCGTTGTATTCGTGCATGACTCAAAAGCCATTGTATGTGTGTGGAAAATTGGAAGTCTTTGCTGGGTTCGCGATTCGTGCAAAAGTGACAGGAAAGGGGAGGAGGGGGGGTGGTCGGGTTGAAAATTGGGCTCAGGGGGGAAGTGTGTGATGGGTGGGTGTAAACTGTGCTGCCTTGTATGTGCAGAGAGCCTTGTGTATCTGTCTGTGCTCAGTCATGCAATGTGTGTGTGCTTTTACAGCAAGCCTTGTGTGTGCAGTTGATCAGTGCAATTCAACTGTTCGTGCTGCTGGTGCTCCTGCTCCAGCTCCAGCTCCTGCTCCTGCTCCCCTCCTGCTCCTCCTGCTGCTGCTCCTGCTGCTCCTGCTCCCTCCTGCTCCTGCTCCCCTCCTGATCCTGCTTCTGCTCTCTCTGCTCCTCCTGCTGCTGCTGCTGCTCCTGCTGCCTCTGTGTGGAAAACTGTGTGCAGCCTGTGAATGAATGTAGTTGTTGGTGCTTGGAGGGGTCCGTGTGAGTGCGAAAGGAAAGTAGTGACCAGTGCCGCCGACATGATGGCTTGTGCCCTTGTGCATGCTCTCGTTCTTCTGTCCCTTTGCTTGTGCAGCTGCAGCCGACAAGATTGAAGCAAGTATTGCCAGAAGCCTTGTGTGTGTGTGTGTATGCTCTGAAGGCAAGGCCTCTGTGTGCAAATAGATAGTATCTGTGCAAGTGCAACCTGTGAATGCAGGTAGTTGCTGGTGCTTGGAGTCCGTGTGAGTGCGAAAGGAAAGTCGTGCCACCGAAATGGCTTTGGCCCTTGTGCATGCTCTTGCTCTTGTGTCCATTTGCTTCTACGACTGACGAGGTTTGGGCAATAGTTGAAGATTTGGGCCTCCAATTGCCTTTCTGGGCCAGCCGAGGAGGTTTAAGTAAATTGAAGATTTGGACCTCCAGTTGCCTGTTTGGGCCAGCGAGGAGGTTTGAGTAAATTGAAGATTGCCAGCCTGGGGCCAGCGACAAGGTTTGAGTAAATTGAAGGTTGGAGCCTCCAAGTAGATTGAAGATTTTGGCCTCCAGTTACCGGTCTGGGCCAGGCGAGGAGGCTTGAGTAAATTGTAGCTTGGAGCCTGCCTTTCTGTGAGATGGTGCCTTGGGCAGGCAAGGAGAATTAAGTAAATTGAATGAAGATTTGAGCCTGCAGTTGCCTTTCTGTGAGAGATGTGTGTGTGTGTGTGTGTGTGTGTGTGCCAGTTGAAGGCTGTGCCAATTGAATGAACCAGATTTAAGACATGTGTGCGAGTGGACCGTGTGTTTAGACTTGACCCGCCCCCTGCCCTCTGCCCCCCCTTGCCTTGAATGCTTGAGCTCGGTGTGCCTGTTTCTGTGTGCATGTGCATGTGCAAGTTGAATAAGCAGCCAGCGAATGCTTTGAAAGCCCTTGAACCAGCATTGGGTGCTCTGTGCTGGCGACACATGGTTTTTGCAGGATTCCAATGCCTAGATCCTTGCCTGTGGAGAGCAGCCTGGCTGGAGCCAGGTTTAAAGGGCCTGAAAGCCTAGAAAACTCATGGTTTTTGTAGGATTCCAGTTCTAGGCTTTGAAGCTTGCCTGTGGGCTTGTGCCAGGTTTGAAGGGCCTGAAAGCCTAGAAAACTCATGGTTTTGCAGGATTCCAGCTCTAGGCTTTGAAGCTTGCCTGTGGAGAGCAGCCTGGCTGGAGCCAGGTTTAAAGGGCCTGAAAGCCTAGAAAACTTATGGTTTTGCAGGATTCCAGCTCGAGGCTTTGAAGCTTGCCTGTGGGCTTGCGACAGGTTTAAAGGGCTTGAAAGCCTAGAAAATTCATGGTTTCTGCAGGATTCCAGCTCTAGGCTTTGAAGCTTGCCTGTGGGCTGTTGCCAGGTTTAAAGGGCCTGAAAGCCTAGAAAATTCATGGTTGGTGCAGGATTCCAGTTCTAGGCTTGTGCCAGGTTTAAAGGGCTTGAAAGCCTAGAAAACTCATGGTTTTTGTCGGATTCCAGTTCTAGGCTTTGAAGCTTGCCTGTGGAATTTAGCCTGGCCAGTGCCAGGTTTGAGCAAACCCAAGGCTTGTGCAGGGCTTCTGTGGAACACAGCCTGGCTTGTGCAAGGTTCAAAGGGGCTTTGGTTTGTGTTGGAATGCCTCGGGCTGTGTTGGAGTGTAAAGGCGAAAAACGTGCGACCTTGAGCATGTGTGCTATGCGACTGGGTGCAATTTTGAAGCAGTCTGTGTGCGATGCGATTTGGTGTGATTTCAGGCAGCTTCTGTGAAGCTTTAAGCTAGTCCACCCATGCCTTGTTCCCAAGGTGGGGGGTGTCGAGCTCAAAATCGGTCCAGGGCGGAAACGGAGTGGGTGGATGCCTGTGTTCAAGGCGATGTGGTGCGACTGTCAAGCAGCTTGTCGTGTGCAGTCTGACTTGGTGTGTTGGTGTAACCTTGAAGCAGCTTGTGTGCAGTGCGACTTGAGGGCTGAGCTTTGTTCTTCAAGGTGCAGTGGCGGAAAATGCGTGACTTCGAATCAGCCTGGTGTATGTGTGTGTGCAGCTCTGGGACATGAGTGACATTGTGCGAAGATTGCGATGTCGGTTGACTAATTGCTGAAGTATATAATGTGCGAAGATTGCAACGGGATTGAAGCAGCAGCTTATGAGATGTGCTTGTGTGCAAGGCTTGATGGTATGAGTGGATTTGGCTGTGGCACTTGAGAGAAGCTTGGCTGCATAGCCGGCTGAGCTCCTTCAAAGTTGCAGGTGTGTTTGTGTGATTGGCTATGCTTGACTTGCAAAGTGGCTCGCCTGCAGCTGCTTTTGCTTTCGAGAAGCTTAATTGTTACTATTCCTTCTTGCAATTATGTCTGCAAGACACCACCGGCCAGGGCCTTATCATGTCGGCCCAGGCGGCGAAGGTGTGAGAGAAAGGAGGCTATTTGCACCGGCTCTGCCTACCCACTGCCTGACCATCACCACTCCAACCTGGCTTCGGTGAATGCAGGGAGTGCAATACCGCTTGGCAGGCAATGGGACATCGATTATGTATGCTTGGAGCTGACCCCCTCAGCCCTGTGCCACTTTTCTCAGTACTGGGTGCTGGGTGGACAGGCCTCTAGGCACCCAAGATCAGACTTCCCCGATGGCTTGGAGCTCTGCTCCGGCAAGCCTTTTTACCTCCGGCTGCAAAGCACTGCTGACCAACCCTTAGGGGAGGTTTCCAGAGCCTTGGCCCTCGCTTTGATGG
Source organism: Symbiodinium sp. CCMP2592 (assembly GCA_905221615.1). Taxonomy (NCBI): domain Eukaryota; class Dinophyceae; order Suessiales; family Symbiodiniaceae; genus Symbiodinium; species Symbiodinium sp. CCMP2592. The sequence goes on along the minus strand of CAJNDT010003068.1, from coordinate 485,854 downwards.
CAGGCTCTGGAGGCCACCCCGTCCTTGTTCCTCCTCATGGACAGGAAGGGTTGTGTCTTGGGAAAAAGGAGAGGCTGTGTGCTGCCACAACTCTGGCGGCAGCACTGCAGCAGCTGCCTGGTGCAGCAGAGTGGGCCTCCCACTATAAACTGTTCCTCTGCAATTATGGGGGAAAATTCCCGGCCAGGGAGTTCTGGACCAACTCCTTGGAGCCCACCTACACTGCCATTGTCCAAGATGTCGGCCAAGCAACAGCTGACGAGATGTGGGACTCCATGGTTTTGGACTGGGGAACCCAGAGCAAGCTACAGGAGGATTCATCTTTCTTTGTTTTGTTGTGTATGTCAATTAATCCTTGGGCACGTTTGTGCAATGCCTCCAAAAGCTTTCAGCCTCTAAGCTGCACAGAACCTTCTTTCTCATGTCATTTCGAACCCTGCAGGCCAATGGTGTCGCTGTGGTTGCTCCGGTCGATCATTTCCCGGATACACAGCATTGGTGCTTCTGGAACAACAGGTCTGGGTACTCCATGTTCGGTGGCTTGTGCCCCGGCTATGGCGGAGTGAAACTGCCCTTCAACACCAACAGCGAGATGCCCTTCCAGTATGTTAAGGTGTATCCCGGGACTTGGGTTCACATGCTTAAAGCTGTTGGATTTCCATCGAACCTGGTGCCAGCACAATCCAAGGAGAAGTTTTTTGTAACCTCCCAGGACAAGCTTAATGAACTCCTCGTGGTGATGGCCAACAACGAAGACGTGCCCGAGCTGAGCGGGTGCAGAATTGAGTGCAGGACCAAGGGAGGAGCCCATACATATGCAGGTTAAACCCTAAACCCTAAACCAAGCGCTTGAAAGGAACTCCCTCCTTCTGGACAGGAGGGCTCCCCTAAATGCATACAGCGAAGCCATGCGTCGCAGCACGCAAGTCTTTAAATCCCTGAAGGTAGAATGTAGGGGCCTTCCGTATTATATATGTGGGCCTGCCTTTTGAGGCTCATACTGTATTATACTCTAAAACACGTCCTGGTTGTTCAGGCCCATATCTTGACATCAACGGGACCCCTGCATGTGATCAACCATCCAACGACGCGTAGATCGAGGCTCTAAGTCTTGAATCCAAGACTCGAGGCCTGTGAATCCCAACCCAACCTCGTCTCGGAAACTCTAAACCCAACATTGCTGATCTAAAACACTGAAGAGCTCTATACCTAAGCCCTAAACCCTAAACCCCAACCAATTTCAGCAACCCGACCTTTGCATTCTTTTTTTTCCAACACCCCAGGGAAGAGATAAAATCCCTAAGCCACCAAACCCTAAAAGCCTAAGTTCTCCATAAACCCTAACCTAGACCCTCCATCTACCCTCAATTAGACCCTAAATGCCCCTTATTTGGGTCCATATACCCCTATTTGAGGGTACAAGGAGGGTCCTGGAAGAGCCAAGAACAAAAACACAACAAACAAACCCTCCGACACATCAAACACATACACACACACACACACACACACACACACGCGCGCGCGCGCGCGCGAGCGCGCACTCACACAGACCGCCAAGGGTCCAAGTACTTGATAATTCTATACTCTCCAAAATCCGAACCTACATGACTACTATCCTAAAGCCGAGTACCTAATTATTGGGTCCTTTGGACCCTTTGGGACGAAAACAAAAAGAAGCCGCCCCAAACCCTAAACCCTAGACCCTAAACCCTAGACCCTAAACCCTAGACCCCAAACCCTAAACCCTAAACCCTAAACTAAGCGAGGGGCCGAAACCGTCGAACGACAGGCCCCGAGCGCTCTGGCCGAGGGCCTAACAGCCCGAGCGCCCCTACGAAAAGAGCGGGACGCGGAGAGGGGAGGGTAAAGCCTCCCCGGTCTGACCTGCACAGGTCAACGGTGTAAAGCCCATGGCCGACCCCAACGGGAAGTCTTCGAAATGAGGGACCGCCGTATCGGGACCACCTCTAAGCGTAGCTTAAGTTATAACCCCAAACCGTGGGCCATTTGCTCTGGTTGGGGATTTTTGGGGTTAGGATTTAGGATTTAGGGTTTAGGATTTAGGATTTAGGGTTTAGGATTTAGGATTTAGGGTTTAGGATAGGACAACCAGTTCTAAAATCTAGATTTAGGATTTAGGATTTAGGATTTAGGATTTCGGGTTTAGGATTTAGGATTTAGGGTTTAGGATTTAGGTTTTAGGGTTTAGGATTTAGGATTTAGGATTTAGGATTTAGGGTTTAGGATTTAGGGTTTAGGATTTAGGATTTAGGATTTAGGATTTAGCTTCCGGAAATTTGGATTTTTCCTTGTGATTTTCGAATGACAAATTCTGTTCATAAAATGTGCCTTTTAGACAAGGCCGGTTGCGAATCTCGAGGTCCCCTCCTTTCTTTTCGTGTGGCTGCTCTTAAGCTTCCGGTTTAGGATTTAGGATTTAGGATTCAGGATTTAGGATTTAGGATTTAGGGTTTGGGATTTAGGATTCAGGATTTAGGATTTAGGATTTAGGATTTAGGATTTAGGTTTTAGGGTTTAGGATTTAGGATTTAGGATTTAGGGTTTAGGATTTAGGGTTTAGGATTTAGGATTTAAGATTTAGGATTTAGGATTTAGGATTTAGGATTTAGGTTTTAGGGTTTAGGATTTAGGATTTAGGATTTAGGATTTAGGATTGAGGATTTAAGGTTTAGGATTTAGGATTTAGCTTCCGGAAATTTGGATTTTTCCTGGTGATTTTCGAATGACAAATTCTGTTCATAAAATGTGCCTTTTAGACAAGGCCGGTTGCGAATCTCGAGGTTCCCTCCTTTCTTTTCGTGTGGCTGCTCTTAAGCTTCCGGATTTCAATATTTAAAATGTGCCTTTTAGACAAGGCCGGTTGCGAATCTCGAGGTTCCCTCCTTTCTTTTCGTGTGGCTGCTCTTAAGCTTCCGGATTTCAATATTTCGTCGCGCTTGTCCTTTTCGGAAAAGGACAACCAGCTCTAAAATCTAGATTTAGGATTTAGGGTTTAGGATTTAGGGTTTAGGATTTGGGGTTTAGGATTTAGGATTCAGGATTCAGGGTTTAAGATTTAGGATTTAGGATTTAGGATTTAGGATTTAGGGTTTAGGATTTAGGATTTAGGATTTAGGGTTTAGGATGTAGGATTTAAAATTTAGCCTCCGGAAATTTGGATTATTGCTGGTTTTTTTCGAGTGACAAATTCTGTTCATAAAATGTGCTTTTTAGACAAGGCCGGTTGCGAATCTCGAGGTCCCCTCCTTTCTTTTCGTGTGGCTGCTCTTAAGCTTCCGGATTTCAACATTTAGTCGCGCTTGTCCTTTTCGGAAAAGGACAACCAGCTCTAAAATCTAGATTTAGGATTTAGGGTTTAGGAATTAGGGTTTAGGGTTTAGGATTTAGGATTTAGGATTTGGTGTTTAGGATTTAGGGTTTAGGATTTAGGATTTAGGATTTAAGATTTAGGATTTAGGATTTAGGAACCAGCTCTAAAATCTAGATTTTCCACAGCTGTCAAACGATAAGGTTAAAGGGCCGAGCCGGCCCTGCCATGCCGAAGGCCCGAAAAGGGCCGAGGCTACTCCCAGCCGTTGCCTAGGCCACAACTTAAACAACTGGAACGTTCATGGGTGCAAAAATAGGGATTTCTTGGATTTCCGGTTTCCAAAGCTGTCAAACGATAAGCTTGAAGGGCCGAGCCGGCCCTGCCATGCCGAAGGCCCGAAAAGGGCCGAGGCTACTCCCAGCCGTTGCTTAAACCACAACTTCAACAACTGGAACGTTCATGGGTGCAAAAATATAAAATCCCCCCTTGATAGGGGGTTGGGGGGTAGAAACCCTAAACCCTAATAGAGTATAGTTTGGGTGGCCGGGGTGGGTTTACAAGCAACGCGAGCGCGCGGCCCGGGGTGCTTCACACCCGAGCGCGCGACTTCGCCTGCCACACCCTAGACCCTAAACCCTAGACCCTAAACCCTAGACCCCAAACCCTAAACCCTAAACCCTGGACCCTAAACCCTAGACCCTAGACCCTAAACCCCAACACGTTCGGACGTTGCCCAGGTGGAACCTGAGCACTTGGCATGCGGCCCGCAAGGCCTCCTCGCCCTGGCACCAGGCCCTTAGCCGAAATTCAAAGAGTCGGAAACCCTAAGGGTCCTTTAAGGGTTCCTTTAAGGGTTCCTATAAGGGTTCTTTTTAGGGTTCCTTTAAGGGTTGTTATAAGGGTTCCTATAAGGGTTCTATAAGGGTTCCTATAAGGGTTCTATAAGGGTTCCTATAAGGGTTTAGGGTTTAGGGTTTAAGGGTCCATGTACCCATATAGAGATACATGAGCCCCAAAGAACCTATATAGGGACTACATTAAGGCCAATGTATATACTATATGAGTACATGGACCCTTAGGGAAAGTTTAGGGAATTTAGGGTTTGAGGTTTAGGGCTTAGGGAATTCAAAGAGTCGGAAAGTCTAGGGTCTTCGGGTTTTAAAAGGGTTTTGGGTTCAGGGTCAGGTGTGGGGTTTAGGAGCTTCAAGTTTGCAGAAGTCAAGCTTGGGAGGTGTTGTATAGGGCATTGGGGTTTAAGTGTTTCGGTTTTCGGGGGTAGGGTGATAAGTCATAAGGGTTGGTCCAGAGTTCAAGTATCTGTAGTATCGTGATGGCAGGTTTGCGTTCTGATGTGATTTATTGAGGACTTTGGCAAACTGCTTTCATGCGGAGCTTTGGAACTTTGTCTGCCATTCCCAAGCCTTAAACCCTGAACCACCCCAAATCCCTCAAACCCTTAACCCCTAAACCCTTAAACCCTAAAGCCCGAAGCCCCCGAACGCCAAGATCCTTAACCCCCTAATCGCTATTTCTCTTGATTTCCCTCAAGGCATGCTGCCGTTGTAAGTCGCTGAGAGCCAGCCTTAACCACAAGCCCAAAGGATCCATGTGCCCAACTAGTATATGCTTTTGCCGCCAGTAGTCCCTGTATGGATACTTTGGGCCAAAGTATCAATACTGTACATGGACCCTTTGAAAAGCATGAGAAGCTTAAAGCTTGAGGCAAGATGCCATTAGGGTTACGGGTCTGGAAGTTTGGAGGGGTTAAAACCCAAAATATTAAACTCTGCGAAGCCCAATCGTGGGGTTCTGATTGCCGAGATTCCTACTATGGAAATTCTGATTGAAAGTCCTATCCAGGCATACTCTGTTTATGTTGTGCATACAAGGGGTCTGTATGTATATATACACATATATATATATATATATATATATATTATGTGTGAAAAGCCGAAGAGAGAAAGTCGTTGGCTTCCCTTTGTACATGTACCGACTTGAACACAGAGCTCTGAGTCATTTCTCCCTCCTTGCAATCCTTGATGTTTGACGAAGAAGGATACTATACCGGAACAAGCCGGTCTGTAAGTGTTAATGCCAGTGCCCAATCCTATCAACACAGCGCCATGAAGAAACCTATAAGAAGCCTACGATCAGAACATTTAGCAAACACTATCAAAATTAACTGGCTAATGTGCAATCGCAGGCGGCAGTGGCGCACTGCTTCCTCCAGAAGCAGCTCATGGTCTTGGTCCTGCTGAAGCTACAGCGTTCCACCTCGAGGCCTTAAAACCTCAAGGTTCAGGGGGTTAGGGTTTAGGGCTTAGGGTAAATTAGAGGTTTCCCTGATCCCTGTATATGAAACCTACTTCTGTCGATTTCCATTTCATGATTTCCTTGTACAGGTACTTCCTACAGGGTTGAATTCGGATTTAGGGTTTGAAGGTTTCGGGTTTGGAGTTAACGGTGTAAGGGTTTGAGAGTGAGGTTTTAGTTAGGTATGTTAGGGTTGTTGTTCTCTTCCAGGTTTACAGGACCAGTTCAGGATAGTAGTCATGTGGGTCAGTGTTGGGGTATTTGCGACAGTGTAACATGCTTGTTGTAAGTTAGCACCCCATATGACACCCCCGATGGTGTGAGTTCCCCGTTTAGTGCCTTGCATCAACACCTCTAGCAACTCTTAGAGTTTGAGGGTCCCGAAACCAGAGTTGTTTTCTGTAGGTTTTACGGTGGCTGTAGCTGATGCAACAAGGCCAGCTATGGGTTTAGAGTGCAGGGCTTGGGGGCCTGGGTTTAGGGTATGGCAACACAACAAGCGAAGCCCTGCATTCCCGCAAGAAAGAAGTGGATACAGCAAGTTTCCAAGCGTGACGCGATTTGGACTATCTACTGCAGGTACGCAAAGATGTGAGGCTTGACACATACCTTCACCTGAAACCCTTATATTACTTATAGGACTTAGAACCCCACTTATATCTACCCTAAACCCTAAACCCTAAACCCTAAACCCTAAACCCTAAAACCCTAAACCCTAAAACCCTTGAACCTCCAAGCAGGGGCTCCTGGAACTTGGTATGGCGCGCGGCGTGAACCGGCGAAGCAGTGGCCGTGTGTGTTCTTCAGAGGGTTTCTCGTAGGGAGGGGTGTTTGTGGACCGGTAGAGGGGGTTGGGGTTTCAGGTTTAGGGGTTTGGGGTATGTTTGGGCAGGTCTTTGTGTTCTGGGCTTTGGAAGCTTTCCAAAAGGCTTTATGGTGGTTTACGGGTTTGGATTGAAGGTATGGGGGTTCGAGCTGCCGGGTGGGGTGCGAGGTAATGGCTTGCCTGAGGAGAAAGACTGGGTCTTGTACAGAGTTACGTCAACGCTGAATGCTGCACCACCCTAAACCCTGGCCTCATTTCTTTATATGTTCCGACATTCGGCTTTCGTCTGAGAGTTTTGCGGCATCGAACCTCGGTTTTCGGAATTTGCGGGTTTCGAGGTTACCTACTTGGAGGTTCATGGGTAGCTATAAGTGGGGTCATAAGTCCTCTTAAGCTGGGTTATAAGTATAGTTACCCTACTCATATCCCTACTTATAACTACCCATGAACCTCCAAGTAGAGGCCTAAACCCTATACCCTTATAGAATCCCTATAGATCCCTTTAAAGGGACCCTTAAGGAGCCCTTATAACTACCCATGAACCTCCAAGTAGGCCGTCGTGGCAGCTGAGGCCTCGAGGTCTGACTGGGCTTTCTTGGCAGCCCCGGTATGTGGGTAGTTCTCTAGATTAGGGTCCTTTTTTTATGAGCGTGCCGTCCTATGTGGGGGACCGAAAAGAGACCCTATTTTAGAGAACGACCAGAATGATTTTGAATAGATTTCTTGGCAGCCTCCGTACGTACGTTTGTAGCTCAAAACATGCAGTGACAGATCCTGAGCGGTCCTGAACCTGCGCTGAATTTCGGTCACGGCCTTTCTTTGGCCCCAACTATCCTTACAAAAAGCCCAGACCGGGTAATCGACCTTATCTTGCAGCACAATATCGTGTAGGATCATACAGTACTGTCTCGTGTAGTGTGATACAATGCAGTTAGTGTGGCCTTTTATAAGGCCTTAACAAATAGAAAAGGGCTTCGGTTCCCATTATGCTATACTTAAAAAGGACCCCCCCCCCCCCAATTGTATAGGTAATTATTAAGGCCACTACATTTCAGCATCCGCTCAGGTGAGCTGGGGTATTGGTGGACGGATTCTGGTCCACACAGGCCGCATCCGTGATCAGGGTGGGACCAGTGTTGTGTTGGCCCCACGTGGACCCTAAATTAACGAACCTAATTTGGTCAGGGTTCCCGATACTGATTTCTATATGTGTATATACATATGTCCTTGAAAAGGTACGTACTTTAGGGTATAGGTAGACCATCACGTACAATCGTTTTGGAATTGAGACACCCCTTTTTGCCAGAAGCCTTCAGAGCTCACCCCGCGAAATCACGAAGGTGTCCCGAGAGAAAACAGTTCAGTCTTCGGTTAGGAGTTTCGGGTTTGTAACTATCCAAGATCCCCGCAACCATTTGACTTCCGAAGTAGCGGATGTCGGAGTCTGTGGCGTCTCTGGATCTGCACCCGTTGAGCCGCTATCTTTCTCTCTTGATGATGTGTGTTCTTTGTCGCTTTCAAGGGTCATTCACGGGGAGGGTTCGGAAATTCACGGCATCCCTGTTTCACAGGTTTTGAATTCATAAACAAAAACAAGATTGCTGTTGAATCATTGTTGGATGAAACAGATCGGTTCCTCATCTTAACAGTGCTATTTCCATAGATGCCTACTATGGTTACTATGGTAACTTAAACATTAAACCCAAATTAAACCCAAAAAGGAACCCTTACAGATCCCTTACAGGAACCCTTATAGATCCCTTACAGGAACCCTTGTAGATCCCTTACAGGAACCCTTATAGATCCTTTAAAGGAACCCTTTAAAGATCCCTTAAAGGAACCCTTATGAGGGGACCCTGCCTCGCTTGCAGGCTCAGGCGCCATCGCCTCCTGCCCCGTGATGGGCGCAGGAGCGTCGCTCGCCTTAGGTTTTCCCCAAAGGGTCCTAAGTGGGAGTTTCCGAAAATTAGGGGTACCTCATTTTGGGGTCCTTATAATAAGGATCCTACTGTTTTGGGTACTATATTGGGTCCTAAGTACTGCTACTGTTGATGGACAAAATCCTGCATTGCCCATTGAAAGGAATGATTATACCATAGTTCCCATAGTTTAGAGTTATTAGGGACATGAGGATTTTGTCCATCAGCAGTATGGGGGAAAGTTCCCCAAATCATACATAATTGTAATTCCTAATACAGAAACACTACATTCTACTATATAGGTACTTTGGACCCCTTGGGTCTTGCAGAGCTCAGGGCGGCAATATAGGGCCCTTGATGGCTAATTGGAACAATATTGCTTATCAGGTTACTTGATACGTAGAATCTGGTATGATATGACGACCGCGAATGGCATTTTGTTGTGCGTCGAAGCTTTGCTGTTCACTGCTGTCCGCTGCTGCTGCTGCTGCTGCTGTTGCTGCTGGGTGTTGACCTTGCCAAGGCACCAGAAATTGTGGCTTCTAGTTGCTGTGTAGTTTCTCCTGGTTCCGGTTCTGATCCCTGAAGGCCACTATACAATTAACCGATTGATGCTTCAGGGTCCTAGCTCCGCAGACTGGGTCTCCCCCCCAAAGCTAACATCCAACACACGACGCTCTGCGATGCACATGAAGCCGTCAGCAAACTTCTTCAGAAGTTTAGTGTCGTCCAGGGTCTCACTTCGTTGTCTACTCCTCCACTATCTTGTTCAGCTGACTTTTGATGCCACTCCATACACGCTACAGCCCCCAAAGGCCGTAAACCCAAAACCCTACACCGCAGCAGGCCTTATCCTCCAGACCATGCACCAACCCTCACCCCCCTCACCCCTCATAAACGCTCGCCTCTCGGACTAAGGCGCCATTGCTCTGCCACGGAACTTCCCCAGCTCCCAAACTATGGCATGGCGAAGCATGTGACGGCGGTAGCTCGGTGGCACGTAAATTAGGTCCATGTGGTTTTGGGAGGATGATTGATGTTAAGACCCTCACATGCCTCGCGGCTGCATGTACTTATACGGTATTTACGTCGGCCTTGAAGTACCTACAAAGAACCCCCCTTAAGGCCATATACTATATACCATACAGGTACACGGAGCCTTGTGCTAAACAAGGGTCCCCTCCCCGGGGGTCTTCACTGCAAACCCCTGCAGCACAAAGCCTTCATCTCCCTTTGATCAATCGTCGACTCTTATGGCAGGTCTCTGATAGCACTGATCTTGTAGAACTTTCAGAGTTCCAGAACATATAGGACCTTCGTACGTATCCGTACATCATTTTTGAGAAGTTCCATAGAGGTTTTGGTCCAATCCACAGATGCCCCGCATTTACTCATCACAAAACCTTGCAAAGCCTGAAGTAAGACCCTTATCAAAGCTTCATAAACACAAAGCCTAAAGCCCTCAAACATATACTAACCTTTATAGTATCCCGTATAGTGGATCCTGAATTAAAGGGAGCCCCCAAGGGTTTCTTTTGCCTTTTAAGGGTGCCTTCAACTGAGCCCCTGCTTCTCGGCAGTTCTTGGAGTAATCGTGAAAGCAGCAGCCCGTAATGAAGCCTTGAAGGAACCATGGAGCCCTTGTGGAAGCCGCAAAGCAGCCCTTAAGTTACAGCAACAAGCCCTATACCCTAAGCTCTATACCCTAAACCCCTAAATCCCTAAACCCTAAACCTTAAGCTCTAAACCCTAAACCCCTAAACCCTCTCCAAGTTAAGGGCTCCTTTAGCGGAGCCCCGTATTTCCTTGGCAGGTCATGGAAGGAAGCGCGAGCCAACCCACCCGGGCCGCGGTCCTGGCAGAGGGGAAGGTGCTGCTGCACGAGCCGCTTCGGTCGAAAGGAGAGGCTTTTTGGAGCCCAGGGTTTATAGAGGGTTTTAGGGTTTGAGGGTTTTAGGGTTTAGGGTTTTAGGGCTTTAGGGTTTTAGGGTTTTAGGGTTAAAGGAAGGCTTTGGAGCCCAGGGTTTCCCTAAACCCCCCAACCACCCGTTATTGTAGTTCCGAATTACCTCTTCATGAGAAATATTAGAGGCCTTTAAAGGGTACTTGGGGGGGGTGCTGGTCGGGTTTAGGAATCGGTCGCAAGGAAGGGCTTGGAGTCAGGGGCTTCGGGATATATAGGGTTTAGGGTTTTGGGGGTTGAGGGTTTAGTAAGGCTTCAAAGTTTAGGGGTTGAGTTTAGGGCTTTGGAGTTCAGGGCTTCGGGTTTAGGAAGGGTTTAGGGTTTAGAAAGGCTTCAGAGTTTAGGGGTTGAGTTTAGGACTTTGTGTTGAGGGCTTGGGGGTTTTAGGTGTGAGTAAGAGTACCTGATAACCCTTTGCAGCGTCCTCATATACACCATGCTACATGATGCCCACTGAGAGGTTCATCAAGAACGGGTTCCGTGAAAAGACGCTTTTGGAATCATCCCGAAGGGCCCATGTAATTCTGTACCCATATAGTTTATACTTTGCGCCTAAAGCACTTTTGTCGAGAGACTACTTGAAGGCCAGAGTATATATGTATATATGTAGTATATGGTTCCATGGACCCGTACTAAAGCCTTAAACACTATAGAACCCTACAGAAGCCCATTTTGGATGCCTAGTTACTACTTGGTCACGTGGACCCTCCGGGCATCAGCAGAATCCTCGATCGGGAATTCTGCCCTCGAGACCGTCATCAGACATAGCATGCCGAGATCTAAACTGGGTATCGATTTGGGATTCCCTTCATGCGTAATATAGACCTCTAATGATAAACCATTTTTGGTACTGTTGAAACCGACAGCTATAGCCCTAAACCCCGAGTGCGTAGGTGATGCTGTTTGGTGGTTGGGTCTGGCGTTTCTTGGAGCAGGGCAGCTGTTCGAGGATGTTTGGATGGATGATTAGATCGATGATTTCTTGCACAAAACCCTAAACCTCCAAGCCCTAAAACAAATTATTTTTCATGGGTTTTCAATCTTGCAGATGGTATGTTTCTCAAGATTAGGGGTTTAGTGGGCTCTATGGTAGTGTTACAGTGGACCGCCCAAAAGCAGGGGGAGGGTTTGGGCTTTACGGTCCAGTGTTTAGGGTTCAGGATCTAGGGTTTAGGGCCTAGGGTTACGGGCTTATTGGGTTTACTTTAGCCTGTAGGCTACAGTACGGTTTAGGGTTCGGGGTTGGTGCGGGGGTTCGGGGTTGGCACGCAAAGTTGCTAGAAAATCGCCGAGGCTTGTGTCCGAGGGTCTCAGCCATGCTTGGCGTCGCCTGGCATTGTACGGTTTAGGGTTTAGGGTTTATAGTAGTTCTCTAAATCCGGGCCCCTTCTTGCAAGGGGGCCGAACTATTCTAGGGACCTAAGAAGGGACCCCTATTTCAGAGAACTGCCCAAATGGCTGAAGCCGCACACCCTACAACCAAGCCTGCACGCTCCATGACGAATCTGTGGAGTTTCGTGTCATTCGTCAAGTTTTGAAGTTGAGGTTTAAACACTCCGGAGCTGGGTCGCTTGTAACTTGATCCCTAAACCCTAAACCCTTAACCCTAAGCCCTAGAGACTATCTTCCGAACACCCTGAGCCCTGCATAAAGCCTGAGGGCCTGAAGCCTAAGCCCTTCCGACCGAGACCCCAAAACATACAGTAGAAGCCCAACAGTTGGAAACCCAATAGCTCAATCCTCAAGAGTAAGGTGTAGGGAATCTTTATGGGGCTTACTGTAAACCCTCAACCCAAACCTCCCAAACTCCCTAAGCCCTAAGCCCAAACCTCCCAACTCCCTTAAGGGGCTCCTTTCACAAAGGGTTCTTTGTTCCTTGAAAGGGTCCCTTTAAGGGGTTTCGTTTTAGGGGGTTCTTTGTTCCTTTAAAGGGTTCCTTTAAGGTACGTTTAGGGTCTCGGACTGCAGTGATTTCGGCTTAGGAATTTAAGCCCGTCTGGCTTTCAGTGGGTTTAGGGTTTAGGGATTGCGGGTACACTTGGAGGTTCATGGGTAGTTATAAGTATACTTAGGGTAACTATACTTACAACTCATACTAGGCGACTTATATCCCCACGAACCTCCAAGAAGTGTTTAGGGTTTGATGTCCGGGGTTCAGGGTTTGGGGGTTTAAGGTCGGGGTTAGAGGTTTCATGGCTTCGGATTGAGAGTTTGAGTGTCAGAGTTTATTTGTGGGAAATGGATGCCAAGACCGCTAAGGGGGTTCTGTGGGCAATTCGAGAGTCTGCTGAGATTTGCTTGCCTGAATTGGATTCTGCGTAGTGGGGTAAGGGCCGTTAACGTGAGTCCAGATTTTCAACATCCCGGGTTTCGCTTTGTTGGTGAAGACTCAAAGCCCTCAACCGCTAAACCCGATAAGTCTGAAAATTGACCTTTGACAGCAAGCCCGGAAGCCCAACATCAACCCCAAAACACCCTTATGAATATAGAAACCTTGTAACACCCTAGCAAAACCATGTCAACACCTATCAAAGCCTTAAAAACACCCGAAACCCTGAAACCCCTAAGACTTAAACCCTAAATCGGTAAACCCTTAAACCCTTAACCCTTCAACCCCTAAACCCTTAAACCCATACACCCTTAAACCCCTAAACCCTTAAACCCTAAACCCTCAAACCCGAAGCCCTTAACCCTTAAACCCCGAAACCCCTAAACCCCAAACCCAAGGCTTGATCTCCGAGTTATCCATCCCGGCAGCCTCGGAGGGCCAGGCAGGTTTGGCATGTCCGACTGTAAATGTTCCTGGGGAGGTAGGTTCCTTTAACGGTTTCCCTCAAAAAGGGTTCTATAAGGCCCTCTAAAGGTTCTCAAGAGGTTCCCTAAAAGGCTGCTATAAGGTTCTGTAAAGGCTCCTTAAAATGGATTTTAACAAGATTCCTTCAATGGTTCTTCAACGGCTCGATTACTCGGTTTCTTAATCATTCCACTGCTTAACTAAGTGACCAGTTAACGTAGGAATAAATATGTAAAAATATATTTCAATGAAGTAATAATGAAACAACATGATATCAAATGATTGCACTTATATAATTTCGCAAAATATTGTACAAGGATACAGTACAATGAATGCAACACAATATATTATAATGTAATAGAATATATCAGAATGCAATACAACAAAATATAGTATACTTTAGCATAACATATGTATATGTATAAACAAATAAACAAAAAATAAATATATATATATATATATATATACGATAGCATGTGGGTATACATATATATATATACATATATATATATACATTAGCAATAGTAACAATATCAACAATAACAATAAACATACATATATATATATATATATATGTGTGTGCATACATACATACATACATACATAAATACATATACATGGGTATGGGCATGTGCATGTGTTTAGAGTTATGGGGCCTCCAATTCCCCTCGACACCGTCCGACTGACCGTCTCTCCTCTCGAGTTTCGATAGTAAAAACAGTATTGACACGGCATACAGGGAACTCCAGAAAGTTGGAATATGGTTTCAGGGTAGGATACCTTATAATTTACCATAAAGGGTTTAGGATAATCATATTCCAACTTTCTGGCTTTTACTTTACGGTTTCTGCTGATCCAAAACATACGCGAACCATGAACCTGAACTCTGAGTTTCAAAAGCTTGGGCAAGACTTGAACCTGACACCGCACACCAATCCCAAATTGTAAGCGCCCGCAGCAAACCCGTGGTTGCTGACATGATGGGAGGAAAAGGCCAAAGAAGCCGCCTCAGTGCACATATGTTCATGTGGAGTGTATGGAGATGATACCTCTAATGGCCAATATCGTTAGAGCAGGAGGTGCGGAGGAGTCCGTGCAATCCCACAGCACCTAAGCCTTAAACCGCGAACCCCGTGCCTTACCCTAAACCTTAATTAACCTAAGCCTTACAGTAGAAGCCAGAAAGTTGGAATATCATTATCGTAAGCCCTTTAAGGTAAATTATAGGGGATCCTACCATTAATCCATATTCCAACTTTCTGGAGTTCCCTTTAAACCCAAAAACAGGAATCCATCAGTCCGTGCCCGCTAATCTCTTCGGACCGCTGGCTCCAGACACCATAGGTCAGACACGAGCCTTAGAATGGTTAGGGTTTAGGGTTTAGGGTTTAGGGTTTTGGGTTTAGGGTTTAGGGTTTAGGGTTGAAATCCAAGTCCACCAAACTCCCAAGGGCACACTAGACCAATCTTTTCAATCCTGAAGTTTCGACTGAAACCCGAAATCCAAAATGCGAATGTTTCCCAAACCCTACACTCTACACCCTAAACTAAGCACCTAACCCGAAACCCTACACCCTGAACCTTGGCTCGACAGGCAGAGACTCCTCAAGTGGTCTCGCTCTCTGCAGACCACGGGCGCCTCCTCGTCACTTGGACACAGACAGTAACCCTTAGGGTTTAGGGTTGAGGGTTTAGGGTTTATTTAGGGCTCAATGGTATCGGAGGCCTCAGAAGGTGGGATGATGGTAGGTAGGATTAAGGATCCCTTATAGAACGCACCCTTGGAGCCCCTTGAAGATAGTAGGCCTCATGGTAACCTTATGGTTTAGGTTTCGTGGTTTAGGGATGCTAACTTGTATGATAACCCGCTTCAAACCCTAAACCCGACATCTTAATTAGCGCACTTGTCTTCATCTTGGACCTCTTTGGGCTTATTGTTCAGAGGTGGTTTGGGTACAGCAGTTTGTCTACTTCTAGGATCTTGGGTAGCAGGTTTAGGAACTTTAGAAACCCGTTTTTAGAACTAACTTCCGGAGCCCAGGCAGCCGCGGATGACGGCTCCGTCTTCCACTGGCTCCTGGAGAACGGCCATGGCATTGGTGAGGCGGCACGAGAGGCTGGGGGGCCCCATTTAAGGGATCGATGTTCCTCTAAAGCATGTATCTTTCGGGGATTCGGGGCTTTCGAGGGTTAAGGTATTCTGAACATGGGGTTCTATTTTCGTTTTGGTGTAGGTCGATAGAGTCTTCTTCTTCTGCACTCCACTGAGCCCACGCAAAATAACCACGAGTGAAAGCAGGACTTGGGAGAAAGAGTAGTAAACTTAAACAAAGTCTAGCGGCTTGATATCACAATCACATCTTTGGAAGTTTTAGCTTTAGTGTATGGGATTGTGGGAGTTGTGGATCCAGGGTTTAGGGGTTTAGATTTGAGGCTTAGTGTTGATCCCGAAATAGTTACGAATACTGGTACTGAGGGTTCCTTTATATTTGTACTGAAGTATACCCCGAAACCCCACTCTAAGTGTTCAGGCCCCTGTCTACATCTGGGGGGTTTAGGGTTTAGGCTTTAGGGTGCAGGTTCTGTGAAGGCTTTAAGCAGCTCGGGTTTCGGGATGTTCGGCCAGAGTAGAGCCATTATGCATCAGTTTTCAGGACCCCCAGTCCTTGTAGTAGAGTCGGCAACCTTTAACCTTTCTTGGGTAGTATAGCCCCTATATAATCCCCAAATTACCAAAAGGTTAACCTTCAGTTCCCCATGATACCCGACCAGTAGGTAGTAGGGTGTACTCATGTGTTTTGTATTGCCTGCTTCATTGAGGGTTCTGAGATTAGGACTTGGGGAGTTTGCGGGTCTGCCATGGGTCTTCACCAGTAGTGGTCGTCCTGGTACAAAACCCTGAACCCTTAACTTAACTTAAGCGTCCTGCAGCATACGCATTGAAAGCGAGAGGAGGTCTCATCTGTCCACTCCTTCGTTCCGATTCATGCAGAAGCCATAATTACCAGCATGATTTCTTATAGGGCTCCTTACTTTTTCTAATTATAGTATTGTTGAAGCCCCTTTTCTAATTCTCAACACTCCTACATTATCGGATTCTGGACTTAAGGGAGCTCATGACTGGATGGCTAAGGGTAGTGTTAGCATTCTGGGGCTGCGTTGCAGGCGCAAGATCTGTGGGTTTCTGTAAACTATATAGGCTAGTTATATAGGTATCAAACTGACAGTTTAAGTTGGCTGTGGTCCTTCGGACCATGGCTACCTGGCTAATCAAGGCTTATCGTCGATGGGTAGTTCTGCTGCCTTCGGCTGGTGCTGTTAGTCTTAGCTTGCTACGTATGTCTTCGCACATGCCTTTCTGTGTCCGTGCTCGTGCCGCAATGCCTATGTCTGATGTCTGTGCCCACTTGTCTACCTGCCTGCCTGCCTATCTGCAGAATTACATCCTTATGCCCTTTTGTCCATGGTAACTTCGAATAGGTTGCTTGACAGTCGAATCCCAAGACGTTCCTGGGAGCTCATGTTTCCAGCAGAAATGCTTAAGCACCAGAGTTCAGCTTCGGAACACACCCTAAAGCCGAAACCCAAGAATCCTAAGCCGCTCAAACACCACACCGCGGACTACCGTAAGCCCCGCGGGCTCAACACTCATTTACAATGGAGCTGCGTTTAATTAAGCCTGACCCCAAAAGGGTCCAAGTACCGAATAAATATACTTTCCAAAATACCAACCTCCATAACTACTACCCTAAACCCAAGTACCTTATTGTTGGGTCCTTTGGACCCTTAAAACCCTACTATAAACTTTGGATCCTTAAAACCCTACTATAAAATCCTCTAAACTCTAAACCCCTTACAGAACCCGAATTAGTGGGTCCTTTGGACCCTTGGGGTGAACGCTGAAGACCGCCCAGGTTCCCGCTGCAGGTCCCCGCCGCAGCTGGAGCTCAGCCTGTGCCATGCCTACCGGCAAGGTCCGACCCTAAGTTCTACATGGGTGGTTGTCAAAATTATGGTCCCTTTTTGGGTACCCGAAATATAAGCTGCCGTATTATAATAGGGACCCAAATAAAAGGGAGGTTATAGGATTTAGGGTTGCATGTTCTGACCCTAAGTTTAGGGTTTAGGGTTTCAGGGTTTTAGGGTTTCGGGTTTAGGATTGCAAGGCCTGACCCTGAGACTTGGCTGTGGCAGGTTTGATGGGATGTTATAGGGTTTTACAGGATAAGCACACTTGCCTACCTACCTGCCTACCTGCCTACCTACTACCTACACCTACCTGCTTACCACCTTTTGCCATAGGCCCCAACGATAGTACACGATACCACGGCAGAGGATTGGGGTTTGGGGAGTTCAAGACTTCTGGCTTGCATCCATGTCACAACCCCTTGCCCAAACGGTCCTAGGTACTATGATGGGGGATACTTGCCCAAATCATAATTAATTGGAATTCCTACTCTAGCAACCTTACGTTCTACTTTGGTGGCACTTTGGACCCATTGGGTTGTCATCTGGGCAACACAGATCCTACACAAGCGTGTGGGCCTAAAGCCTTTAGGATATCTTACAATCTGGAAACTGAACACCCGTAAACCGCAAATGTGTAAGCCCACTTTCTGGAACCCTTGTCGGACAGGAACCCTTGCCGGAACCCAACCCCAAAGCCCGAGTTGGCCTGGGGAAATATGGGAGTTTCCGAAAACAGGGGACCCTATAATTTAGCACCCTAAATAGTAGGATTAGAGGACCCCAAAATAAGGTATCCCCTAATTTCGGAAACTGCCATGTAGAGCCGTCGAATCCGAACAAAAAAACATCCCTGCGCAGATCATGCGACTGGCCTCGCGTTGGCTTCGTGCCCAGGGGGGTTCAAAGCAGTGGCGCGCCGAGCTGCTCCTTTGAGGTGCATACGGAAGTTGGGGTTTACAGGGATGAGGGTTTCGCCGTCACTCCTAAATAACTCGCCTCCGCAGCAACTTTAATTCGATTTTGGTATGTCTTTGCACAGTTAGTCTTTATTGACGAGGTCGTCTTGAAGGTTCGATCCTGCATTCATCCTGTTGTGCGGCAAGGTCGATTGTGGACATCCCAGACTCCCGTGGTTTTGCCATGGTTATCATTGTTATTAGCTCAGTATTTATCTGACTAACTGAATAAGCAAATCAATTATTTGCTCTACTGACTAACCATAACCAACGAATTGGTTAATTGATTACTTCGTTCATTTGTTCTTATTAGTAGTCTGATGCTTGCTCTTGTTGTATGACGTTTTAAATTCTGTCATTCAGTTGTAGATTGTGGCGACGTGTCGTGACGACTGCGCGTTACGTTCTTGTAGCTTATGTGGGTAGGCGACTGTCACCGCTTCTTTGTGCCTTATACTCCACATTACCTGTGCCACGTACGGTGATACTGTTCACATGTTTCCGGCACTACCGTTACTTGCTTCTGCTAACTTCCACATGTGCTGTCGCATGTGTATCAGACACTGTTGGTCCTTCTTTGGAGCCTTATTGTGTTTGTTCTTCTTGCAATCAGTTTTGTTGTTTTCTGTTCCTATAGTATTTCTAACTGGTTTGTATTGTTGTCATATTTGTAATATTATTGCGTTGTGTTTGTTTTTCTTTTAAAGGGTCTGAATGCCTAGCAGCTCTAGTAGTGTCTCCTGATCGTCGCTTTGCGCTTGCACTCTAATATATAGCCTCCAAGCCGCCCACGCCCACGACCCTACGTCGCTTATTCTAGGCCCCTAAACTAAACCCTTATCGTATGCCTTCTAGAAGCCCGTTACAGGAACGCAGATCGTAACCCATACGAGGCACCTATGTCAAGCCTAATGCTCTCCCTGAAGGACCTTGCAGCGGAGCTGAGAGATGCACACCATGAGCCTCACACCAACAGCGCTTGCAAAGAGTCGTCTACCTAGTCTTATCCGTCTTGAAATCGCCGTTACCGGGGGGTATTACGGTAATTTGTCGTTACCCATCTCTAAGCCCCAGAGTTACCCGCTATTGTACTTGCCCATGTGGTCTTGTAATTGGGGTCGGGGGTTAGGGTTTTTAAGGTCTACGGGGTTGCTGCGACTGCCTTCATTGTATTGTATAGAAGTCAGTCACGTAATTCCGGGTTTTGCAGATCTGAAGCTAAGGGCGCTGCCTTGAACAGAGCTTGAATATACTCTGGGAGGGAAACAAGCATATGCAGCCGAGAGTTGCAGCTTGCTGAGAGCAGGGCCGTTGGTTTTAGGAGTACATGGGCCGGCATTGGCCGGCCTAGAAGAAACTAGAGGTTAAGGCTTAGGGCTTCATCATTATGATACCGGCCTCGAGCCCCATGGTGTGAGTTGTCTCCGACTTGCTCCGTGAATTCGGGCAAGTCTCGATCTCACTGAAAAGTCCTTAGCGTTTGGAGAGCTTCCCCAGCTCCGGCTGCTCTTTCGGGGATCTGCCTTCGAAGACAAGTCCCCGACGTCTTGAAGCTTGCCTAATTAGACACAGCAATTACCAGCCTACAAGTACTTAGTACCGTTCCTAAGGCTCCTTACTGTAATAAGACTCTAAGACTATAGTCTACGCGATAATTCTATTCTCATTACTAAGGCTCTTATAAACTCCAAAATCGTAGCTCCCGCCAGGTCACTATATCGGTCTCGATAATGTTGGGAGCTCTTTCTTCCGTTGTGCCGGCACCCGCAAGACAAGAACTGAGATCAGTCTTTCGGCAACGGCTCCCGCGCTCCCCATTTCTTCGTCCTGGAAGTAGCAGGTCATCTCCGTAGCAAAGCACGCTATGGAAGGGGCACCGCTATCGACGACAAATACGTAGGCACTGTCAGAGGGAATTGAATGACTTGTTCCGAATCGATCGTGGTGATTTTGGATAAAGTCCTCGTACTTGATAGTATACACTTTGGTGCTCATTTGGGGCCGATAGGATAGTTTAGAGACACTAGAAACTTGGGCATCTGGACCCTTATGGGAAGACACATCCCGCTCCGGCCAGCTCAAGGGGGAACCTGATCAAGAAACCTTGGGCCTTTATTAGAGTGCTTTGTATGAATCCCACTGTTTTGGGATTATAGGCCCCAGGGTTTATTAATCAGGTTCCTACATTATTCGCTCTTTTGGAGCTTTTCACGGGTTTACGATTGTCGGTTTCAGAGGCTCCACATATTCTAGAATTGCGTTCCCAAAGCCATCATTGTGTCATAGTGATGGTCTTTTGGGACCTATAATTCAACAATGGTCGTGTTTATGGGCCCTCTGGGGCAATATTACTGTACCAGGGGATACGACCTGACACGCGCGTGGAGATGCCGAACCTGACTCGCAGGGCACGGTCCCTAGCAAGCCATCCTAAGCCATCGACACCTCAAAGATAGGATGGCTGATTGATTTCTCCGTGGCTTAAGCAAGAATTGCCCTGTTATGTGGGGGAGACGGAGCTTCGTGTCTGGATTCCGCTACATGTCATTCTGTAGGTATCGTTAGATCTAGCGGCCATGAACATTGCAAGCCTCGCTGCAGCTGAAATCTTCCTTTCCGTGAAGACCGACTTGGGCTGTGCCAGTGCTCCCTCACCAGGCGACCGCCGGTAGCTGCTCTCATGTACATCCGAGCTTTCTTCTCCACGCTGCGCTGGAAGTCATGCCCCTCTCCAACTATGTCACTGCAGAGTACTACTCTAGGTATCGATTTGGGAGAGAGTTTATGTCCTTTATGGTTCAAGAAGATGCCCCTTATTTATAATTTAAAGTTAAATTATAAATACCCATGAACCCTATAATCCTACTATACCCAAAACCCCAAGGCCTATAGAACCCTTAAAGGAACCCTAAACCCTACGTATAGCTACCCATGACCCTCCAAGTAGAGCTTCTGGGAGTGACGGATCTCCTCCATAAGTTGCCTGGCCGATTGGTACTATACAAGAACCGCAACCGAACAAGAAACAAGCCAGCGCAGATCTTAGCCCTAAGCCCATCCTAAACCCTAAACCCCTAAACCCCAACCTCTAAACTCCGAAACCGTCCCGGGTCTTTGGTGTCCAAGGTTTGAGTAGTAGGTATGAGAACCACGAGAATCACAAGACTTAAAGAACCCTCAACTAGGCGAACGCCTTGTCCCAAACCCTAAACTCAGCCTGAACTCCAAAACTCCAAATCCCTAACGGCCGGAGAAGCCTAAACCCTAAAGTCTAAACCGAGACCCTAAACTGATATCCTAAACCGAAATCCTAAAGTCACACCGCGAGCATGGAGTCAGCTTGCCCCGCTGGGCCGCGATCAGCCCAGGATCGACTTGATTTCTGAGATGGAGGAAAAAGCTGCTGTTTGAGTGTCGATAAGGGGAGCCCTTTAAAGGTTACTAGAAGGGTTTCTTTGAGGCTTAGGGTTTAAGGGTTTTGGATTTTAAATTCAGGGCTTCAGGGTGTTCGGGTTTATGGTTTGGGGCTTGAAGGTTCACTTCATCGCCTTCCGTATGGCGGCCTGGGCTGATATAGGAATATCGGAGCCGCAGAATTAGGATTCCTCGGGTCGCCTTAGTATGCTTGTCGCACAATATGCCCCGAGCTTAGGGGTTTAGGGACTGAGGGGTTTGGGGTTGAGGGAACCCTAACCACTAAACCCAACTTATTGGACGGCCTCGCGTTAGTATGGTGGTGTGTGCATTTTTAAACATAAAGACGGGTAATATGGTGAATATGGTTTGAGGTCCTTTGGTAAAACATGGTATAAAAATAAAGGTATACGAATAACGTAGTACGTTTGTTCGTCTTGTCTGTGATGTAAGGCATGTTTGGATGTAGAGCTATCTATGCATTCGACGACCCCAGACTGAGTTTGGCTCGACACGAAGAAATCCCGTGAACCGCTTTCGGTTGACCCACAGTCTCACGCAAACTTGCTTCACGAAGAGCGTTAATGCCAGGTTACCTTTCTGGACGGAAGTCACCGACCAAAGCGGTACCGTGCCCTGGCACTGTGGGTCGATATCAGTCTCAGTCGTTACTATAGCTGCCAGAACAGATACATGCAACTCCGACTGAGCTACTGATGCCGGCGGAGCCGGACAGGTAAACATGTTTTAAGATGTGTTTGCACACCTGTGTGTGTTCTAAGATTATCCTGAAGGGTTCCTTGTTGCATAGCTATACGAGAAGGCATCCCCCCCACACCATTATTCGAAGTTTTAAACCCTAAGCTCCACAACTATTAAATTAAAGCCCGTATTTTCCGAAGCCCTAAACCCTAGAACCTAAACCCTGAACCCTGAACCCTAACCCTTTTATGATTACTAACAGGTACCAAGACTATTTCGGGTGCTTCCATATTATCATCATAGTGTATTGGGCCCCGAAGCCCTATTCTAATTGCGACGGTCCTTATATCATAGTAAAAAAAAACCTTTCTAGTAGCCCTTATAGTAACCCTTAAAGACCCCTTTCAAGAAACCCTATTCTAATTATTAAGGCCCTTAAATTACCTTTCTAGTCTCTGGCCGCAGATCGGTCTGCAGGGGACTTAGGGTCTCGATTTCAGCGCTGCCGTGTGAGTACTTGTCTTTCTGCGGGATTTAGTGGTTTTGGGTTTGTAGGGTTTATAGGGTTCATTGTTTAGGGCTTCAGGGTTTAAGGTTTTTAAGTTTAGGGTTTTAGGGTTTAGGTTTTAGGGTTTACGGTTTGTAGGTTCAGGGCAGTGCGGTAGCTTGCGGGCAGTGGTAAAACCCGCACTTCTCCAACAGCAAGGAACACCACCATCCCACGGGTTCTAGATTTTGCGGCTTTTTGGAGCAGGGTGTCTTTGGTGCTTCCTAAGGGTCCATGTGCCCAAATAGTATATACTTTGGTTTGGGCCCAATGTACCTATATAGGGAGTACCTTATAATTAAGGCCAAAGTATATACTATTTGGGAGTTTCCGAAAATAGGGGACCCTCATATAGTACCCCAAATAGTAGGATCCTTATAATTCTAAGGACCCTAAAATGAGCTACCCCTACTTTTCGGAAACTCCCATATCTCACGAATGCCCAAAAGCTCTAAGCCCTGCCACCCCGAAGCTCAAAAGCTCCATCCAATAAACCCGACAGCCCTGCACTGCAGCCTGGAGCAGACGACAGATACAGACTGCAGAGACACTTGAAACCCATCAGATCTCCCCGGGACCAATCCCAAGGTCAAATTCTATGATGCCCAGTGTGGCATCCCTTTGTTTGAGGCGCCGAAGGGAAGGACACGCCGGTGAGGTGTTATGTTATTTCGGTGTTAGCGGCCCGAGGAGTTGATGCTTTCGGGTCGGCTAGGGGTTCGGTTTAGGGTTTAGGGTTTAGGGTTCTGGCTTGAGGGTTCTGAACGGAGAAACCATAGGAGTTGAACGAACATGACAAGCTGCTGCGGGCGTATTGGGCAACTCATTATTGATGCTCCGAATCAGTTTCACATTTCAGGTTTGTGGATTTCGCCGTGATTATTTTAAACATGCCATGGCTTTTCAAGAGACTCGCCAGTCCCTTCAGACAGACAGCCAGGAAGGTCAACGCGGAGGCTACAATTGCACCAAGCATTCATCTCCGAAACCACAGCCGCACCTTGCCGATACCCCGAATGCCGCATGCATGAGAAGAGTCGATCTAAACCCCGTCAACTTTATTCCAAAACTGGGCCCTCCGGAAGACACAAGAAATGCTAAAGCCCGTGTCGCTTCCTGATGTGTTAGGCTGCCGCATTTCTGGAAACATTTGTTTTGCTGGGTGTTGACGGATCTGTGAACGGTTCCTATATCGCTCAAACTAGTAAACTCCTTGGCAACTTTTCCCGGAGGCTTAAGCAGAAAAGCCTTTAATTGGAAGCCCAAGCCCTAACCCTAAAACTCTAAACACCCTAAACTTCAAAAGGACCTACGCCGAGTTCAAGCGCGAGAGCGAGAGACATGGCTGGCCGTCCTTCCGCGACGAAGAGTCGCCTGTCCCCATTAGCATTGATAGTATATTCTATACCATATGACAGCATCTTAAAACAAGTTCTGAAAATATAGCGTGTGGTCTGGGGTATTAGGGTTTGGGCAGTTTGGGCTTTTAGGGTAGCTTGCGTGTCAGAGCTCAGGTTAGTAGGGATTAGAATAGTGGATCTCTGAGGGTCAGCTCGGCAAGCCGCTGCCCTAGCAGGGTCACCTAAGATAAAAAACCCTAAATCACTCATGCTATTTCCTGAGAGTTCCTGAAGCATAATTACCGCAAAAGCCCGTTTCGAAGTGCTAGAGCCCCTATACCACACAAAGCCCAGCATCCGAATGGCCCGATAGCTGTGGCCTAAAACCCAAACCTTGAGATTTCTCCGGGGGCTTGACAAGTTCTGAACGTCAGGGCAAGCGTTTAGGGCTTGTAGGGTTTATGGGGTTCAGTGGGACTTAAGGGTTTAGGGTTGTGTTTAGTATAGAGTTGCATGGATTCTCCTATTCGGGTTTACGAGGAGAGCTTTTAGTTGGCTTAACTTCCCATTGGTTTGGGGGGCCTCGTCTTTAGGGTGCGTCCTGCTCCCTACTGCCGACGCTGGGCCTATAAGCCCTAAATACATCCGAGAGTGCCCCCAATTCCAAAACCCTCCTAGAACCTCCGTCTACCCTCTATTAGCCCCTAAGTACCCACTATTGGGGACCGTATGCTTGGAGGTCCATGGGCAGTTGTAAGTGGGGTCATCAGTCCTTGTCCCCTAATATGGGCTATAAGTATAGTTACCTTACTTATAACCCGACTTATAACTACCCATTACCCTTTATAGAATCCCTATAGATCCCTTTAAAGGGACCCTTAAGGAGCCCTTATAACTACCCATGAACCTCCAAGTACCCCTATTTGAGGGTACAAGGAGGGCCCTGGCACCGAGGCTCATCAAGGAGAACATCAAGGCCGCCGGTGATGGGTCGCTATGATTATAGGATCCTTAAGGGAGGGTGGTTCAAGGGGGGAGGGTAAAAGGAATCCTTAGGGGACTCTAAGGGAACCTTAGGGAGTACTAGGGAGAATTAGGGTCCACTAGGCTATATACCCCTCCCTTAAGGATACTACAATATGACCGCAGTGCGATGCTAAAATTCCGAAGCTCAAGAACCTTGAACCCAAAAGGCCCTCCAGGGATTGGGGTTTCGGGTCTAGGGTTTATAGGGTTTCGGGTCTAAGGGTATAGGGTTTAGGGTCTAGGGTTATAAGCCTAATTAAACCCTGAACCCCAGAAGCCCGAACACCGAAATGGTCTCGGGTTTAAGAACAGCCCCTTGTCGAAACCCGACATCCAAACGGAAAGTAGGCCCAGGCTGCGCGAAGGAAGCCGGGCCATTGGGCTGTGGGCGCAGGATTAGGGCTTTGGGTTTCTGCAGGGTTCAGAGTTCAGGAGGGTTTCTGGGAGGAGAAACTGCCGAATTCGATGTCAAGAGGCCTACCGGTTGGTGCTGAAAGAGTTTCAGGATTTGGCGGTCTTCCTGGCTTGCCTGGGTGTTCGGGGCTTTGCTGTGATTGCGAAGGTGCTAGACGGTGGAGAAGTGGTGTCCAAATGCAACACGAACTCCGGCCGCAATAATCAGGTAGACAAATTAAATTCAAACACTATCCTTTGGCGCCCCGTGATACCTTGATATAATGAAAATCCTAAGTGCTCCTTGATACAAGCATGTTACAATATACCCCCCCAAAACCCATTCCATTTTTAAAGGCCCCTGTCTAGCAGCACTTATACGTAGAACATGTAGATGCATGTGAATTTGCTAAGGCTTCCTCGACACCACACCCAAAACTGGCAGCAGAAACCAAAAGCCGTAAGCTACCCTAAACCATGGTAGTATCCCCGAGGGTCCAAAGGACCCAATAATTAGGTATTCGGTTTTGGGATAGAATTTTTGTAGGTTAGGACCTTGGAGAGTATATGATTAGTAGGTACTTGGACCCTTGGGGTATGTTTGTTCTCTTTGCTGCTCTGGATTAGCACTTCGCATAGCCGCAGCATAGCTTGAACACGTAGCACATGCAAACTGCAGGTTCAGAGCCCCATATCTGGAGTCCTAGGGCGGTTTAGGGTTGGCGGTTAGGGTTTAGGGTTTATAAGGGTGCCTATAAGGCCTTAAGGAAGCCCGGCAAAACCTTGAATCCTGAAACTCTAGCCCTAAACCCCTAGACTGCGATTTTAAGACCGGTTCCGTGAAGTAAGAGGCTTCCTTAAAGGGTTTAGGTAGGGCGATTGCTTCACGGGCTCCTTCCGAGAAGCGTGTTAAAGGGCAATCGTGGTTAGGCTGAGCCTCTTGATCTAGGGTCACCCTGGTCCCTGAGCAAGATTTCATTTGGCTAAGGGTCGTTGGGGTTTAGAGCCCAGGGTTTGGGTTTTCAGGTTTGGGGCTTAGGGTCCCTGGTCTTAGAGCTCAAAGGACTCGGGACAAATATATCTGCGGTCGGGCTCGCCTGGTTTAGGGTGTACTTGGAGGTTCATGGGTAGCTATAAGTGGGGTTATAAGTCCCCGAATATGGGTTATAAGTATACTTACCCTACTTATGACCCTACTTATAACTGCCCATGAACCTGCAAGTAGGGGTAGTATGTGCGCAGAAATATCAGTGTAGTTAAGTAGCAATGCTGGCGACCATAGTGGCATAGATTGTCTTACTATAGAGCTCCGAGGTCCTAAATGCAAACCGCATGCTAAGACCAAGAGCTACAATACCCAGAAACTCCAGTAGCCCTTAATTTTCTTTTCTATTAGGGAACCTACAATTATTTAGGGTGTATTCCTTAGTTAAGGGGTATTGGAAGGGGTATTGGAGTCTCTGGATACCTAAGAGCACAAAACGCCAAGCCAGAAAAGCAAGCCCTAAACCCTAAACCCTTAAACCCTAAACCCTAAACCCTTAAACCCTAAAAACCCTAAACTCTTTGACCTGAAGGGCCCTCGGCCCGTGTACTCGGAGAGCGTGAAGTGCTACTTGCAGGACGAAAGAAGAAGCCCGAATCCTTATGCCTCCATTCACCTCATTATGGGATCCCTAAGGGGTCTGGGGCCCTAACTATGAGGTCATTGGAGGGATAGGGGAATAGTTACCAATACCTAAACAAACCCCCAGAAGTAGGTAAAATATTGGCCCAAAACCCACAAAAGACCATTGTTCTGAATACTTTTGGGGGTCCAGGTATTATTAACTAGGGCTCCTTATCATAATTTTACTATAATGTACCCCAAAGCCCTATTCTAGTCATCATCATCATCCCTATGTTTCATCCTTATAGTTGCTAGGCCCCGACCAGCATTTAGTAACAGATGTCCCCGGCCGTGTTCCAATATCAACCTCTCCCAAACCCTAAACCACATCCAGCCTAATCCCTAAACCCTCCGTAGAACGACCATTCAAGGCACCTGGGCCACAACCTGCCAGACGCTGCCGGCAACCGCTACTGCATCGACTTGCTCTGCATCGCGGGTCATCCGAAGCGCCTTCCTCCAAACTACAAAATGATGGTATAGCAATAGTGTAGATACAGTTGTAATTGCTTTGATGGCAGTATGAGAGCAGAAAATGGCAACAATGCAAATCACTAAGCTTAATTAAATCAGAACTAATGCTTAGTAATTGTAACATGTCTGGTTGCTACCAGGTGTGTTGTTTTGTCTTTGCATCCGACCTGGCTGTTCATGGTGTGGTCAAAGGAGCCGACTGAAATCAAAGTTTACACACACAATCTGAATTTTCTGGTCAGTTACGCCCCAACCACCGTGATCGTTAACCCGAAAAGGTTGAATCCTCAGCCTGAAATGCTTAAAATCCGGGAGCCCAAGCCCAAACAAACGTAACCCTAAACCCTAAACCCTAAATATAGGCCATAAACTCAACCAACCCCAAAAATCGAAGACTTCAGCCAGATAGCTCCCAATTCTGTGGACGCCAATCTCCCTTATATGA
Organism: Symbiodinium sp. CCMP2592; assembly: GCA_905221615.1. Classification (NCBI taxonomy): domain Eukaryota; class Dinophyceae; order Suessiales; family Symbiodiniaceae; genus Symbiodinium; species Symbiodinium sp. CCMP2592. Next base: position 457,773 of record CAJNDT010003068.1, on the reverse strand, counting down.
TTAAGGAATTCCTAGGGCTCCTGTAAGGGATCTATAAGGGATCTATAGGGTTTAGTGTTTAGGGGATTCTAGTATCCCTGAATTCAGGAATATACTTTAAACCATAGTAGGAATCCTAATATAATTCAAGTTATATTCTGTACTTCAGGGAGTCTCCGGAAATTCTGTGGACGCCAAGGTAGTCTTCGAGGTCCCGTGGACAATGGCCGGACGGGGATTTCGTGTTTAAGGGGTTTACGGTTTACTGCGGCTCCACTCGCAAAAGTTTCGTGTTTGACGATGGTCTGGGTGTTTTTGGGTTTAGGGATCTGGGCTTACCAGGACCCCCGCAAGTACCCTTTAAAGGGCTCTGATTTTTCTCATTAAGAGGTAATTGTGGACTACTAGAAAGGGTAGTTGGGGGGTCTGGGTAGATTGGAAGGTTGAAGTTTGTGAGGTTTCCGTAAGATTTAGGATGGTGGGTCTCGGTGGGCTTCAGGACTTTCTGGCATTGTTATTAAGGCACAGTGGGCTTTGTTGAGATTTTAATCGTGCGGGTCTCTGCTTTTGGGTATTTTTTAGGGCAGGCTTCTTGTAGGGCATTAGGATGATGGTATATCCACGCCATCTTCGCAGTACATAGTGATAATGGTGCCAGTATATAAGTATATTTTATGCGTCCTTGTAGGAGTACTATTAATGAATAGAAGAAGCGACTCTGCTTGATCTTGGCTTTGCGACCGCAAGAAGGATGACGTATGATGACCATGACTGGTGTCAGCATGGTGTTGTTTTTCTTGACAACTTCCTGAGGTAATATGAAGTTGTATGTTATTGTGTGTTAGATATTTAGAAGTGCCGTCATCATTATCCGTTTTGGTTTCATGAGAAAGCATGCCCCTGTTATTATCGCTATCCAGGCAGTTACCACATTACCCCCCACATTTCTGCCCAATACTGATGATACCTTAAAACTTCTACTAAACCTTAAACCCCTCATAGAACCCTTATAGGTCCCTTATAGGAACCCCTATAGATCCCTTTAAAAGGACCCTTATAGGTCCCTTCTAGGAGCCCTTACAGATCCCTTCAAAAGGACCCGAAAACCCTAAACCACTCCAGGGGCCCAGGGTCTGACTGATGAGTCACATGATCCTAGTTTTAGAGTTTAGGGTTTAGGGATTAGGGATAAGGGTTTAGGGATTAGGGGGTTAGGGTTTAGGGGTTTAAGGTTTAGGGTTTAAGGTTTAGGGGTTACTTGGAGGGTCGGGGGACTTAGAAAGTAGGTAGTAAGTAGAGTTATAAGTACCCTAAAAGGGACCCTAATTGGGGTTATGGTACTTATAAGTCCCAAAAATAACCAGTTACTAAGTCCCCCGACCCTCCAAGTAACGGTTTACCCTATGCCTCCAAGGACCTCATTATGGGGTCTTTAAGGGGTCTCGGGCCCTAACTATGAGGTCCTTGGAGGGATAGGGTTAGGGTTAAAGGTTTAGAGTTTAGGGTTAAAGGTTCAGGGTTTAGGGTTAAAGGTTTAGGGGTTTAGGGTTTAGGGAAATACTCAGCTATGCCCTAGTTGTGGGGTTTGGGGTCACTGTTATGCGCTACTTGACCCAAAACCCTCCTCTAAATGTTTAAGGGTCTTGCTGGCCAGCAAGGTTGATATCAGTGAAACACTCGAAGTGTACAGATCACCTGCCCTTTTCACGCCCTTGTGGAGGGCTTCTAAAGCCTAAACCCTGAACCCTTAAACCCAACCTAGATGTAGCGCATTCCTTTTGCGAGCAGTCGCAGCTGACATACTGATATGCTAGAGGGGTTGGAATAAATGTGGAGGATCTGTCCTTGTTTATCTCTTAGTACTTCTGCTGCAGTATAGCCCAAAATCTTATTCTACTTGCTAAGGCCTCTACTCGTATATGACATTCCGTGTTGCCCTGAGCTAAGCCTCCTTAAGCCGTAATCTCCAGTCTCGCACCTACGCCAAATCCCGAACGCTCTTGTTAGTGTGTAACAGGGTTTAGGGTATGCGATTGTTGTGATAGGGCGTCCCTGAGCCAAAGTGTTGCAAGCGAGCACTACAGGTTGCAGACAGCCGCTTTCTCGGGCAGCACGCAGAGTGAGTGCACTGCCTGATACAGACCTGACGGGTAGAGCCAATCAGGGGATGGTAGCAAAACCAGTTGAAAGGCGTTACGCATTAATGGCAGCAGACCCGTATCGAACAACAACCAATCTTCAATAAAGCGGCAGACTACCAGGACATACTCCCATGCAAGTTGCTACCAGCGTTGCCAAGCTATTGGCTTACTATTGCGAAGTTCATTGCCAGTTGCAGCTAGCAGCTATCATCGCACAGACACAGCGAATGATGCTTGGGCTGTGTTCAGTCCTTCCCCTCAAACCCTCAATCCCGTTGCATAGTGCAGACACATCTCTCGCCCCTAAACCCAAAAAACCCTAAGCCCCTAAACCTCAAACCCTAAACACCTTGACCCCTAAACCCTTAACTCCCTAAACCCTAAACCCCTAAACCCCTAAACCCTGAATCCCTAAGCCCCAAGCCCCCGAACCCTAAACCCTAAGCCCCTAAGCCCCTTTAGAAGCCCTGAGCCCTTTGGGTTTTTCGATCTTCGCGTTATCTGTGACAGAAGCAGACAAGGCAGCCAAGCCTTGATGTACAAAGCTGGGCCTCTCTGGAAGCTCGGGTTTTAGGGTCTAGGCTGTTTTGGGCTTAGGTTCAAGGCTTGGGGTTTGGGGCTCAGGGTGGAGGGTTTAAGGCTTAGGGTTTGGGGCTTTGGGTTTAGGGTTTAGAGTTTAGAGTTTACGGCTTAGTGTCTAAGGCTTAGGCTGTTTGGGGGCTTTGGGTTCAGGGTTTAGGGCTTATGGTCTAAGGCTTACGGTTTGGGGGCTTTTGTTTCTCGTTTTGGGTGCATGGTTTCTGGATTTGGGGCCTAAGGGTGTCGAAGGCCGAAGGAGTGAGATACCGGAATCTAGACTGTTTACTGCGGTTGCAACGTGCCCGGGCTCTGAGAAAGTCCACAGTCTTGTCAGCGTTGACGAAGCAGCCGATACCCTCAGATTGCGGTATGGCCGCATGGCCAGCAAAATCGAGCGATGCAAATAGATCTGCGCCTATTGGGTTTCTATTGAAGCACCTCCAACTTTAAGTGAATTTTCTCATCGAAGCGTATGTAAGTTGGAAAACAAGAGCTCCAAATCCGTCCCGACGACCTTTGGATGCAGTAATTCTCCTTTGCCATACCAGGACCTTCCTTGTACCCCCAAATAGGGGTATATGGTCCCAAACAGCGGGTACCTAGGGTCTAATAGAGGGTAGACGGAAGGTCTAGGTAAAGTCCATGACACTGTACAAGTAGTGGCAGCACTGCGCTTCCCAGGAATCTTCTTCACAGGCCAGTCATGATTGCTCATTTATACACGCACGCCATTGTACAGCTGTCCGATCTTATCTGCCCCTGTTTAACCCTGTTTCGTTCGGACGGCTTATGTATAGTAGTATAGACCGTAATTATCCACCTAGCCATCTATCGGATCTATCGAGCCATCCATACAGCATCCAGGTGTCTGCCGTTTACCTATGCCTTGATACCTTCTGCCTGTCTCTGCGTATACAGGTCTGTTTCTCTATAGTACGCTAGTAATTAGAGGCAACACAGCACAGATGGATGTGTCATCCATCCATTCATGCATCCACCCAGCTCACTAGCCAGCCATTCATTCATCCACCGATCCAGGTATTCAGTTGCATTTGCATACATCCATCCCTCCATCCCTCCATCCCTCCATCCATGTATGCATGCATACAACATACATACGCACATACATGCACGATGTAAGACACCAGGAACAGGATCACATCCTGCGTCACAGCCTGTCACCAAACAGAGTTCCGAGGTCCAAGGGGCCAGTGCCCCATACCCTTAGGGGTACTTAGAAATATTTTTTTGATTTTTGGTTACTATAATCCCTAAGAAACAGCTAAAATTATAATTTTTGCTAGGGTTCTAAGTTCAGTATAGTACCCCCGGCCTGAATTAGAAGCCACCTGAGCCTCGGCTAGGACCTTCCTTTTAGGGTTTAGGGGTTTAGGGTTTAGGGTTCCAGTGTTTGTTTAGGGTCCAGGACTATCCTCCCTAAGCCCGAGACCCAAAATCCTGAAACCCTTAAAGCCCTCAATCCGCAGATGGTCGAACGTCGATCCAAAGGGAGAATGTGGAAATGCCGACGCCTGGGCACCGGCGAGGCAGAAACGCTTGTGGTGTTGTCCAAGTGGCTGTTGGGTGTACGATTAATATGGAATAGGGTTTGGGGTTTGAGGTTTATGGTTTAGCGTGGGGTTCAGGGGAAGAAGAAAGCAGAGGCGTGTATGTGGATTCTTGTATGAAAGTACACCTGCAAATTCGTGCTAGGTGTGAGTACGGTTCACATGGTGTTCATATTTGTTACTGGTGGGTTTGGGATGGTTTGTCATACTAGAGTTGCGGGACTGTTGCGGGTGTAACGTTTTAGAATTTTGGGGTAAGTAGTGCTCAAAGTCTTTCGAGTCACGGTGTCAGGATTTGGGCATATGCATTGTTGTTGTTTCTCTTGCTACTGTTAGTTCGTATTCTTGGTATTAGTATTGTACTTATTATCATTGTTATTGTCACTATCATAGTGCATACTGTATCTTATGCTGCATGTTTTACCATGGGGCATGGATTTAAAACCCTACGCATGACGAAGGTTGGGGACGACGTTGTTGCCTTGACATTTTCACGATGCCCCTCGAAGACGTTTGCAAGGCTCCAAAGACTAAAAGCCCAAGTACAGCCCGATACCCACGACTCTGAAGTCTGGAATATACAAAGGTGCCCAGGCTGCTGATGGTGATGGTGATGATGGTGATGACGACGGCCAAGGGGGTGGCCTTGAACGTGCAGTCATGACCGCTTACTATCTTTAGCTCGTATGGTATTGTCGCGATAGATGCACAAGGATCTTGGCACGTCAACGAATACTTCGCAATTGACAGCCATTGTTATCACCGCTGTTGGTGTTACATGCGTTGCGCATGAGACTAGGTTTTCTTCTTGCTGCAAGTGCTTCAACCGGTTTCTATCTTCCTAAGAACTGCAACGAAGGGTTTTTCGTATGTAGATTCCTAGAAGTGGTTTCCAGGTCTCACAATCAGGTTCAGAGTGTCGGCTCGAAGTTTCATTTGACGGTTGTTTAACTTTGAAGTCTTGGGGATCATGATGTAGAGCTACTTTAGTTCAGACTTTGTAGATTCTGAGCCGTAGCAAAACAGGTTTGAGGAAACTCGAGATGCAAATTCCATTGCCCACTATGGCTGTCCTGGCGACAGCGCAGATGGCTTACGCGTCGGACATTGCATTCATCAACGTTTCTTTCCCTCGGCTACTAGCACCACAAGCCATCGACTTCGAGCGACAACAGTTCCGAGTCATGAAGAGCGATCAACTTCCATTGTTTGGGTTCTTTTACCGGCAACATTCCAGGTGGGAATGCTGAACTACCGGCCAATCTTGGCTGATGATGGAGAAGCAGACTGTCACGATACTTTCATGGATTACCGCTTGGCAACATGTTGACCAACATTCTGCAATGAATTGTGGTCTTTGTAGGAACTCTAAACCCGCTGAGCGGTATAGAGAAGTAACCGTACCAGAAGAGTTTCAGTTGAAGTTATGTCTTTACCTGAACTCTTTCGAATTGAGCAACTCCGAATATGTTTGACTTTGTGTTTTACGGTTTAGGGTCGAAGTTAAGGCAAGACGAGGGGGCTTGCGGAGCAATCGTAAACCCCAAACTTTACAGCCTTAACCTCCGGAAGCCCCACACGCAACGCTTTCACATTACCTAGAAGATCGTTTACATTCCCAAACCCAGTAAAACACACACACACACAAAAAAAAAAAAAATGTTTGAATTACCTAGAAGATCTCCCACACTCCCAAACCCCGATAAAAACCCAAAGAAAGGAAAGCTCCCAAGCCCGAAACCAAAGTTGCAGGTGTCCCTGCTGCGGATGGTAGACCTCGAGCTGACGAATGCACAGGGGGGGAGGGGGTTAGGGCTGAGGGTTTAGAGTTTAGGTTTTAGGGTTTGGGGTTTAGCGCTTTTGAGCCATTTAAGGGTCAGGGTTTAGAGTCCAGAGTTTTTGTGTTGCAGTTTTAGAGCTCAGGGTTATATATTGTTTGAACTTTTCGGCGTAGCTGTAGGGATGTCACGGACATTATCGATGCTGCTGCTCGACGCCAGACTGTGAACAGTGGTAGTGTCAGTCGCAATGAAGATGATGCTGAAGCTAGCTGGGAGTGTAGTTGCAGTCGTCGTGGTCTTCACCGTCGTTGCGGTTGCATGTAGGTGTTGGTTGTGCCATTCGAGCTGCCGCTTCTGCGGCTGCTGTCAGAAGGGTAGTAACAACAGCTGGAGTGAGCCATCGCCAGCAAGTTTTTGACTCGGAGACTTGGGATTTAATTGAGGGGGCTTTATAATAATAACCTACATGTTTTGGGGTCCTTCATATTTTACTAGTATGATGGGACCCCCGCCCCCCGGAACCCTATTCTATTTATTAAACCGCTGACATTACCTCAAACCTTGTCCCGAGCTCTGAATACGCCCTTTTCACCACGATGTGAACTCGAAACCTGCGCCCCTTCACCCAGAGTTTAGGGTTGGTGGCTTAGGGGTTTAGGGTTTAGGATACAGGTTTCACGGGGTCTACTTGCAGCTTGGGTTGGGGGCTTCGGGTGGATCTTCACATGTCCCTTCAGCCTTGTTTGATTCTCATCGTTCGGGCGCCATCTAATTTGTATCACGGGTTGCTGGTTTGAGAGCTACTTCTGTCGTGCGGCTGCCCCAGAAGCGGAGGTTTACGGTTTAGGAGGGTTTAGGGTCTAGGGACTTAAGGGCACTGCCAATCAGGCTAATCAGTTGGAACTCAGGTGGAGTGAACGATGAACCCCACCCCCAAACTCAGAACCAGGAGCCCCACTTTCTGTAATCTACAACTTAAACAACTTGTTCGTTCACAATGCCACGCCTTTAATATGTTGCGTCTAGTAACTAGTAGGTGATTCTTAAGCCGTATAACACTTGAAAAGTATGATTCTGTGGCCTCCAGGTAAAACCGACACACGCCCCTCTTCCCAGCAGCAGAAGCTAGCAACACTGCAGCCATTTGGCCAGGCAGGTCGAGATGATGGAATGCCAACTTCCTTCCTGCGTGAGGCTGCCGGGGGATTTCTTCAGGGCCTTTCTACTATAGTATACGTTTCTAGTATGTGCTGTGTACGATATTGTATTGTATACTATGTTCTATATCATACCATCGTATACTACAACGAACATACTCCACTGGCTTTTTGTTCGGAAGAGAAGCGCGAACCTGCACAGACACCTAGCAGGCCACGACGACCCTAAATCAACTCTAAAGTCTAAACCCCCCCAGACCCTACTTGGAGGTTCATGGGTATATGATATAGTTACAAGTAGGGTTACTAGTAGGGTAACTATACATATAATCCATATTAGGGGACTTAGAACCCCACTTATAACTACCTATAATCCTACTATACCCAAAACCCCAAAACCTATAGAACCCTTAAAGGAACCCTAAACCCCACGTATAACTACCCATGAACCTCCAAGTATTCCCTTCATTCACTTCAGGGTTTCGGGTTTATAGGGTTTGGGCAACCCGGGCCCAGAGCCCAAACGACAAAAAACCCAAACCCTGCCTGCTAAGCCCTGATCACTTCAGGCTACCTAGACCCCCCAACTACCCTTTATAAGAGTCCCTACTTGCCTCTTAATGAGAAAGAGTAGAGCCCTTTAAAGGGTACTTGGGGGGGGGTCCTGGTAAGCCAGAAAGCTTTGCACCCGAAGTCCAGTCAGTCTTCCGTCTAAAAGCTTAGGGTTTTATACAGTTCCCTTAGGGTTCATGTGCCCATATACTAGATACTCTGGCCCTAAAGTACCTATATAGGGACTACTTTAAGGCCCATGTATGTACTATACAGGTACATGGACGCTTAGGAGTTTAGGGAGTTCAAGGGCCAAGCATTGGCAACTTCCAATCAATTCGGTGCGACGCATCTCCGGGAGCTTTTAGAAGCCAGGGATGATGAGTTAAGGTTTAGGTTTTCCAAGGTGTGTGTGTGTGTTGAGTTGAGGCCTTAACCCTAAACCTATACCCTAAACCCTGCTTGCGGATACGGCTTCAGGAGCCCTTTCGTCCTTTTCGAATTTGTAGGCCTACACCCGGCAAGAAAAGCGCTGCTGCAGGCGGCGCTCCTATCGGAGCTGAAACATCCCAACATCATCAGGCGCCTTGCTGGGTTTAGGTTTAGGGTAAGGGGTTTGTGTAAGGTGGCTTTCCACAGGGTTTCATAGGATTCAATTTAGCATGAAGCCTTATACACTTTAAAGGAATTACGGCCTCTGAGCGATGGAGATCTGAGAGATCAATACCCAAAGGGCCCTATGTATTGTTATGGGGGATACTTCCCTAAGTCATAATAGTTATTCCCAATATGGGAACCCTACATACGACAATATCGGTACATTGGACTCGGTAAGCAGTCCTCCACTAGTCCCCACACAAATTACTCATGCCTCTCCTATTACAGGGTCCTTCAGTAACTCTATTATAGAGCCCTACAGTCCCCTTATTAGGGCACCCTGGGAGAGAGAGCCCTATAGTACCCTTAAAGGGAACCCTATCACGGTTTAGGGTTTAGGGTTTAGGAGAGCCCTATAGTACCCTTAAAGGGAACCCCATCATAGTTTTGGGGCGTGTCTAGGGCTTGGGTCTATGGAAAGCAGCACAAGTCGAAATGCCTGTCATGTAGGTAGTTCTCTAAATTAGGGTTCCTTCTTAGGCCCCCAAAACAGTAAGGCACCCCCTTTAGGAAAAAGACCCCGGAAGAGGTCTGGGGCATTTAGGGTTTGGGGTTTGGAGTTCAGGGTTTGGGGCTTAGGTGTTTTCCAGTTTGGGGGGTAGGGTTTAACTAGTTTAGGGTTTGGGTTTGGAGTTTGGGTCATGGTCTAAGGACTTCGGATCTAAGAAACTAGGATTTGTACTTAGCTTTTGGGGTCAGGGTTGGGTCTAAGAATTTCGGGTTAAATAGTTTAAGGTTTGAGTGTGTGGGTGTGGTTTGCTCTTTTTAAGATTAGGGCCTGAGAATTTGGGATGCACAGTTGCGGGCTGCGCACGAATGGCCACATACGGGAACCCCTACAGGCCGAGATTGTCAGGAAAACAAGAGCTAGAGAGAGAGAGAGAGAGAGAGATAGAGAGATTTAGCCTCTATGCAACTCTACACGAAGAATCTGGCGATTTGCGATGTTGAACCATGGACTGGGATCTGGGGGCCGGAGCATCTGCATGCGTAGTTCTCTAAAGTCGCGTCCCTTAACGGGTTCTTTAAAAGGATCTATAGGGGTTTCTATAATGGTACTATAAGGGTAGTTCTCTAAATTAGGATCCTAAACCCTGAACCCTAAACCGTTGAATCTCTAGAACTTGTGGCCCTAAAGTCCACCCTCTTGGAGGCATTTTGGCGCCGAGATCCTGGCGAAGAAGGCCGGCTGAACACTGAATATGTTAAGAAAGTTCCGAGATACAGGGTTAGTTTTTTGAAACAAATTAGGGTTTAGGGCTTAGTGCCTTGGGATTTGTTTGTTCGTTTCGTTTTTGTTCTCACAGCCTGTGTTCCCATGGTCTGAGCATTCACGATTTAGACCCTGTAAGCCCTAAGCCCGAAACCTTCAACCGTACTGTGATAATCCAGACTTTCTGTGCAGTCGGAGAAGGGCCAAGAAGCCCAAAACAGCAATCGTACTCCGATACCTCGAGCACGTGCTAGACCGGCCTTCACATGTTTTCCCTATGCCCGAAACCCCAAACCCTACAGGCTCTTTGTGCCTTTTGAAACGTGGGGGCTTAGGGTTTAGGGCTTGGTCTCATAAGACCCTGTGCGCGTTTAAAGGACCTATGTAAGGAAATCAGATTGAGGAACCCTAAAGAGGGAGGTTTCTTGCCCGAAGCCCCCGGAAATCCGAAGACCCCAGAGGTTCTAGGGCTGATCCACGATGCAACAGGTAGCCGAAGGTCGAAACCCTAAACACGAAACCAGAAACCCTAAGCCCGAACCCCTAAAGCCGTCGCAGCCTAAACGCAAACCCTAAAACCGAAACCCCGAATCCGAAATCCCAAAACCGTAGCAGGCTAAACCCCCTAAACCCTAAACCCTAACAGAGTAGCAGCCTAAACCCCGAAACCCCTAAACCGAAACCTTAAAGCAGTAGCAGGCTGTCATGAGCACCGAGTACGTGCACGAGAGTTGGAGCTCTTGGTTCAAGAGGCCGTCAGCTCCTTTGAATTAAGGGTCCATGTACCCCTTTAAGGGTTCCTTTAAGAGTTCCTACAAGGGTTCCTTTAAGGGTTCCTATAAGGGTTCTATAAGGGTTCCTATAAGGGTATAGGGTTTAGGGTTTAAGGGTCCATGTACCCATATATAGAGATACATGAGCCCCAAAGTACCTATATAGTGACTACATTAAGGCCAATGTATATCCTATGTGAGTACATGGACCCTTAGGGTTAAGGCTTATAGATGGGTTCAGGGTTTAGGGTTCAGGTCATCGCTATATCTATCTCTATCTACCCATCTATCCATCTGCATCTGACTATCAATCTATGTTTCTATCTATCCTGTATGTATGTAACTATGCCTAACTTGATTTACCTATAAGGTTCACTACATGTAGTTGTTTTCGTGCTCGGGTGTACAGAGGGTGCTCAGCTCCTATATGTTGTCTGCGCGGGGTGCTGTTCGATGCCTCCCCGGAGATGTCTCCAACTGGAGGTCGTTCTCTAAAGTAGCAGCGTTGGTTTTGGATCCCGACAACTGCACCGTCACCCGTTCTTTGCACAGCCCCGCATTTTCGAGTTGTCGACTGCTCGGCGTGGCACCTGCACCGAACCATTCCGAAAGGCTGGAGGTGTGCTCGCAGTTCGAGCGGGTCCTCGATGTCAGGCGGGGCCACTTCCAGTTCATAGCCAGAGACAGGGCTTGGCACTTGGGACTTGCTACGGCCTGCGGGTTTTGAAGTGGAGGGTTTCTAGTTGAGGGATAATTAATTAGGCAGGCTTTATTAATTAGCAACATTGCATAGCACAGGGGTCATGAAACGACCTTAAAGACCACCCCAAAACCACACCGCACCGCCAGCTGCATGACTGCTGAAACGCTGGTCGTAGCCTCAGTGAGACCTTTATCTCTCGCAGCTCCACGAACCCGCCCCCAAGACTCTCCGTGAAACCCTGGTGTACGATCGCTCTGAAGCCCCCGGGACGACACTTTCACGTGGCAATCCGTACGGAATATTGGTGGTGGATCCCTGGACTTGTCTATCACGGTAGCTGGGTCCTCGATGTTTTTACTTCTTTGGGGGTTCATATGGGAGTTTCCGAAAATTAGGGGTACCTTATTTGGGGTCCTTATAATACGTATGTTCGGAAACTCCCATATCACCCATGTATGATGGACAGGTTGCCATATCCTGGGCCAGGGAACTCAACAGCTGGGAAAATTGATCATCATGTCGACTGAGCGCCTCAATGTTCAACACGGCTCTTAGCTCCGAAGAAGTCCCGATGCTGACTCCCAACTCTGAAACCCAGCCATCTTGTGTTTACTTTTTGGAATGGTTGGGACCCTGGAATAAGGAAACAGGGTAATGTGGACCCACGCTTAAACTTCCGGCTTGTGTAACAATGCCTTCCAATAAGGATACTAGATACTTGTCCTTCGGGCCGTATTTTAAACAGAGGGATTTTAACAGAGGGGTAGACGAAAAGGCATGGCATGACCCAGATCTCACTAACCAAACCCTAAGGGTCCATGTGCCCAAATAGAGATACATGAGCCCCAAAGTACCTATATAGGGACTACAGTAAGGCCAATGTATATACTGGATGAGTACATGGACCCTTTAGGGAAAAGAAGTAGCCGTAAACCCTAAATGATGAGTTGGTAAACCACGAGGGTTGGAAGCCTCCCTTTACAGTCCCTCTGGCAGAGGCAAAAGTTCAAGCAGATGCTCATGGGCCTAAGCTATGTGCATCACCAGGTTGGACATCTCACACAGGGGTACAGGGTTTCAGGAGTCACGGGGTTCAGAGATTTAGGGTGGTTTTGGGGGTTTCATTTGGGGCTGAGATCCGCAAATCACGAAAGCTAGCTCTGTGGAGCTCGCGGGAGTTGCCCTTTAGCAATTCACTTGTATTAAGGCACTAGGGAAAAAACAGGGTTTGCACCTTATCAGGTGGGACGTCCAAGAGTTAAGGTGGGGGGTAGGGGGGGGGGAGGGCCCCCCCCCCCCTTCACCTTGTCATTATTGTGCGTTTTCCACTGATAAGGTGCGCTTCCCTCCCCCCCCTCCTTTAAGGTGGTTGTGCCTGGGATAAGGTGGAGGGGGGGGGGGCCCCCCCCCCTATCATGAGGTCCCCCCCTCCCCCCCCCTCCTCAAGGTCCCTTGGTTTTGTTTGTGTCTGACGTTCGGCGACTGAAGTGCGGTCTTCTCTCCAGAGTTACCTCTAGTTGTCGTTCGCACATTACTTTCTCAAGAGTTAAATGAACGAGCAACGCCTGCACCCTTCACCGGCCCAAACTTTCCCTCCGCTACTGTCGTGCACATCGCTTTGCAGAGCTCAGCACCGGACCTCGTGCTTCTAGCTTTCGTGACCAGCTCTCAAGTTGTGTTCGGGCCCACCAAGTGTATGCTGCAGCTTGACATTACGGCCTAGGCATGGTTCATGGCTTTGTGCGTTTGGATGCCTTCGGGGGTGTAGAGCTGAAAATTGCGATGCGGAGTCTCAGGCATGAGCTGCAGGGTTTCAGAACCAGGGCTCAAGAATCAATATAGACCCTATAGACCCCTGATTCTGGGCTTTGGAGTACCATACTTTAATACTTTTCTCTTAATGGAACCATTATGAACAAAAGTTCATACTTCTTTCTCCCTGGTTACTTAAAAGCCCCGGATTAAGGACCTCCACCCGCTTTTTTCAAAGGCCCTGATCTCAGGATGCCTGTTGTCGTCATAATCGTGACTTAGGGGGTGGGGTTGGCTGCACTCGTGTTTAGAGTTGCTGGTTGAGGAGTTCGAGTTCTCGGCGGGTGTCGTGGATCAGGGATTCGGAGGAACACAATCAAACCTCCGAGGCCAAAAGCTGCAGCTGTCTTGGGTTGTTTCGGGGTTTGGTGAAGCCTGAACTTGGAAACTTGGAATCGGGGGTGTTCGGATTTCGGGTTTCCGAGACGGGAAGCCCGAAATCCTTCATTCAAGCCCGGAGCCCGGAATCCTGAACCCTACGCACCTATAGTCTCCATTGTAGTTCCTTTTTGTGGTTACCTCATAGGATCATAATTATAAATTTAGGTTAAGCCATAAAAAGGACCTACAATGGAGACTGTAGGTAAACCATTTATGTAAACCCCAGACATCCCACATCTCTAAAGCTTCAGAGATCTTCGTCGGGAAAGGACCCGAAATTTTAGTGAAGCGATCTAAACGGATGGTTTCGGGTCGTTTACATGGGGGTGTGTAACTCGCCAATGCCATAGACTCTTAGCCTTCGTGGTAGCTTGGGTGACCGCCGAGAACCCAGCCAAATTCTAATCTACGCATGTTGTGCCTCTTCTATTGGCAAGTAACCCCTAGCTTTTGAGATTTCGTCGAGGAGTGAGGCATCGGAATGTGTAGGGCTTCCCTGCCCTGTAACCACGCGATCTCCCTCGAAGGAAGAAGGAAGTGTAACTAGCTGCATCCCAGAAAGCTTTGAAAGCCTAGCAGTCTCTACCGCAGGGGCTAATCCACCGAAACCTGAAGCCGGACAACCTGTTTCTGGATCTCAGCGGTACGGCCTGGCTCCCAGAGTGTCCTGTGAATATTCTCGGAGTTTCGGTTGTCAGAGAATCATCCAGCATCCCTAAACTCCAAAGCTTCATCGGAGACCGCAGCTTTCAGTTAACAGCAGACTTCAGTTCCTGAGGGAACCCACCAAACCCTAAACCGCGCAAAAACGCAACGAAGCCACAAGCCCTTATTATTCAGCCTCGAATCCATGCAGCAACGAGCTGGTTTAGGCTTCAGGGTTATTCAACTGCGGCTCAGGGCATTCAGAGTGTAGGGTTTAGGGTTCAGTAGTTTGGGATTTCAGGTTTAGGCTATTGCGGTTCAGGCATGGCTTAGGACTTTGCGTGGCGGGTTTCGATTTTGAACAGCCCCGGGTCGCTAGTGAGTTTGTATCGGGCTTGCCCCAACATGAACGCCAAGGTTTATTATTTATAGGTGCCTAAATAATTACCTATACTACTTTGGGTCCCCTTAATTACTAGAATTATGGTATCGTGAGCCTTGAAACCCTATTGTAACTATTAAGGGCTCTACATTGGGCTCTGACGAAATTGCGGGGGCCTTCGTGGTACCTCTTCTGGTCGGCGCCTTCTTGCGTACTATTAGACGGAACCTTAATCTGGACATGCATCAGGGGTTCACCCCGAATGACACAGATTGGAGGCTCCCATCTTCAGACCTTATACTCGAGCTCGCAGTCAAAAAACACTTAGCAGAGTGCTACACTCACATATTTCCTATCACAACACACTGATGCGAACTCGGGTTCTGAACCCCCAAAGCCCTGAGCCGTAAATTAAAGCCTGAACCATAAACCTCCTCCCAGGTGAAACTTGGCGACTTCACCACAACACGAACGCTGGACATCCCGTTCCAGGCCATGCACTGCAAATGCTGGGAATAGGAGTTGTCGTACAAGCAGTAGCGGCGGTAGTAGCAGTGTCGTAGTCGTCGTCGTCGTCGCAGTCGTAGTAACGTAGTAGTAGGAGTAGGAGCACGAGTACGAGTACGAGTAGTAGTAGCGTAGTAGTAGTCGTCGTCGTAGCAGTAGTAGTGGTAGTTGTTGTTATTGTACTACTGGGACAGTACTAGTACTAGCATACAAGTACGAGTACTAGTACTTAGTGATAGTAAATAGTAATAGCAATAGCCTGGCAATGGCAATAGAAATAGTATTAGTAGTGGTAATAGTGCCAGTGCCGTTACCAGTCCGAGTACTGTTACTACTACAATCCCAATGCCGAAACCCAGCCGGAAATCGCGAATCCTTATACCTTATGAGTGCCCTAATCCCGAAACCTAGGACCTTGGCTTCTGAAAGACGTAAGCGCTCACCTCTCAACCCTCAACCCCTAGGCCGCAAGCGAAAGCCCTGAACCCTAAACCACTCTTTCAAGAGCCCTGCTTTGCAGAACCGGTATAGAACCCTAATAGAAGCCTTGCTGAAAGATTCGTTAAAGTTTTAACGGAACATATAGAACCCTTGTAAAACCCGAAAACAGGTCTACACGCCGGAAGATCCGAAAGAAAGGGATCGCTCTGGGCGGGAGATGAGACGGCTTTGGTATCGGGCGCCCGGCACTCAAGCGGCTGCAGGTGCCGATAGTTGCAGTTCTTATTATTGGGTTCGGGGCCTTTCGTTTACGGCTTACTGTCCGGATAGTGAAGGTCCTTATTGGGTTTAGACAGGGTTTGAGGTGAAACTTATAAGAGTTTGGGGGCTGAGCAGCTCCCCAACGGCACAGGATTTCGAAGCATGTGATTGAACTACATCTGCCAGCTGAATGATTAACGAGTTCGCTTTCAGTTTTTGGGATTGGACAGGCTAGGTTCCAAACCACATGTGCGATGGCTTTAGTAGACTCTTCTGCAAAAGCATGTTACCTCAAATCCCAGTAAAGCCTCGGAGAAGTCTGCACAAGTCAACTTTCAGGCTTGCTTTCGAGACCCTAACCCCTAAACCCAAAGCCATGAAGCCACGCCAAGGCCAGAGTTGATCTTGCGAGACGAGATCTACGGCCCTAAGGTGGACATGTGGTCCGTCGGGCAGGGGCCCCCAGATGTCAGCTGTCTTGGAACCAAAGGGTCGGCGGTTTAAAGCTTTTGAATCGACCGGTCAATCCAGCAATTGCAATGGATGGCACAAGCATAGGAATCATGAGAAGGCACTGCGCTGTGGGACGGCTACTACTACTACTACTACTACTGCTGCTGCTGCTGCTGCTGCTGCTGCTGCTGCTGCTACTAATTACTACTACTACTACTACTACTACTACTACTACTACTACTACTACTACTACTACTATTACTACTACTACTACTACTACTACTACTACTACTAGTGCTGCTATTGCAGCTGCCGCTGCTACTCCTACTCCTTCTCCTGACCCTGTTGCTACTGCTACTGCTGCTGCTGCTGCTTCTGCTAGATACTACTGCTACTATCAACTACTCCTGCTGCTGCTCTTTCTCTTTCTGCTACTGCTGCCACGGCTGCCACTAGGAGTACCATGATATTCTCGTTCGCTTGCATGCGTCTCAACCCCGAGCGCTCTTCCCTGGATCAGCTGAAGCCAAGCTGAGGTGCCTGCTCGTTGAGGCAGCATCCGGGAAGTCGCTGTTCCAGCTACGCACCTACTCAGACAACGTTCGTTCGGAATGTATTGGCCTGGGCTGGAGTAGACTAGTTTGTAGCATTAAGGGATGAGCAACAACATTTGTGAAAAACCTTTGGCAGACCTGGCGGGCAGATCCACAGAGCGTCTTAGCGACCCAAGGTCGTCTAACCCGCATTAATGTTCGTTTGCACAGGCAAGGCTCAGTAGCGGGCGAGCAAGTTCGAAGAAGGTTTGTACGGCCCATTAACCTCGGCTTGAGATCTGCCAAGGAGGTCGTACTTCCAAGCTCTAAGATGATCATTTTAATTGACCGTGCGGCTTTTGCTGCCACGGTGGGGCGTGGTGCATATATGTATACCTGTATATGCGTAATCATATGCGTATGTACACAGTATACATGTACACAAGTACAGATGTACACATGTACATATGTGTATGTGCATATGGACGGTGAGACACATGGTCGTGCCTGTACATATGTATGCATATGCAAACAGGCATGTGCATACTACCGCAGGACGAAAGTTCGCCATACAACATGAAGTTGAGAGATCACCACATGTTCACCCCTTTTCCCCCGTAGAATCCTAGCACAACCCGCAAAGCTCTCCGCCGGAAACTATATAATAGTATAAATTTATTCCCGGAAAGTAATTACTCCGCCACGCTGGCCACGTAAAATGGGTCTTGGGGCTCTCCGCCTCTCCGCGGCATACATCTATGTTATAAGCTGCATGTCGAAACTTTCGGCCCGCTGGTGTATATACCCACATATATATATATATATATACATGCACACATGCAGAGATCCATATGCATGTATGAATGTATGCATATGTACGTGCACATGTACATGTACCACGTACATGTACATACATATGTTTATGCTGTTTGTGTATGTAGAACTTATATGTTCATGTACATGTAACATGCATATGCGTATGTATACGCTTTTGCATATGCTAAGGTACATGTACGTGATATCTACATGTATATGTTTATGGACATGTACATCTACATGTATATGTTTATGTAGATGTAGATGTATATATATATATATATATATATGTATGTATGTATGTATGTATGTATGAATGTATGTACAGAGAAACTACAACGAATACAACAAAATTAAAATGCTTCGGCCCAAACCCTGCGCGCTAGGCGCGAAATGCTTAGATTAGATTGCACATGGCACGCCTCTGCTCTAAACCCTATCGCTTCCCTTACAGTAGAAGCCAGAAAGTTGGAAGTTGGAACATCATTATCCTCATGCCCTTAAGGTAAAGTGCAGGGAATCCTAGCACTAATCATCCTAAATCCATGTTCCAACTTTCTGGGGTTCACTGTAGCGTCTTAGGATTTTTAATTACGGTGTTAGGGTTTTTGGGGTTAGGATTGAGAGGCCCAAGGTGCCTTTGTAGGAACCCCGTCAAGGGCTAAGTAAAAACTATACAGGTACCTGGACCTTGCAAGGCCTTGTAAGCTCGTCAAAACCCGATAGATCCGTTCAAGAATTCCTTAACGGAATCCCGACTATAGGACTCCCCTAGTACCCGTAAAGGGAGCCCGATTTTGGAACCCCCTTGTACCTTTAAAGGGAGCCCTCGTATAGAACACCCTTAAAGGAAGCGGTCTGTCGGGCGTCCCAAGGTCTGATGGTGAGATGGACCATCTTTTCCGCGTCTTCCGCGCCTTGGGCGTGAAGTAGCATCGCTGGCTTTACGAGCTTTCGGGCTTAGGGACTGAGGGGCTTGGGTTTAGTAGGGCCTAGAGGTTTAGGGCTTATAGGGGCTGAGGGATCACAAGGTTTAGGGTTTTAGGGGTTTGGGAGGGTTTAAGGTTTAGGGCTCAGAGGCTTGAATCTTCGGTTTTCGCAAAGCCCAATCCTGTCACCGCAGCATTTGGATGTAAATCAGATTAAATGTGTACTTCTCCGACATCCACTTTTTCTCACTGTCTCATTGCTACTGCCTCTGCTTGTTGCTCCACCTGTTGCTGCTACCGCCGCTACGACGACGATTTCAGCGGGGAGGAGGACGACTGTGATGCTGCTGCTGTGCTACTGCTGCCGCTGCTGCTGAAACTGAAGTTGAGGTTTATTGCGGTACGCGCAGGATATTTGGTTTAGTGGTTAGGGGTTTAGGGTTTAGGGATTTAAGGTTGAGGGTTGGGGGCTTCCGAGTGGACAGTTCAGGGTTCGAGGATGCTCGCATTGTGTAGTGTTGGTGTTGTCGGCAAATTCAAAGCATCGCCCCCACCCCGTATCCTTCCCTGTTCCCTAAACCCTTCAATCCCTAAACCCTAAGCCCTACAGCCTTAAAGCCCAAAAACCCTAGACCCTGAAGCCCTGAAACCCTAAACCCTAAACCCAATACGCATATCCAGCCCTATTCGCTGCTTGCCCAGGTGTCGTTGGTACACCAACGGTGGAGACGTGGCCGGAGGTCGGCTAGTTTTCTGAGAGCTCCTGAGCAGAATCGGTAGGGTATTACAAGCGCCTTAATAATTAGACTAGGGTTCCTTTCTTCAAAGTGGTAAATATGGGCTACTACAAGGGCTATTATAAGGATGTAATATACGGGCTGAAATACTTACCTATACTGTTTGGGGGTGGTGGGGGGGGGGGGGTATTTGATGATTATTTGTCGCATATTAATGGGCCCCAAAACCCTATTCTATTAAGGCCCTATATTAAGGTACCTCCACCTCCCCCCGTGGAGTTTCTTCTGTTGGATACTCAGAGTGTTAAGGTTGGGATCGGTTGAGGAAGCAAGGTAGCACATAACAGCTGCAATTGAGGATTTGCACATGTTGCAACTGGGTTTGTCCATGCTCGGTATTGGCAGCAATTATGTTAGTTGTTTTTCTATATCTTGTGATTGCTGATGATTATTACTGTCGGTCCCTTGGCTCGATGAGTCAGCCTGCGCCCGATACCTCGAGATTCCTCTTCCTCAGTCCATGTCAATTCTTTTGGTTCCGGGCCGGATCAAATGGGGTAATATTTCTTGAGGCTCCTATTTGCCATGTTGGGCCTCGAGGGTGGGCCCGGTCGGGCTTAGAGCGTCAGGTCTTCTTGTCCATTGGGTTAGCCGGGGCCGTGCCATTCTAAGCAAGCCGGGATCGGATCTGAATGATAACACGAACATTGACCCACACCAAGAATTCTAGCTATGAGCCTATCCTTGGTCTTATGAGCCACTGCAACCTTAGCCCGGGGTTGATTTGAACGGACTTCTTTAACTTTCCCTGATCCCGAAGTCTGTACGACTCGATAGAACTGGATGGATGTGTGCATGTACATACATACATGGATGTATACATAATATATATATATATATATATATATAGATAGATAGATAGACATATAGAAATCTACACATATATGGTCATATACCGTACTGGCTGCCTGTTCTCCCAACCCTCAGCCTCAACGCTGAAGCATGCCAGTTCCTGTGCACGAAGCACTACTCTGCGAAATTTCCGCACTACGAGGGATTCGACCTCTCGCAGGCGGGCGTGCGGTTTGAGAGGTTCGGGTTTCTGTTATGAGGGTTTGCGTCTCTATAAGGGTTACTGTAAGTCTTCGGGTTTAAGTGTTTGGGTCTTAGAAGTGGGGAGTGTTAGGTTTTTGCGTCTTGAGGGATTTGGAGCTAGGGGTGTAAGGCTTAGTATCGTGACCTCTGAAGTGGCAGAGCCAGTGGGTTTAGGGTTTAGGGTTTAGGGCGGTTTGTCGTAGAGTGGCGCATACGCGGACATATCTTGCGACCGTGTAATTTCGAGTGCATATAGTCGTATGACGATTAATTAGTCGTCGGAGACTGACTGCGGATGGCTCTTTTTTAAATCCTCCCACCCCATGCCGTCTCTCGGCACGGCTACGGCGCCGACTTCTGTGAGCCAAGCAGTGCCAAGCAGCAGAACTTGGGGCATTCACGAGAGTTCCAGAGCCGATTCTGCTCACGCGGATTCACATGCGATTCAGTAGCCATCCATGCCGGCAGGTGCGATCACGCGCCCTTTTACTGCCTCTTTTGAGAATGCGAACATGATCTGTCATCAAAAGGTGCTTGTGTGCAGGAATGGCAAAACAGACATTGCGACGAGGCCGCACTTGCACTTCCCTGACACAACCAACCGGTCCAGTGTGCTGGGGCCGATGGCACTGACTGCGTGGCAGAATCTTCCCAAGCTCCGCTTGTGGTGCGAAAGGGTAAAGTCCAAATAGGCTGATTTCATTGAAGGCGACGATCGGCTTCCAGGATTGCGAACTTTAGACCCGAAACCCAGAGGCCGAGGGGTTGAGGGCTCCGAAGATTACGTTTGCTCCAGCGCCTCATCTCAGATGCTGGGAATACCACATACGAAGTCAAGTATGGACATCCGAACCCCAAAGCTCCGACCCATTTTAAACCCTAAACAGACCCGAAACCCTAATCCCTGAAGCCTAAACCCTAGACCCTAAACAAATCCTGGCTCAAGTGCGCGCAGCCGTCCACTCCCGCCGGGCCGGTTGCACAACACAATCTTTTGTGCATCGCTATGGCGTATGTCGAGCACTTCGTGTCTTTCACGGTGGACGTTGAGATTACGCCAGAGGGACCGGTAACTGACTACAGGCTTCTACCAAGCTACACGCGGGCGCTCGACAGAACGATGTCTCTTGTCGCTGCTCTGATTGCAGCAATTTTGGCTATGGCGTTGCTCTGGCTAATTGGTGCGGTACCTCACGAGGCGGTACCTTCTGTGGATGTGGTGCCAGCGCTGTTCTTCGCCGATTCCCACAAGGGTGGTGGCAACCTGACCCATGCAAATAAGTCCAACACTTCTTTCAAGATGATTCACCACACTAGTATCACGTCACCTTCACCTATCTGGGGCCCACCAAGTGTTACAGGTAAGCACCAAAATGATGATGAGGATGGAGCAGGGGATGGCGAAGGTACTACGCCAGCCTCACCTCCTGCGCACCTGCAGCCTGTCACTAAAGTGGCATCTTCTGAATACCAAGGCGTTGACAGCAATGACTTTTTGAAATCTTCAGGTTGCATGGCCACATACTCCAGAGGTGTTTATTGTTTTGCTTGGGCATGTGATGGCTGCCGCGCAATTGGCGCATTTAGTCAACCGTTCTTCGACTGCGAGTCGGTGACTAGCGAAGAGCCTGCGGCTTTCGGCACACTTCAGATTCCTGGACATGGCCCCAAGGCATATCTGCTGGCGGCGACCACGGTGCCCCATCTTTGGTACTGTGCTGAGAAGTTCCCGAAATGGTGGGAGCACTCCAACCATGCAGGTGGCTCAAAATGTGCCAGGTGCGTGCTGATCCCAGAGGCTTGCTCAGTCATGCGAACTGAACTGTGCCGGCTTTACTGGCAGGCAGGACGTGGCGATGACTCTGGCTGGACAGAGTTCGCCATCTTCTTTCTAAATGTTGGTGTGCTGGTATGGGCACTGGTCGGCTTCACGCCATTCTTTATCATGCCACTTCAACATGTGGCATTTGTGGTTGAGCTAACAGATTTGGCATTCTGGACTGACCTGCTCCGATTTTGGATTCACCTCTTCTACCTCTTGGAAATCATGGCCGCGACAGCTGTGGCAATGGTTGAAGGGGAATTTGCTCCATTGACTAATGAGCTGGGAGCGGCCGATGCATCGGCGGGCATGTTTGTGGTCGATGTGTTCGGTCACGTCAGCCATCTTATTGTGTGGAGTTGGAACGCGATGGTCATACTTGGAAGAGGAAGAGAGGTCACCAGGGTGCGGCCATATCAATTTTGCAGCTCATGGGAGGTGACGCTAACGATAATGGCACTGATTGGGCTCGCCGGCGAGCGAGCCTGGTCGGGCGCCACTAACTAGCAGCGCATCGCCGCGGCTCACGTCCGGAGAGGCGTGCGCCGCAGAAGGTATGAGCCGCCGAAGCGCGGACAATCTCTTTAATTAGATGCAATTTCAATGTGGCACGTCCTCCAGGGCATCTTGCTGCTCTCGATCTGGGCCCAGACGTTGCTGCGGGGGAACCTTCTGGGGAAGAACTTCTTGAATCAGGATTCGGCTCTGAGATGGTGACAGGGACCCCTTCTTCGGTGGCCTTCGCTTCGGTTAGTGCTGGAAGTGCGACGGTGATCCTAGAGGATTCTGGGTCAGTCTTCGAAGGGTCCCAGGGTGAACAAGGTGAGAAGGGTGCCAAACGAAAGATGGAGGAATGAAGATGATGTACGTCTGATCGGCTGTGAGTGCTTTTGTCGAACAACAAAGTCTCGACATCGTTTGCTCGCCTAAACAGGCTTTTGGTACACTTCGTGCGGACCCAAAAAGGAGCCCTTAAAAAAAAAAAACAAATCCTGAGCCCCAAAGCCTAAAGCCAGAGAAAGGGTGATCTCGATCTAGGGCTCATGGGTAATCAGAGCAACTGCCAGCGACCTCAGTATCCCTTGATTGAGGAACATACTTTAAGTCATACTAGTCCTACCAACTATAAATTAAAACATATTTCCCCAGGGCTCCAGTTACCTAAATAGAAGGTTACGGGGGTACATAATATATGGTTAGCAACCTACTATTTAGGTAACTGGAGCCCTAAAGGGAACTCCAGAAAGTTGGAATTTGGTTTCAGGGTAGGATACCCTATCATTTACCATAAAGGGTTTAGGATAATCATATTCCACCTTTCTGGCTTTTATTTTAGGGTTTCTTAGTTAAAGGAGATTGGAGTCTCTGGGCTGATGACACGAGGTGCCTTCGCTCGAAGCCATGGTCCACGTAACCTTCGGTTAGTAGCTGAGTAGGTAACCATTTTAAGGCTTAGGGTACTGTAAAGGGTGCTATTAAGGCATCTGCTGGGGTTCTCTATATGGGGTTCTTAGTAGCTGAGTAGGTAACCTTCAAGCTTTTGGGGTTTAGAAAACCACAATCGAACAGGTTAACCTTATTTTGGACTCCGGTTCTCAGCTCCTAGCCTAAGTTCGTCGTCTTGTCTTTAGCCTGAGTAAGTGTACCTCCGATTATGTTCTTCGGCATTGGGTGCGGAAGTAATCAATACCGAACTAGTATGTTTCAGCAACTCTTGTCCGGCAAGAACGCTTTGGATTATGGTTCCCTGGTTCTGAGCCATCGTTTCGTTCACAAGACGTTCCGACAAAAGGTGGCGCGCGGTGCGTGCAGGACGAGCTTGACGACCTACGCAGACCAAGATTCGTTGCTGCGACAGGTTCGGACACAGCATGACGTTTGGGATTCGGAGTTGAGTGTTCGTTCAGGGCTCGAGTTGGGGTCTATGTTCTCGTGTCGTAGCCGCTAGGTGCATAGCCATCTGCTTTGGCAATGAAATTTGAGAAGGACCATTCTTGATTGCAGGGGCCAGGGGTGCCAGAGGATGTTGGCTTCCTGTTCAGAAAGGTTAGCAGTTAGCATGTCTGCTGGGATGCGCACATTCAGAGCTTAAAACAGACCTCCGATCCCGCCGTGGTCCAAAATAGTGTCAGCCTTCTGCAAGACTGCAAGAGTTTCGCCAGACCCCCACCCGAAGAAGCATCGCAGCAGGCTGGTCCAGATCGCAATGAGATCTTGGAGTCGGAGTCTTAGCAACGGGTTGAAGCTTTTGTTAAACAGTCGTGGAAAGTTCTGAAGCAGCCTCATCACCACTAGCGTTGCTACCGCCGCCACGCCGAGTATATAGGTGTTTGCCGGCGAAGTCGTCCTGATAGTAGCATTAGAAGTAGTAGAAGAAGTTGAGTAGAAGAAGTGGAGTAGTAGTAGTAGTAGTAGTAGTAGTAGTAGTAGTAGTAGTAGTAGTAGTAGTAGTAGTGGTAGTGGTAGTAGTAGTAGTAGTTGTTGTAGTAGTAGTAGTAGTAGTGGTAGTAGTAGCAGTAGTAGTAGCAGTAGTAGTAGTAGTAGTAGTAGTAGAAGTAGTAGTAGTAGTAGTAGTAGTAGTAGTAGTAGTAGTAGTAGTAGTAGTGCTGTCGATGGACAAAATCCTGCATCGATTTCCGACTGCCGCCCATCACTTCCAAACCCTGCATCTTGGTATTGATGTCGAACAGCCTTAGAAACAGCCATGTCTGCGAATGGACGAAATCCTGCATGACGTATCTGCGTCATCAACATTGACATTAGAGGGGTGAGGGGAGTGAGTCAGTCACCGCGTCACGCTCTTCTTCCTACAGGTAATGCAGGATTTTGTCCACCCACCGTAGTAGCAGTAGTAGTAGTAGTAGTAGTAGTAGCAGTAGTAGTAGCAGCAGGAGTACCAGTAGCAGTGGTAGTAGTAGTTGTAGTAGTAGCAGTAGTAGCAGTAGTAGTAGCAGCAGGAGTACCAGTAGCAGTGGTAGTAGTCGTGGTAGTAGTAGCAGCAGGAGTAGTAGTAGTAGTAGTAGTAGTAGTAGTAGTAGTAGTAGTAGTAGTAACAGTGGCAGTGGCAGTGGCAGTGGCAGCAGTAGCAGTAGTCGTCTTCCAGAGAAAGATGGTCCAGCTTCGAAGCTCTATGCATCCTCCTTCCAATTTGCCCTCCACCTCAACACAGAACTCAAGGGAAAATCCTGCCGATCAACATGGGGAGCTCGGGTTCAGCAACACTGAATTCCAAGATCAAACCCCAAACCCTCCAGCTCTAAGCTAAACACCTGAAGCCGCACTCAATTCTCTGTGGCTTGGGCCTCAGTCTCAACATGGGAGTTTCCGAAAATAGGGGATCCTAATGTAGTACCCTAAATAGTAGGATCCTGATTATACGGACAGCAATAATAAGGTACCCCTCATGTTTTACAGCTTGAGAACTGGGAGCTCGAGTTCTGCCAGGCTGCCAAACCCTGACGCATAAACTCCCTTGCCCCGTAGCCTGCCCGAAGCAGGGCTTTGGAGCTCGAGCGACAGAAAGGCCATCAAAAAAGCAACTCCCGTGCCGCGGTCTGTAAACCTTATCAACCGCGAAGACTAAGATTGATGTGTCGAGGCTTGAAGAGCAATGCTCTATGTCCTCAAATCTGCAACTCAGGCTTCCCGTAAAAGGGGCTGATAAGATCTATGGAACCCTACACTCCCTACACCCTACCTATTGGCTCCAATGTAGTTGATTTTCGGCGTTACTTTATTTATAGGATCCTAATTACATATTTGGTAACACCAAAACAGGAGCTGCAATGGAGACTATAGGTGTCTCCTTGTAAAGCCGATCAGGTTTGCAGAATCCAGCCGGCGTCAAGGGCCCAAGCACCATCAACTCCCCCAGACTCTCGCCCCCCTCTACTTTCCAGAAACCTGAAAATCGTAATGCCACAAATCCTGAATCCACATCCTTCAACCTGAACTCCTTCCAACCGAAAGTATCGTCTGAGGCAGTTAATTGCGACTGCGAAAACCCTCGGCGTGGAGGGGATGTTCCTGGTGGATCGGCTTGCTTGGCTCTCAGTACAAGTTCATTGAGGACTTCGGAGCACATCGTACAGCACATCTACAAGTATGAAGAGCATAATAATCGGCCACTGTCGCTTCCACATCAGCAGCACCAACGCACTGATTTTTCAGGAAACGGCCAGCAGCAGCAGCAGCAGCAGCAGCAGCAGCATCAGCACTTGCTGCACTTCGTGCCACTGCTGCGCTGTGTCCGCGGATTCAGCGTGGGAGGTTCGTTTTCCACACGTGGGTGGAGCCTTGAAGAATCCGAGGGAAACATGCCCACGCATGAGAAAGGCCAGAGCCCTTTACTCCAACACGACAATATTGGCAGTTTCCGAAAAAAGTGGACCCTAATTTTGCACCCTAAATAGTAGGATCCTTCTGAGAAGGAACCCAAAGGAAGCTACCCCCCCACTTTTCGAAAACTCTCATATCGTTTGCTTCACGCCCCTGAACGGCTACTGATACATCTTCAACTTCCAATCTCGTCTCCAAGGAGCCTTCCGATTTACCAACTAATGTAGGGGCCTAAATAATTACCGGGTTCCTTATTATCGTTATAGCATAATGTACCCCCGAACATATGTTCTAATTGCGTGTTTTCCTGAAAACGGTGGGGAAACGACGGAGTTCAGAGAGGCCGGTAACGGCCGCAAGTGACAGGGGATAAGGCCATAGCCTCGCGGCGCCCACTTTCGAGTGACACCGCGCCCTGTCCAAAGATCAGCATCAGCCATGTCCTCCGGGCACAATGATATCATTGTACCATCCGAAACCTCGATGTGCGAACTTGATAACTGCTTCTGGCGTGTGGTCTGGAAATCCTGCCGTCCCACGGGGCTTTGGAATTAGGCAATAATACAAAGCCCTGCTCTCCCCTCACCGTTGGGCTTTTTGACTGTTCGGGTCTACGTGTATGCTTTGGCTCGTGGCAAGATCGTCCTGTGCGACTGCCCCACGAATGGCTCAGATGGTAAGCGTTGTACACTGCATCATTATTCGCCTACGCGCTTTGAACCGTCCATCTTACAAGTTTGAAGCTTACCAGACACACCCTCAGAATGACAGCGATCACCCCAAGCGACCGTAGCAGGCGGAGCACTCATGAAAACCGCACTCGTGGCAAGAACACCAGCCAGACCTTAAACTAGCCCTACCACGCATTGTATCCCTCACAACATCTACAGATATGTGGTTGTTTATGTACAGATATATACATATACATATATATATATATATGTTGTACATATATATATATATATATATATATATGTACATGTCATATGTATACAGACAGCATTGCACTGTGCATGTACATACATCAAACCCTTATGTGCTGAGATTTGATACTCGTACTAACTTCCCCTCTGAACGAGAGCACTTGTCAAGGTCGCCTTGCCACCCAGTAAGCGTGCAGGCCAAGACGGCTTCCCGCAGACTCCAAGATCCCTTAATTGCGGAATATACCTTAAATCATATTAAAGATCCTACTATAATTCAAGGGGTGTGCGTGTGTATATATATATATATATATATATATATTTATTTATTTATTTATTTATTTATACATATATACACATATTTCTTTACGGGATATTGGAGTCTCGGGGTTTGAGAGCGTTTAGGAGTGGAGGCTTTGCTTTAAGGCTTTGGGTGTAGGGTTTCGGATTATGTAAGGGTCTTTAGAGGGATTACAGAAGCGTTCTGCAGGGTTAGGCTTGCTGGCAGGGTGTTAGAAGAGATTTTCGAGGTGCAGTTCAACTTTTCTGTTAGAAGGATTCCACAAGGATTAGTAGATTTAGGAGTGGAGGCTTTAGATTGTGGTTTCGGCATTCTAGAGAGCTTTTGGCGGGACTTGGTGTCTGGGCTTGGTTTGGGGAGCAGATGCTGCGTCTTCGATGTTTCAGAGTGTCGACCTTCGGGCTTAGCTCGAAGACTTCCGAAGGTAGAATCAAAGGGACAAGGAGGGACCCTTAATGGGGACCCCTACCCTATAATGGGCTATATAATGGGCAATTAATAGCTGAATAGCTATATTAAGGCTATATACCTAGGGGTCCTTATTGAGGGTCTCTCCTTTTACTCTTGGATAGAAGGGTCTTGCGAGCTCTTGACATTGGTACATCTTATTACATCTTGTAGTTTTTACCTATAGTGTTATTTGTAGTTCCTTTTTTGGTTTAACCAAATATAAAGGGATCCTAAGAGGAAGCCGCAAAAGGAAACTACAACGGACACTATAGGTAATTCTTAATGTAGACCCCAGGTTTTTAAATTTCGCATGGACTAGACCGATTGAACTTCGGTGACCTTTAAGGATGCGTTCTATGCTCGGAAATACCAAAACCCTCATCGGAACCCTTATCGCAGCCCTTATCGAAACTCTCACAGAACCCTATAAACATGTATCGGAGGGAAGGTCATTGATGACCAGACCATGGCAAGATTCCAGCACGATTTGCGCACAAGTGGTCTGTTCGTTACACTGGCAGTCTTCCTGTATCTTCAGAAGCCGGATTCCGACGCTACACGCAAGCGCATGGCCCATAGCATTTTCAACCGGTTTCTCTGCCTGATTAACCGTCGTGAGCATGAGGTTGCACAAATGGGAGTTGCGGGAAATAGGGGACCCTAATATACTACCCCAAATAGTAGGATCCTTATCATGAGGACGCATACAAAAAGGTACCCCTAGTCTCGGAAACTCTCAAATGGCTAGGTTCAGGTACCTTCTTGCATAGTACAGAAAGACTGCAAAGTTCAGGCTTTCACGACATTAGGGCTCAGGGAAGCTTATACCCTATCAGGAACCTTCAATGGCCCTTTACTGGAGCCCTTATGGCCCTTAATGGTGGGTGTTTGGGGTATATTAGAGGGTAGTTGGGGGGTCTAGGTACACCATAAGCCCTTAAAGTGGCCTGAAACAGCTCCCTGATCCCGAACCCTGCACCCTTTTCCCTTGATTCGAAGGGCCATAAAGCAGCTCACGGAACCCTATCCCTACACCAGAAACCCTTTAAGGGCCCTACTTGGAGGTTCACGGGTAGTTATAAGTAGGGTTATAAGTAGGATAATTAGACTTATAACCCATATTAGGGGACTTTTAACCCCACTTATAACTACCCATGAACCTCCAAGTACCCCACACCAGAAACCCTCTAAGGGCCCTAAAGCAGCTCACGGGAGGCTGCGAAGCCGCTTTGGAATCTTCCTTCTTTGGCCCCAGGCCTTTGCAAGAGCGAAGGCCGGGTTGGCTAAAGACCATACCCTCAGGCTCGAAATGGCCCAAAAGCCTTAGATAAGATGGTCTTCAGGCCCCAAAAACCCTAAAATATGAGTCCTTAGAGCCTTAGGGATAGGGTTCTTGAGGCCCAAAAACCTAAAAAATATGAATCCTTAGAGCCTTAGGGATCGGGTTTTTGGTTTTCCTGTACCCTAACAAACCTGCATCCTTAGGGCTCCCAAGAAGGATTCCCTCATTATAGGTCTTCAAGAATTTGGGTTACTGAGGGTCCAAGTACGGTTTAAGGTATGAGTTTTAAGGTTTAGTATGTAGGGTTTTGGGTTTAGGGTTTAGTGTGTAGGGTTGGGGTTTGGGATGTAGGGTACAGGGTGCAGGGTTTTGGGGCAAAGGGTTTAGGGTGTGAACTCTTTTCCTGAGGGCCCCTTCTCATAAGCATAGCACAACATACCCCCAACCCTATTCTAAGAATTGGCCTTTGGCTTGAGAGATCAGCGCTGCGAGGGTCTTATGGGTTCACAGAGGTCCTACCTGGTTTTACAGGGTTTTCTTTAAAGGAACCGTGGACTTGGCACACGGGATTATAAGTTACAAGTAAGGGGACTATAGCTAGAAGCCTACTTATAACCCCAACCCAGGTACTGTTAATAACTATTGTCAACTTCTAACCGTAGTGACCAAGTCCGTTGAACTTGTACGCAGGGATTTCATTAAGAGTATCCTGGAGGCGCTGTAAACGGGTCGTATATGGGTGAACTTATATGGGAGTTTCCGAAAATAGGGGACCCTAATATAGTACCCTAAATAGTAAGATCATTGTTATAAGGACCCCAAAATAAGGTACCCCTAATTTTCGGAAACTCCCATATAGGGTCGAGGGTCTACGGCGAGCCCTGTTACCTACACATTTTACTAGGAAACGTTTCGGGGTCGGACCGGAGCACTAAGCCACTATAAAGGCTTTTAAAGGTGCTAATGTCTGAACCTGATTAAGAAACCCTGGGCCTACAACCCCAAAATAGTAGGTTTCATATAAGAAGCCCTTAAAAAAAACAAGTTTCTTAATCAGGTTCCTACATTAGTGTTACTTTGAGCGGTCCTTTACGGGATATTATGGGCTAGTTTTCTCCGAGACCCTCCCACCCACCAGGACGCCCGACGATGCAAATGATGGACATTTTGGGGAGTCGTGCTTTAGGGTGTGCCGGGTTTGGGGTTCAGGATTGAGGACTCCAGAGCTTGCTGGGCGTTCGATTTGTTTGTTTGTAGTGCTTTGTAGCTGATGAGTGACCGGACGTAGAGAGGATTTTGGCCTCAGGCTTCGTCAGCAACCCTAAACCCTAAACCTTTAAACCCTAAACCCAAAACACATGTATGGGGCCGGGGCCGGGGACCGGGGTGTGCACGGCTGCGCCAGCCCCGAAGCAGACGTGGTGAGTGGTGAATCCCTGGTCCTGAGAGGCATCGAGCTTGAGGTTTAGGGTTCAGGGTTTAGGATTTAGGGTTTAGGATTTAGGGCTTAGGGTTTAGGGTTCATAGGGTTTGGGGTTTAGGGTTTAGGGTTGTGCCGAAAGAGCAGAGCAGGAATTTCGGCAGGGGAAACAGTAGTCGTAGTCGTTGTAGCATGTAATATAGTAGTCGTCGTCGTCGTCGCCGTGGCAGCGGCTAGTGGCTATTGGTGGTGCTGGCGGTATGGTAGGAACTTAGTAGTTGTAGTATGTAGGTGGAGGAGTGCAGGAGTCCACGGCGTGGTAGTAGGAGCCGCAGCAGCATGCTTCGGGATGCTGGAAGTTCAGGAGACTTTGTTGCCCTGAACCCTACCTTAGCCCGGAATAGCCTACCTTTTTGGGGTTCCTTAATCTGATTTCCTTATATAAGTCCTTAAAAGGGTAGGTCTGTCAGGGTTAAGGTAAGCCCTAAGCAATCAACCCCAAAGCCCTTTCAGCTTGCATGCAAAGGAGAATGTGAGGGTTCAAACCATTCAAAGCCCTAAAGGCAAAGAGCTATATACTCTGTCCTAGATCAAAAGCACCCGACACTAAATCCTTGCGGCTGTAAACCCCAAAGGGTCCAAAGTACCGATATAGTAGAATGTAGGGTTTCCATCTTAGGAATTACTAGTATGATTTGGGGAAGTATTCCCCATAACAGTACATAGGACATACTGCTGATGGACAAAATCCTGCATTACCCATTATAAGGAATATACCATAATAATTACCATAGTTTAGGGTCCTTAAGGTAATGCAGGATTTCTATCATCAACCCTAAACCCTAAACCCTATAGATCCCTTAAAGGAAGCCCTTAAAGGTACCCCTATAGATCCCTTTAAAGGAACCCTAGGCATAGGACCCTTGGGGAACTGCATCGCCTCACGCTTAGCAGGCCAAGCCTTGCAGTGGAGAACTGGCTCACAGGCCGGGACCCCAAGTCGAGTACTGCATGTTGCATGTTGCAAGTAAGGCATGGTGTGTTGATATACAGTTTACTTTTGTATATATATGTATATATATATATATATATATATATGTGCGCACATATGTGTGTGTGTGTTTATCTACTTACATGGAAGCCGGGAGGTTCTTTTTGTCCGAGCATGGAGGGGGGGTTCATACTCCGTGAGTATGGAAGGCCCCGAGTATGGAGCAGCGGGGGGGGGATGGTATGGTAGTCTGCGGGGAGGGGGGGTGGTATGTAGGACCTTTAGGGTCTATTTGGTGAAGTCTCCTGGTTTGCCTTTAAGCTTCTTTAAGCTTCTAAGATCAATCAGCTACCTTGAAATGTCTGCCAGATTTCTATAATTCTAAAGGTCAGAAATTTCAAATTTTGAAAGGGTAAAAATTTAGAATTCTAGAGTTCTAGGTTTGTTTCTAGAGTTTTCAAAAATTCAATATTTAGAATTTCTTGGACACCTGAAGGCGGAGCCGCAAGGTTTTCGAATCTTTCCAAATTTTCGAAATTCTTGATATTCCAGAAATCTAGAATTCCAGGTTTCTGAGGTTCGAAAAAAACAATTTCTTCTTTTGAAATTTTGATATTTCTGAAATTATGATTTCTAGATTTCAGAAATCGAAATTTAAAAATTTTGAATCTCAAACATTTAGAATTCCTAGAATGCCAGTTTTCTAGCATTTACATTATTTCCAAAATTTAGAACTGGACACCTGAAGGTGGAGTCGCAAAGTGTTTGAATCTCTCTAAATGGTACAAATTCTTGAAATTCCAAGGATGTAGAATTCCCGAATTCGTAATTTAAAAGCTTTTGAATATTTTTCCTCTAGAACTTTTGAAATTTTTCTTAAATTAAGAATTCTAGAAATCTGGAATTCAAAGTTTCTAGATTTCTGATTTTTGTGGAAGTTTAGAATTCCAGAAGTTTAGATTGCTAAAGTTCCAAATTTCAGAATTTTAAAAGTATAAAAGAGAAAAGCGTAGAGTTCTAGAGATTTCGAATTCTAGAATTCTAGCTTTCTGAAGTTTCGCAAACATTTAATCATTAAAACTTTTCCCGCCTTCAACAATTCTAAATTTCTGAAAGTTAGAATTCCAGAGATCTAGAAATCCAGATTTGAAGGTTTCTGAATTTCAGAATACTAAAAAAAACCTTGGATTTCCAGATTTCTAGAATTAAAACTTTCAGATGTTGCAAAACTTAAAGAGGAAGAATCCGTTAATTTTAAAGTTTTAGAGTTTTAGATCTTTAGATTATACACATTTCCTGTACAGCTGAAAGTCAGACTTGCATTCCTATCGGATCTTCTGATTTTTTTGACAGTTTCGGTTGTCGATACATTTAGATTCGGATCGTCGTATCATTTTAAAATATCTAGACTTCAGGATTTCTGGAATTCTACCTTTGCTAATTTCCGAAATTTACAATTCTATTGTTCTAGATTCTAGATTATAAAAGTCACACTTGTTAATGGGGAAAAGATTTTGAGATTCTAGGCCTCTAGATGTCAAAAATTGAAGATTCAGCAAATCTACAATAAGGATTGGCAATATTTAAATTTCTAGATCAAAGATGACATGGGTCGCACTATCGGTTCAGCTCTACAGCAATGGGTGTTAGGAACAAGATCGGGCCGACCCTGTGCACATCGGTTGTCCTAAGAATGTCGGCCTCGTCATTTCATCGCACGACTTCGGCCCCGCCAAGCCCAGACTGTCGGCCTCGCCATTTCATCGACTCCGCCACGACTTCGGCCCCACGAATTCGGCCCCGCGAAGCCCAGACTGTCGGCCTCGCCATTTCATCGACTCCGCCACGTTCGGCCCCGCCAAGCCCAGACTGTCGGCCCCGCCACGATTTCGGCCCCGCCAAGCCCAGACTGTCGCCCCCGCCTTTTCATCGGCTCTGCCACGTTCGGCCCCGCCAAGCCCAGACTGTCGGCCCCGCCACGATTTCGGCCCCGCCAAGCCCAGACTGTCGCCCCCGCCTTTTCATCGGCTCTGCCACGTTCGGCCCCGCCAAGCCCAGACTGTCGGCCTCAAGCCCAAACTGTCGGCCTCGCCATTTTATGGGCTCTGCCACGACTTCGGCCCCGCCAAGCCCAGGCCCCGCCATTTCATCGGCTCCGCCACGACTTCGGCCCTGACAGTTCATCGGCTCCGCCACGACGGTCCCGCCAAAGATGAGACTTCTGGCCCGGCGCCGAGGACATCGGCCACACCAGGCTTTTCGGCCCCACCATATTTCATCGGTTTCGGCATGACTCGGTCCCGCCGAAAAAATGGTCGCGTTTGTATTTTCGTCCCCTCCATTCCATCGCTCAGCCCCGACAAGTCTTTCGTCCCCGCCATTTCCATCGGCTACGCCTACCCTACGCCAACCGGTTGGCTCCGCCTTTAGTTTAGTTTTACCGAGACTGTCAGTCCTGACGACAAATATGAGTACATTGGTGCGCATATGCTTTATAGGCGCGCCAGCACTACCCACGATCCACACGAGGGTGTGTTTGTTTTCTATCACGCCGCGGCTCTTAAGAAAAGGTGCTAGCGGGGGCATGCCTGGTGGTGTACTCGCTGAACGGGAAGAGATTTTTTGTATAGATGGGGGAAGGGAAGAGGAGGTACTAGAAGCAGGCTGAAGGCTTGGGTAGGTATAGGGTTGGGAGTGCAGGCAGTGTGGCAATGGGAGGATCGTGTCTTCGCTTGGGAAGCAAGGCAAACAGGGAGGCATGCTGGGCAAGGTAAAGGTGAAAGGAGCCAGGGTGGCTGAGCCGGCGGTCCGCAACAAGAGCAGTAGGAGTGGGAAGTAAGGGGAAGGGATCGAGGAGGAGCATGGTGGGCGGATCTTGCAATTTTGTTACGCAGCACTGTTTGTATCTACTGTGTGCTTTCCATGTTTCTACACATGGGGGATAACTGCGTCTGCTTTTTGGCTTGCTCTGCCGACTGGGGGTTTCAGGGGAGTAATGACGTTCTTCACTTCAGGATGCAGTATGTTCGTCAGTGGCAGTGGATACATGAGCACCGCCAACGCTGGCTCCTTGCGACTATAATGCATCCTTGCCCTGAGAACGATTGTATAGAATCAAATCGTGTCATACCTACCCATTTCCACTGCATTTCTTCTCATGGCAAGAAATACTCGAATCCTTGTGACAACATTGGCAACATCATACTAGATGACAGCGAGTTTCCATAATCGTTGAGAAGTCTGCATCGGATCAACTTCGCCAGACGCGCCAGTCGCAATTAACTGCATCGGATGACCTTGCTCACATAAGAAATACTCTTCCCACCTGGATGCAATGTCGAGGTCTTCGAGTCCTTGTGAAAACATTCGCAACTTCATGTTGACTGACAACGACGTTTCCATAATCGTTGAGAAACCTGCATCGGATCAACGTCGTCAGATGTGCCTACCGTAGTTAACAGCATCGGATGAACTTCGACTCACTGTGCATACTTTTAGACTATGTCATGTCAGGAGATATCACACATCTTGTATCATGTCATGTTATATCTTTTAATGTCCTGTATGTCCGGTGATAGCAACTCATTCCGTGTCAAATTCTTTCATTTCGCGTAATGTCATTTCACACGACGACTTGTTCCAGTACGTTACATCCTCAGTTCCATGTTAAACCGTGTACTTTCGGTATGTTCGGCAATGGTACCTTCAATCTACTGCTTACTGCATCAGTGCCTCAACAGGCCGATTGCGCGACTAACCTAACGCGCCCAAAACTCAGTGTTTAAGCTTTTCCCAACTGTAGATGGCAAACAAACATTGCGCGGAAGAATTGAAGTTAATGTGTCTTCCATTTCAGAGGCGCAACAGTCTCCCCATGAGGATGCTTATGAAGAAAGACCATACAATGTGTATCATCGTTTTTGCTGACTGCTACCCTCGCGGAAAGACCATACAATGTGTATCGTCGTTTTGGCTGACTGCTACCCTCGCGAACTGGCAGACCACAGAGACAACCAATGTTTCCTGCTTGTTCAGCCAACGGATTTTGAATATGTGGCTCGTCAACTGAACACTAATATTTTCTCCGCGTGAAAACGTCAATGCAGATGTCAGTGCACCGTCATGCAGCCCCAAGATTCGGCTTAAGCAATCGTGGTGTTCGTTGTTCGCTCTCCAAATGGGGTCCACATCGACACCGACTTGCGCAGCTCTTTTGGGACAGAACGTCCTGTACACGTCCAACAAAACCGGACAGGCGGCGAATTTTGCTTTATGCTTGTGTTGTCGGCGTCGTACTATTGGTCAGCATTGTTTTTGCAGGCAGCGACCTGGAAGGTGATGGCTTCGTTCTCTGACTGCTGGAATCCGCAGCGGCTTTCTTTGGAGGCTCTCCATCGTTTCCGCTACAATGTGGATCCTTGCTGGCCCGACGATGTGAAGGCGCTGGCCGCTCGCCACAGTGCGGCTGCGAGCGGGCTGCTGCGATTGTGGAACTCGAGCATTGCCGATCCCGACGTGCTGGCCGCCTTCACATTCCTGGAGACCCATTGTGCGGACCTTGCTGCTGCGAGCTGCCTCTAACTGGGACGTTCGCCGGCCACTTGCATCCCCGGCGTCCGGACCCGGGGAAGTCCCATGGGCCTCCGAACGGTTAATTGATGTCTTCGGTGTCGCCGCGCAGCATGGCGATGTCGATGTGCTGGCTCTCGCTATTACTTCTCTTCCGCCCTCGGACAGCTCGGACAACTCTTCGGATGATGCTGCGCCCGACCTGGAACTCCCGCCGTCCGAGGACAACCTTTCCGTGGGCTCCGCTTCTTCGAGGACATTACAGCAGCTTTGTCATTTCGGACAGCTCCTCGGAGACCGACACCTGATCTGTTCCAGGCAGGTTTAGCTCTGCTTGCTGTTCTGCTGGACTGCGTGTGCAGCATAGCATCCCTGAGCCCTCCTCGCCAAGTGTGCAGGTCCGGGTCGAATGTTCGACGCCGGCATTGCCATCTGAGGTCGCGCTTTCATCGTCATAGCCACGTTGACGAGGGGGGAGAGGAGAGGGCTGTCGGGCCAGCCGTCAGTGCTTATTGAGACGTTCTCCCTGCTCCCATGGCTTCTGACGGGGCATCTGCGCATTGCCCTTGCTTCCAGCAGCCGGAACACTCAAGCGGCTAGCCGACGGCCCCCATGATTTCTTTTCACAGGCTCCTGGACGGGCGAGCACAGCCCGCGCCTTCTCTCGCAATGGGTAAGCGCGGTCATGCAGAGGCATCCGGGGAGGCGTGGCTGGGATGGACCTCTGGGGCGGATGTTCTGGCCGAAGCACGTGCGCGTGGTTGCTGGCTGACGGTGCCCAGCTGGGGCGCGGACATGGGCAGCCACAAGTGCAGCCGCGGCACTCACGTCTTCTTGCTGCCGGCCAGAAGGCCGTGGAGGGTCGTCCTTCCGAAGGTTGGGTGCTCCAAGTTCGCGTGGACGACTGGGTGCATGTCAAGGTTTCGGGAACGTGCGGGTCGCAGCCTGGTTTGTCGTGGGCTGTATCGGTGGAGACATATGCAAGCTTCGAAGAGATGCTGCTGGGCTGCGGTGTGCAGACTTGTCTCCCTTGAGTGCAAACGCTGGCAAGCGCCACACCTTTTGCAGCCGGGCTGGGGTCTTGTACGCGGCGCTCGCGAGGTAGCACGGCGTCACCGCTCTGTGCTGCCCCTCACTACTCCCCCCTGCTGGGGAGGCTCGGCCGATGTCGGTCCAGCGCCGTTGTATGTACTGTATTTTTAGCACCAAAGGACCTCTATAACAACCCTTATCAGGACTAAATGGAGGCACATGGATCCTGTGGATCCTAAACCCTTAACCCAAGACCTCGCACCCCCAAATCCTAAACCCCACGCTCGAAACCCAAACCCCAGACCTGCCACCCCCAAATCCTAAGCCTCAAACCCCATGCCTTAAACCCCAAAACCTACACCCTAAACCCAAATCCCACACCCTAATCCACAAACCCCAAATCCCACACCCTAAACCCAAAATCCCACACCCTAAATCCAAAATCCCACACCTTAGACAAAAAATCCTACACCTTAAATCCCTAATCCCACACCTTAGACCCAACAAATCCCACACCTTAAATCCAAAATCCCACACCTTGGACCCAAAATCCCACACCCTAAACGGGAACGCTCGAGGGTGAGATGCACAGGTCGCCACCGGCCGTTCGAGTCTCCAGAGCCCAGGAGGTCAGGGATGTTTCGGGCTCGGGGACGGAACCTGCTTAAGAAAAATATATAGGGTTCCTATAAACAGTTCCTTTAAGGGATACCATAAGGGTACTTGGTTGGTGCCTTGTTGCACTTATAGTATAATGGGCTCCAAAACTCTATTCTAATCATTAAAGCCCCTTTCCGAAACTCTTAACCTAACATAAGGGCTTTCACAGGTCAATGGAAGGGTTTCATGCGCCATAAGGGTGTTAAAACAACGGGTCTTAATATTTCCATCGGGGTGTGAGGTTTAAATCGCATTGGAAAGGTTTACGCGGGTTTGAGTTACGCGGCTTCAATAGCTCGCATATGATGTTTGTTTCATAAGAAGTTGTCAGACATATATATATATATATATGTCAACATGTACGCATCTGTAACTATATAGTTTTACCCATAATTATGTATGTATATGTATGCATATGTCTATGTAAATGCTTATGCATATGCGCATGAACATGTGCGTATGTATATGTATGTGTATACGTATGTGTATCTGTAGAGAGCCTCCTCTTCTGTATATGTATGTATGTATATGTAAATATAAATATATATATATATATATATATATATATATATATATGTATGTATGCACACACGCACACGAGCTGGCCTTATGGTGATTCGACTAGGCTTGTGCGGGCAGTGGTCACATCCTAGTGTGTGTGCACGCAAATGTACACAAACCGATAGATAACGCAAGTAAACACATGCATATTACGTGCATATGTATATGTAGGTGTATGCAGAGGGAGAGAAAGGATAATTATTAATGTATGCAACGTATGTTAGGTGTCTTTCATGTATGTATGCATGTATGTACGTCTGGCTGGCTGGTTGGCTGTCTGTATGTGTTCATGTATGCATGCATGTATGTATGTCTGTACGTATGTATGTACTGTGTGTATGCATGCATTGGATGGATGGATGGATGGATGGATGGATGGATATCAAATCGTGTGTGTGTATATATATATATATATATATATATACATACGCATACTTACATATCCATATGTATGATATATATATATATATATATGTGTGTGTGTAAACAAATGATAATACTATATTTATCTGTGTATGTGTATATATATATATATATGTATATGTGATTGTGTGTGTGTATGGGTGTGTGTGTGTGTAGACAGCTTTTGGGGATCTGAGATTCCATGTACGCAGTACGTACCTACTCCGTGGGCTTGAAGTCTAGGGTGTGTGGGTTTAGCCGTGTTTGCCCAGGCTCGGAGATGCTCGGAGCATCGAGTAGTGGGGGCCACAAAACAAGCCCAAAGCCCGGATACCGTCGAAACCCCAAAGCTGCAACATCGCGGGCCTCGAACCACAAAGCCTTTTCTGAAACCTAGAAACCAGAAAGCCGTCGTCCTAGACAACCAAAGCCTAATTCATACTTCTATACAGCTCTTAACAAAGGCTGGCTTTAGACTAGATTCGATGTCCTATGTTCTAGATGTCAACCCGACCAGCCCTTGTCGGCGCCTCCGCTTCCAGGACCCCCCGCCTAGATCTAGATGACACGCCCCCGGCTGTGCATCCGGGGCTGCCTGTTTGCATTACGTGGTGTTGCTGAATTTGATGTTTGGGTTGGGCCGGTGGGTGACCCTAAACCACTTCTGTCTGGCGAGGGTCTGGGTTTAGGGTTTGAGGGTCGCAAGGGCTGTGAGGGGATCCCTCAGAACAGGCTGTTTAAACCTCGGGGTTCAAGTTTGAGTTTGGAACTCAGGAACGGTTGGTCCATTGTAGGCAATGCTTGGGGTTTAGGTTTTCAGGTTCGGGGATGGGATTTACGACGTCGGATTTCGGGTTTAGGATTCCCGGTTTTGGGTGCAGAACACGCTTAGAGGCCATCCGTCTGAGTCTTCCGCTGCCTGTTAGCGGAGAGTTTTGCCGTTATGTCAGAGATATGGTAAATGCAAGAGCTGCAACTGGCACCCATTCGCCTGACCTTGCTGCATGAAGCTGGATGGTTGATAAGCTTTGGCGCCCAAAACCTATACTGGGAATTCATACAAGCGTTGTTGGTGTCAGGGTATGGCACGCTTTGTTGTTTCAAGACTCCAAAACCAACGCTTGACAATTTCGACAGCTCCATTGGCCTGAGTTTAGTTGGCCCACAAGGTCCAAAGAAATTACTGTTATGAATGTACAGGCACCAGAGACGAATCTAATCATGGTTCTGGGGGACCTAGTTCCATAACAGTTGTATTTATAGACCTTGGTGTTATCCTCCCGACATTACATTAAGGGTGTGAGGTCCATGTCTGCAGGAGGTTGGGTTTCTTCGGAAGGGTGTATCAGACTACTCAGGAGTATCGTTGAATGTACGTTTGAAGTGTCCAGGTACAAGCAGGCTACATCAACATCTCCAGGTCGGTCAAATCGAAGTGTAAAGCCGACCCTCTTAGCTGAGGAGTTAGGTTGACTGACGATGTTGAGGTTATTGCAGAGCTCGAGCAGGGTGGAAATGCGCCCCGGTTGTGTGGCGAGATTTGGAGCAGAAGCTTAAACAGAGCCTCAGCGAGTTCGAGCTCACATCCGGCGGCAATGTTGCTTGGGTGTGCCAGTCTTGGAGCCCAGGCAAGGTGCCAATCCTGACGAACAGTGTTCGGTACTTGTGTCGCGGACGTCCCCAGACAGCATTCAAATCGCGATCCTCACATGCTCTTGGTGTTGAGTATGTTTCTGTGCTTGTGAATGTGAGGCTACGGCAAGCCAAACCGGTCATGGCTGGGGTTTGGAATTTAGGCTCTAAGTCCTTCTCCAGGCATCCCATATCTTCTTCCCCACAAATTGCTTCAGGTGCCGTTATTTAAAGGGTTCTGCTTTAGTTATAGTCCGTATCAAATACTCCAAACCTCTCTTGTAATTCGACTAAGGCCCCGATATTTGAACACTGCCTCCCAGGCCTTGCTTGGCGGGTTTCGAGCGTTTGCAAGGCACCACCTGAATCTTCCTTACACGGGAGGAACACGACCAACATTCTTTCCCCTCGTGTGCCAGCGTCATTCCAGCGTTTCGACGCCAAACTGAGGCCGCTGCAATGAACTTCCGGAAATCCGGGTCTCTTCTCTTCAGCCTTAACACAAGATCCCTATAAAGTGTACCACACCTTGGTGAAAAAAATCGGTAAAATACACATTGAGAAAGCTGTATAGGAACAATGCAGAAACACTAGTATGATACTCCAATCTATAACATATGATAACATACCATAAGATTCTTTACTCTGCCACAATATACTGTAATATACTATAGTATATGTTATACTCCATAATACAACATACGGCAACATACCATAATATGCTATATACTTTACCCATGATCTATTAAGATATACTGTAATATACTACTATAGTCATCCCTAAACCCTAAACCCTAAACAGAAAATCGAACAGCCCTCTGAGGTTGCCTCATGAACTGTCCCGGGCGTCCTGTCCGCCCTTATCGATTCCGCGGGAGCCTCGACTTGGGTGCCCAAAGCCCTCGCGGCAGCTACTGCTGTTTGGTGTTCATGTGTAGATGTGCTTCAGCTTTTGCTTGCACAGATATAATCACATAGAGGTTACCAAGAACATGACTATAGTCACTATCAATATGTTTTTTTCTCACCCCAAGCCCTAAATCGTTTACTGTTGTAGTTGGCATCCTTGGGTTGGCAGTATTATCATTATTGTTACTGCTACTCTTGCTGTTGTTATCGTAAGCGTAAGTGCATGCGCGAGAGTTCAAGCGTTGTTGTTGGTGGCGGCGGTTGTTGGTGTTTGTGTTCGGGATGGTGTCGGTGTTGGCGGTGTTAGCGGTGTTGGCGGTGGCGGTGGTGTTGGTGGTGGTGGTGGTGGTGGTGGTGGTGGTGGTGGCGGTGGCGGCCGTGGTGTTGTGGGTGTTGTTATTGTTGTTGTTGTTGTTGGCTTTGGTGTTGTTGATGATGTTGTTGTTACTGCTGTTGTTGGTGTCGGTGATGTTGTGTTTCCCACCACTAATACTCGTTGATTCTACTATTATGAGCATTAGTCGTCGTAGTGGCAGCAGTCGTAGTAGTGGTATTAGTAGTCGTAGTAGTAGAAGAAGTAGCAGAAGTAGTAGTAGTAGTAGTAGCAGCAGTAGTAGTAGTAGTAATAGTAGTAGTAGTAGTAGTAGTAGTA
The DNA here is from genome assembly GCA_905221615.1 of Symbiodinium sp. CCMP2592. Lineage (NCBI taxonomy): Eukaryota > Dinophyceae > Suessiales > Symbiodiniaceae > Symbiodinium > Symbiodinium sp. CCMP2592. Next base: position 415,734 of record CAJNDT010003068.1, on the reverse strand, counting down.
GTAGTAGTAGTAGTAGTAGTAGTAGTAGTAGTAGTAGTAGTAGTAGTAGTAGTAGTAGTAGTAGTAGTAGTAGTAGTAGTAGTAGTAGTAGTAGTAGTAGTAGTAGTCTAGTAGTAGTAGTAGTAGTAGTAGTAGTAGTAGTAGTAGTAGTAGTAGTAGTAGTAGTAGTAGTGGTAGTAGTAGTAGCAGTAGTAGTAGTAGTAGTACTAGTAGTAGTAGTAGTAGTAGTAGTAGTAGTAGTAGTAGTAGTAGTAGTAGTAGTAGTAGTCGCAGCAGCACCAGCAGCCGGAGTAGGAGTAGTTTGTTTCGCCGAGGAACCGTAGTTTAGGATTCAACTTCTTTGGTCCTTGGCTCTTTCTCCAGTCAGGTCGAGCCTGATCGCATCAGAGATGGCAGGGGGCCTGGGAAAGGTGCAGCAGATGAGCTCTGAGGGCGTCTAAGCGGGGTTTCAAAGGGTTCCAAAATGCTCTAGTGTTCTGGCAGGGGTCTATTCGAGGTCTTTTGGCGGCTATCAGGCTGTTCGGGTTTAGGGCCTTAGTAAGGCTTCAGGGTTTCAGCTTTAGCGCAGGGCCCACCGATTACGGTGCAGTCGGTGGAGGGGTTAGGGGATAAGAAACTACAACCCTCGGGTTTAGGTTCGGCGGGTAGGGTTAACCTTTCCAATAAACCCTTAAACCCTACACCCCTAGATCCTAAACTCTAGCCCCTAAACCCCTAGACCCCTAAACCCTACTACCACCCTCTCTTGGATTTTCGGGTTCAGCCGGTCTGGGCTGGATCAGACAAGAGGACAGGCTCCCCTGAGTCTTTAAGCCAAGCGCAACGAGTTGCCCGGCATCAACAGGTTAAAGGCTCTTCCCGTGCTTCTGGCACCAAGACAAAGATGCTGAAAACTTTAAAAAACCCCAAACATGAAATTTGTAAAGACCCCACACCCCCCCAAAAAAAAATTACCAATCCCAAGAACTCCACAAACCTCTAGTCCATCACAGCAGCTCAGACCTCCAGGTAGAAAACAGCAATGGAGGTTTTTGCTCTGGGGTTGAAACTTGAAGAATTTTAGGTCTTCGGGCTTCAGACTTGCGTGCTTATGGATTTAGGGGTTGAGGGTTCGATGGTTGGGGTGCGGGGTTCTTAAACCCTAAACCCCCCTAAACCCTAAACCCTAAACGGGTTTCAGGGTTTTAGGGGTCCTATCATGGCACTTCTGGTGCGACAGCCAGGCACATCGATTCGATGAGGGCACTGTCAGGGTACCTCCTTTGGTACTGTCAGGGTACCTCGGGTACCATCCTTGGGACTGTTAGGGTACTGCTAAGCGTGCTAGAAAGCTCTACCAGGCTCCTACTGGGGTTGTACAAGGTTCCCGAAAGGTTTGGAATGGAAAGATGCAATTGGAAAGCCTCAGAACTGGTTTGTGAGATGTTCGGGCATAGGCTGCGTGCACAGTATGTAGGTTACAACGACCCTGCTACGCTTTGGTCTAATCCGGGGTTTCTGAACGGCAACCCAGGTGTGGAATATCCTGTCTATGATGGTGGAGCAGGTCCGCTGTTGGCTTAACCCCCCCCCCAAAAAAAAAGCCCACAATTACTAGAAGCTAAATGAAGCTAACCAGTTTTTCATAGGGAGCCCGCATCAAGGCTATAGTTGTGTGCCAGCGCGGACCTTAAGAAAGCTCAGAACTGATGCTAGTAACGAGAACATGACAATGACAAGAATAGTAATAATAAGGATGCGGGTACGATTACACGCTATGCCTCTTTGAATTTGTAATCGTAGTATCAGAGTCAGTATGAATATTAGCATTATGAGTCTCCTCTTGTTTTTTGTTTTGTTATTCGCAGTATCATGATTGCTGCTATTATGATTGTTAGCATGACTCCTGTTGCTATTGCTCTTATTATTCGTTGATGTTTACTGTATTGTTGTTTTACTACCGTTGTTGTTCTTGCCATTTCTTCTTCTTGCCAGTATCTCTGGGGTGTCCAGTATTAGTATTACTACGAGTAGCACAGGTAGTATTGTTGTGATTGTTGTTGTTACTAATATAGACTACTTTGCCAAGGAACAAGAATAGGCAGCCCGCAGCCACGGCTAGGGCTTAGGCTCTAAGGCTTAGGAGGCAACCCAGAGACAGCTTGTAATATTACTCCTGAGTATTTCAGAAGGTACCAGGAACTTGTTGGATTTAGTAACGCCACTTGATCAGACAGTAGTTGTTCCAGACCCCAGTTCAGTTTGTCACTTGGAAAACCTGCATATCAGGGTTAAGGGTTTGGGTCCGTGAGGTGGTCCCCAAAAATTGCGGAACAATTCAGCCCTGCTTAAGTGTTTTGTGTTGTCGGTGGAACTGACGATGCTTGCCTTACTTGTAACCCGACTTTCTAGGTCCCCTAAACTCTAAACCTTGAACCCTGTAGAACCCTTATAAGAGCCCTCATAGTAAGTCCCCTAAACTCTAACCCTTAAAGCCCGCTAGAACCCTTTGCTTCACAGTAACCCTTACCGCCGTTAAGGGAGCCCCTACCTACTACTTGGAGGGTCGGGGGACTTAGTAACTGGTTATTTTAGGGACTTATAAGTACCATAACCCAATTAGGGTCCTTTTTAGGGTACATATAAGTCTACTTACTACCCGACCCTCCAAGTAAGTCCCCTGATCCGTTATGCGAGCAGCAGGAGCGGAATGGCTGCCTCGCCCATCGAGGATGCTTCGGGAAAGGGGTTGAGTTTATTCTAAACCCTAAACCCTAAAACCCTAAACCCCTAAAGCCCTAAACCCTGAAAACCCTAAACCCCTAAACCCTAAACCCCTAAACCCTAAACCCCTAAACCCCTAAACCCTAAACCCTAAACCTCCCTAAACCCCTAAAATCCTAAACCTGGGGCTTCGGGGGACTCTAAGCTTCGGCGTGTTTTGGTGCGTGCATGGTGGTGGTTTCGTGTTGCTTGTCCTTGTCTCTGTACCCCAATCATAGGGATCCTTGGGGGTGTAGGGGAAGGGGGGATAGGGGGCCTTAAGGCCCATAATAAGGACTAATAAGGCCTATTTAAGGAAATATAGTCCCCTACACCCCTCCCCCCTACACCCCTGAGGATCCCTATGACCCAAACACTAGACCCTGAATATCGTTTTGTTACGTGTTTTTGGATTGGAAGTTTCAGCCCTCGATTGCAGCGCGCATTTGTGTTTCTTACTTTGTGGGTTCTTAGTCGGTTGATTTTGTGACTCGGGGTGACTGTAAGTAAGGGGGCTAGAATGGGGAGTCCTAAAGCCTGAAATCCCAAATTTTGATGTACAGAGTAATACAGAGCCCGTACAAGCCCCGCAAACACCTAGTCTAGGACCTAATCCATAGTGGGGCTTGCTATTGAGACATACACCGACATGCTAGCCCAAAGGGTCCAATGTACCGATATAGTAGAATGTAGGGTTTCCATTTTAGGAATTACCATTATGACTTAGGGAAGTATCCCCCAAAACAGTACATAGGACCCTTTGGGTAGTCTTGTATCGTACAGTGACTGAAGTTCAGCTACATACGGCCAGAACTCCCAAAAGGCCAATGTGTGCATTTATATGGGTGGTTGTCAAAATAAGGGTTCCTTTGTGGGTACCTTAAATAATAGGTGCCGTATTAGAATAAGGACCCAAAAAGGGACCATAGTGTTGACAACCACCCACGTATGAGGCACCAGAGATTGAGATGAATTGAGCTGTATGCGGCACTGGTGCCCCGAACGCGCCAGAGAGATAGCCTCTCGCTGAAACCGGTCTGCTGGACACCTTGTCTCCCATCAAGTGGACGGGATCGAAGATCTGCTTTACAGACTGAGCAGAGTTGCAGAAGCTGAAGGCGTGACTACATTTTCAGTAACTTCCCATCGGCCCTATAGTAGTTCCTTTTTGGGATTACCTTGTAGAATTCAAATACGAACCCCCAAAAGGAACTACTATGGGGCCTTAGGGTTGAGACCAGCCAGACAGAATAACCCTATCCGACCCACTCCTATTCGGGTCTGAGCTTCGCTTATCCGAACTGTAAGCGGGCGAGTAGTCATACATTCGGTGGTTGTCAAAACTATGGTCCCTTTTTGGGGTCCGTAAAAGAGTACGGCACCTAATATTTAGGGTACCCAAAAAGAGACCCTAATTTTGATAACCACCCCGATGTTTCCCGGCACCTAGATCACCGAAGACATCCTCAACCGTGCGTCAGGAGATCTCTTGATCGATCCCAGTCAGCGCAGGGACTCTCAGGGGGCTTTCAGTGTGGTGGGGAGGGCCTGAGGTGCAGAATTTTATGCAGGTTTTGGGGGTGGTGCGAAAATCATGCCTCCCTGAGTCTGATGATATGAGCCCTCTGTTTAGGGTTTCGGGACAGACTTCTAGAACCCAAAGTTTTGGGATTCGGAGATGATAGCTGTAATGCTGTGGAAAGTGGCAGAGGTTGCGATCCGTATTAGAGTATACGCCAAATGATCAACCCTAAGGAATAATCATGGCAAAAATTCTAGCCGTGGTAGAGAATCATGTCCCTGGGCTTTCCGTCTTCCGGTGCCCAACGCGAACCCGAAACACAGAACCCCAAACTTCTGAGCCGTAACCCCTGAACCCTTAACCCATTTCTCACCTATAGTCTCCATGGTAGTTCCTTTTTTTTGGTACAGCCAAATATATAATTAGGATCCTGTAAGGTAACTCCAAAAAGGAACTACAATGGAGACTATAGGCAGAACCCAGAAATCCAAGCTTCGGAACAAGCTGCCTACAGTCCTTGAGACCTCAACAGGGTTTGGGGTTTAGGGTTCAAGCCCATCCCCTACTTGGGGACTGTGCACTGTTGATACAGAATCCTCAATAATTAGGTAACCCAGTTCCATTCAAGTCCCTACGGTTCTATGTTATACAATCCACCAAAACCCTACAGCAGAAGCCCGAAAGATGGAAACCCAAGTGGCCTCGATCCTCGGGAGTAATGTATGGGGAATCCAGCACTACTTGGCCTAAATCCGGTTTCCAACTTTGTGGGCTCTATTGTACCAACTACCAAACCCTACCTTTTTGTAGGTTCTTATTATAAACCCTAATATGGAATTTATAGGGACCTTACAAAAAAAGTAGGTTTTGGTAGGTTAAGGTATGCGATAAATCTGTGCAGAACCCCGATCCTGGGCCCGCCTTCCCTGCACAAGGTGCGATTTTGGTCGACTTCATGGTAGGCCGCCGGGGATACTATAGGATTCCCTTAGGGGTTACTATAGGATTCCCTTAAAGGTTACTATAAGGGGTATGATATAGGGCTCCTGCTTTAAGCGGGTTAGTTAGTATAAGGGGAATTATTATTCGACTTCATGGTAGGCCGCAGCCTGTTGATTCTTGGAGGAGCGCCAACGGAGCAAATCTCACCACACAATAATTAAATATATCTTTCATATGTAGACAGTTTAGTATCATATATATATATATATATATTTATTTATTTATTTATTTATTTATATTGCATTTTCTTACATCTCAAAAGATTGATACTTGATATCTTTCTCACATATACTTGCTGCATCTTACTGCAAAAGGATATGGGTGGCTGTCAAAATTAGGGTCCCTTTTTGGGTCCTTATTACAATACGGCACAAAGGGAGCATAATTTTGACAACCACCCACATGCCTACAGCGAGACACTGGGTGGGGTCCCTACGGTGCTGAGGCTCACGCGCTCTGCAGCAAGATGCACCTAAACCTTCCGGTCAAGGGCTTACCTAAACCTTCTTGCAGGGTCGGGGGACTTAGTAACTGGTTATTTTAGGACTCATAAGTACCATAACCCCAATTAGGGTCCCTTTCAGGGTACTTATAAGTCTACTTACTACCGACTTACTAACTCCCCCGACCCTCCAAGTATTGAAAGTAGGTAGAATAATAGCCCAACACCTATGAAAGGCCATTCTTCTAGATAGTTTCGGGGTCCCAAAAACATTGGGTTAGGGTTTCGGCCTTCCAAATCCCGCATGCTTAAACCCAACGAGTCCGACGTGTCTGGACCTAACTTGGAGTTAACGTACAGGGCATCGGGTTTATGGGGCTTACAGGTTTGCGCCGTAATACTGTCTATCGGATTTCTATACTTTATAGGGTTCCTTCCAGCCATGGTCGATCTCCGATAGCAGAGATAACGTTGCACCCTGGCCCGACGTTGGGTTTAGGGTTTGGCTTTCGGGTTTAGTGTAGGGCTTCCGGTTTTGGGATCCGCCCTACGGCGAATCTCCCGAAAGGGTCTAAGCTTCATGTGGTTCACCAGTTTGCGGTGGGGGTTTAGGGTTTAGCATCAAGGATACGGTTTAGGGTTTAGCGTGTAGGATCCCTGTAGTTGCGGAGAAAACCAGATGAACAAAAGACACAAAAAGTTGTTGTGTAGCTGCAGGTGTCTCCCACTCGTCGACCCTGTGCTTACCCTTACAGTCTTGTACATTGGGTTGGGCTCGGTTCGGCACTGTTAGTCTTGCGGTTTAGATGTACATACACAGCTCTTAGTTACTTACCCTGTGCCTATCACGTGCTTCGACTAGAATCGCTGCAAAGCCGGCCAAGGGTTCAGTTCAGGGTGTATAGGGCTTACCCAAAGGCCCCAAAGTAGTTCCTTTTTGGGGTTCGTATATAGAATCCTATAGGGTAATCCCAAAAAGGAACTACTATGGGGCCTCTATATAGGGCGCTTATAGGGCTTCGGGTTTGGGGCTTGTGGGGTGTTGGGTTCAGGAGGACACTGCCCCACAGCCCACCGCTTCCCAAAGCCTCCTAGCCCTGAGAAGCCCACGGGTTTAGGGTTTAGGGTTTACAATTTCGGGCAGTCTTCCTTGGAGCCGTGGGTTTTCTGGTTGTAACCTAGTGAACCTAGTGTGACAAGCCTCCAAAACCCAACTCTTATCATTAAGGGGCGGTGCTTGAGTTTTGTTTTGTTTTATCGAGATATTTAGGGTCGAAATAAGGCAACTTCTGAAGGTTCCGGGTCTAAAGAAAATGCCGCACACGTAAACACAGACAACAAGGAGTCGCACTTCTTTCCGGTTGAAAAAGCTGCTCTTCATCGTCGTACACTGGATATATACCGCATTGGAGGACTAGCTACGCAGAACAGAATCAGCTTGCAACGGTTGACGGTTTTCTTGGAATGGCCGTACAGCTTCAACTGGTGTAGTTTTGTTGTGTGAGCTTGTGGATCAAGTGCCCCTCTGTGCAAATGCTCCGATGCTTTGTTACAGTCAGCCTATAGACGGCGAGTTTCGTGTCTGCACCTCATTTTTTTGGTAGCCTTTGTAGCTTATATACTTCATTGTGCAGTATCGATGTTTCTTGTGTGCTTGGCTTTGCTTTCTTCAAGGCGGCCAGTTTTGCCAGGGTTTGTTCCAAGTCTGGCAGGACAGCCCCTCCCACTGGAGCGGGTTCAAGAATGCAACGACCCGTTAACTGGTAGTTCTAAATTGCAAGCTAGCATCGCGTTTTCGTCCTTAGGGATCAGCATCAGCGAGAACCGATGCGGTGTCATGTCACTGGGGTGTTGCAGCGTAATTACAACAACCACAACAACAACCACCACAACAACAACAACAGCAGCAAGAACAACAGCAGCAGCAGCAACAGCCAACAACAGCAACAACTGTTATTAGTATTGTCATTACCACTACCACCACCATAACCCCTACTACTACCACTACCACTACTACTGCCACTGCCACGGCCACTACCTACCGCTAGCACTGCCACTACCGCTGCTGGCTGCCGCGACCGCGACTACGGCTCCGACTACGACGACAAAACTAAGACTACTAGCAGTAGTAGTTGTTGTACTGCTGCTACTACTACTACTACTACTACTACTACTACTACCACTACTACTACTACTACTACTACTACTACTACTACTACTACTACTCCTGCTACTACTACTACTACTACTACTACTACTACTACTACTACTACTAAAGACTAACGAACTACTACTTACGACTACTTAGGACTGCTCAGGACCACATACGATTACTTGCGGCCACATACGACAGTTTAAGGCTACTTACGATTTTTTACGACTACTAACTATTGGTAACTACTAGCTACTAACTACTGACTACTAACTAGTAACTACTAGCTACTAACTACTAAATACTATCTACTGTAACTGTTAACTCGTAACTTGTGAATGCTAATTATTTACTGCTACAAACAACTAACTACTAGCTATTAACCGTTTTCACTACTACTACTACTACTACTACTACTACTACTACTACTACTACTACGACTACGACTACTACTACTACTACTACAACTACTACTACTGCTACTGCTACTACTACTACTACTACTACTACTACTACTACTACTACTACTACTACTACTACTACTACTACTACTACTACTGCTACTGCTACTGCTACTGCTACTACTACGACTACTACTACTACTACTGCTACTACCACTACCACTACTACTACTACTACTACTACTACTACTACTACTATTACTACTGCCACTACTATACTACTACTACTACTACTACTACTACTACTACTACTACTACTGCTACTACTACTGCTACTGCTACTACTACTACTACTACTACGACGACTACTGCTACTACTACTACTACTGCTCCTGCTGCTGCTGCTGCTGCTACTTCTACTGCTACTGCTATTGCTATCACTACAGCTTATTTTGCTACACCTATTTCTACTGCTATTACTACTACCGCTAGTTCTACGACCACGACGACGGCGACTTTTGCTACTGCTACATTGTGCTGGGAATCGAGGGCCGATGTTTGGGACCACCATCTTGCTAATCTTGCTACTCTGGCAAATCTTGCAAATCTGGCAATCTTGACCCGTCAGTGGTGCAAGTGGCGCAAATGGTGGAAGCGGTTCAAGCGGTGCAAGTGTTTCCAGAGAAGCAAGGCAACATGGCCAAGATTGCCCCCTCCCCCGCCCCAAGTGGTGCGGGTGGTAAACAAGTGCAAGCGGTGCCAGTGATTTGTTGGCAAGCCTGGTGTCAATGTTGCACCCCCTCGCAAAAGCAAGATTGCAATGTTGACGGTACGATCTTGGTCGAATAACGGAACTCTTTTCCCAACACACTGAACCCAGTGAACTACTACTATTACTGCTACCACTACTACCACGATTTTCCATTAAGTTCTCGATTGCTACTTCTACTGCTACTACTACTACTACAACTACTACAACTACTAGTACTACTACTTCATATTAGTGCCGCTGGCTGTACTACTACTACTACTACTACTACTACTACTACTACTACTACTACTACCACTACCACTACCACTACCACTACCACTACCACTACCACTACCAGTACCAGTACCACTACCACTACTACTACTACTACTACTACTACTACTACTACTACTACTACTACTACGATTACGATTACCACTACGGCGGCCACTACTACCACTACTACTCGCACCACTACCTCGACCACCACCACTACCTCAACCCGCACCACCACAACAGCAACTACAGTTATTCTTGCCAGCACTAACTATTACTATGATTAACACTGCCGACCATGATCATTACTAGTGCAACTTACATCTCCTTTGCTGTTCTCATTCCAATGAAAACGATTGCTTTGTGCATGCGTTATCGCCGAGAGTTGGTATTTTGGGGGCGTGAGTGTGTGCATGTATCGTCAAGTTGGCAATTGCGTCTTTCCGAGCTTGAAATCCCTCGGTGCTCACAAGTCTCCCACGGCCTTGAAAGCCGAAACCTGCCCGAAACAGGCTTGTCGTCACACATTAGCCTGCGGGACAACACCGTCCACTTGGCTGTGGCAGTCGGAGGCTGAGCGGAGACGTTTCGTCAATGAAGATTCACGGTCAGGAGTTCAGATCTAGCAGCACGACAGTCGCAAGATTGAGTCGGTTTCTGCGAAATACGGGCCGTGGCAGGGCGTCAGGATTTTGTTTCCAGAGTCAGAAGAGCACCAACAGCAACTTCCCACTTAATAAACTGCATGGCATTGTGTTGTTGTCATTCTTTACCAATAACGGTTCAGTACGGTTTGGTTTTAGAACCTTTCCGACATGTATGGATTAGGATAACCCACCAAAGGTAGCGGACCATGAAGTCTGCGCTGTGATGCCCCTGCCAACGATATTCTGTTTCGTTGTTGGCTTTAGGACGCACCGTCCAGGCACCGGTGAAGCAGCAGAAGTCTAGTGCTTATGTCGTGAGTGGTTCGTTTGCCGAGGTGCTGGATAACTACTTCACGCTGCCAGACAAGCCGTCCGACCTAGCTGAGCTCAAGGCGGGACGATAAGCTTGCAACGCCCTAACCCAAACCGTCAAGAACCGCAACAGCAGCCGCATTATCTTTCTCAAGGGAGTTGCTCTACATCTGCTACAAAAGACTGAAATATCCTGAACTGATCGTAGTAGTATTTCCGCCTCAAGGTTCCCCAACACATGTCTCGCACGAAGCTCTCAAAAATATTTTATTTGGGCGTCTCTACTCGGGTGTAGGAATTACCAGCCTAGGTTTTTACCGCTGAAAACTAAACCTCAAACCCCAGGCCCTAAACCCTAAACCCCAGCCAACTTTCGTGAGCTCTTCAGCGCTGGTCCGTAAACTCCTGATCTTCAAATGCTGGCATGTTTTGTGTTGTGAAGGTTGTTGCTGCCACTTGCTTAAAGGCTGCAGCCTCAGGGGCGTGCCAACAGTTCAAGGGTGTGGTTGCAGAGTTTTCGATTGACAAGTGCAGTGCAGTGCTGCGTGTTTGATCACAAGGGTCCGGAAGGGGTGGGCAGGGCGGGGCAAGCAGCAACAAGCATTCCACACTGCACCAGCTTCAGGCTAATATAGGGGCCGAAGTAATTACCAACACTATTGTGGGGGTTCCTTATTGTAATAACAGTATAATGGGCCCCAAAACCCTATTCTTACTAATTATGAAGTCCCCTATATTACCTGTGAACGCTCGGTCTCCTGTAGTTCGCGCACGTGAGGGTTGCCTCCCTGCCACTTTGCTTTAGGGGTTTAGGGTTTAGGGCCTCCGGGCCAGGTTCTTCACAGCGGTTCAGTTGCTTTCCTCAAGTTAATCACAGCTCGTTTTTTCGTTCGGATATCAAACAAGTACGCTTCGTTATTCGGGCACGAGAGTTCGTGTGAGTTGCTGAATTGCACCAGTTGTTTCGACCTGAGCACAAGCAAGCATTGCTGCTGCCATTCACTGCTAGTCATCTCACTAGCAACGATGGGGCCGATCACTCGTTTGCATTGCGAAGGCTTCAAGCTATAGGACTTTCGTCACTAAGTCAGATATGCATTGATGCAAAAGTTGCACATCATCACTTCGTCGCTGTCGCTCTAATCAAGCGTACAGAGGCAATGACTAGCGGTGACAGGAGCAATATATCGACGACGATGATGATGATGATGATGATGATGATGATATGATTCCTTTTGATCCTTCTGATTTGTGTTTTCTCTGAGTCTGACACTTGCCCACCCCTTGCCAGTTCCGGCAGCATAGCTGTGCATAGGCCTGAGTACCGCCATGCCTATGCTGCCTGGGCCTATACTCCTTCATGTAGCTCTTTGGTTGCTAAGCAAGCTGCTGGTCCCTGCAATCGAGGAGACGCTCAACCAAGAAAGAGCTACAGAGGAGGGTGCATGTGGGCATGTGGTTGCTAAACCTAACCTCAAGCCAGCATAACGAAGGTCTGCGACGTGTTTGCGGAGCAATCCAAAGAGTCGGGCGCTTCAAATCAGGGCATTTCTTGCTAAACCTCTAGAGTTTGCGGAGGTCTGTTTTACACATATCATAACTGCATACATAACATATATATATATATATATATATATATATACATATAGGTATATGCGCAGATGTACACGGTGTATAGGGCGTTTTCGGGTGTATGGGGCAGTCGGTATGGTTGTTGGCGGTGGGCCACGTTTTCGTGTTCAGAACGTTTGTGTGATTCCACGTCGTGTAGTTGTATTCAATACCAGGAAGTCAGGTTTAACCTTTCGCGGTGTGTGTGTTTTCATGTCTAAGTCTGTGTAATTATACAGGTTATACCTGCAACTGTACATATGTATGCATGTATGTATGTACGTATATATATATATATGTTTATGCATGGATGTAGGTAAGTCTGTAGGTACGGGTACGTAGATAGGTCGGTAAATGTATGCATGCATGTATGCACATATGCACTATACAATACACACATACATGACACATTTGCGTACTTCATTTTATCAGTGCTTACTTTGCATACATCGGTTCTGCAGCGTTTGCACAGAGCTGTTTTTGCAGACTTCGGATTCAGGGTTTCGAGTGTAGGCTTTGGGCTTGGGGAACTATAGGGGCTTGAATAATTACCTATAATTACTATTTTGGGGTGTTGATTCTTATAACTATAGTATAATGGGCCCCAAAACCCTATTCTGATCATTAAGGCCGCTGTATTATGGACTTTGTGGCGAGCTGCGCATGTGTTTTGGCAGACAGGTGTTTGGGTTTCAAGGGTATCTCATGGGTGCTTGTTGAGGCAAAGAAAACTTTAACCCTACACCGAACCCTAAAGCCTCAACCCTAAAGCCTCAAACGTGCGCACTCCTCTCCGCCGATCATGGGTTAGAGACGTACAGACGAAAGCACAGTTCTCAGGAGTCAGAACTCGACAACCCCGAAGGGTCCATGTACCCATATAGAGATACATGGGCCCCAATGTACCTATATAAGGACTACATTAAGGCCAATGTATATACTATATGAGTAGATGGACCCTTAGGGAACATGCAAGTTCCCAAAACGTCCTCAGAGCCCCCGTCACCCGCCCGGGTCTCAGGTACTACAAGCAGGAAAACTCTGTTGAGTACTGTGAAGCTGTGCTGGCCCCAGCTTGCTACCTTGCGCATGTGTGGTTCGGCACCATGAACGAAGCTGTGCACGCAGAACAACATTCTACATGGCATGCAGGCTGAAGCCTAGATTTACGGTTGTACAACTCCTAAACCCTCAACCCCCTTAAAGGGAGCCCTTAGAAACTCACGGGTTCCTGTAAAGGAGACCCTATTATGTTGAACCCTATAGTACCCTTTGAAGCCAAACAGTAGCAATGCTGGGGTTTGGCGTCATAATATATAGGGGCCAGCATTAGTGTTTAGGTTTAGCGCTCCACTCTCTGCCTTTTCAGGCGCATGGGCAGAACATTCAGCCAAGTCAGATCTTGACTTGCGAGAAGGAGAGGGTTTATTTAGAGTGTAGGAATTTTGGTTTAGGGTTCAGGATTCAGAGCTTTAAGTTTTGGATGCAGGGTTTAGGATTTAGGGTTCAGGGTTTGGGATTTTGGGTTTAGGTTTCAATGTTTGGGGCTTACGATTTAGGATTAAGGAGTTTTAGTGTTACAGAAGGTACTTCAGAGTATCAGTGTTTGCATGCTTGCTCAAGGTTGCGCGGGAGGATTGCCTTTCATTCATGCTTGCCCCGTTTTCTGTAGAGCATGTGAGCCACAGGGATGCGTGCATTGGGGATTGTACGTGGGGGTTAGCTCGGGCTTGCTCCGGGTGAGGGATCGCCGGGCTATGAATGTTTGTCCTCCAGCCTCCAACCCACTGGTCTTGGGTTTAGGGTTTTGTTGATATGATTCATCTGATTCGAATGCTGGCATGGGACGTGCGAATGTAACAGCCAACTGTTCGTCAGCTTGAACAGATGACTGTGGCACGGAAGCGCAGAAGCTACCATCCGTCATTGACGAGTATCTGAGAATCTGGTTTGACCTAGCGCCACTGAGCTCCGAGAGGATCTGTTCATTATTGCAGCGTCCAGGCCGGTGACTAGCTGGTTTAGGCATCCGGCAGCCAACTGTCAAAGGTCGAAGCCCATAACCCTACTTACAACTACCCATGAACCCATAATCCTACAGTACTATACCCTAAGCCCTAAACCCTGTAGATCCCTTTAACGGAACCCTACTTAGAACTACCCATGAACCTCCAAGTACAAACTCACCCCTCAACCCTTACGCCGTAAAGCCTGCTGGGCCGCAGAACTTCGAACCCTTGAACCCAAAGGGTCCTATGTACTGTTATGGGGAATACTTCCCCAAATCATAATAGTAATTCCTCATATAGAAACCCTACATTCTACTATATCGGTACTTTGGAGCCTTTGGGAAAGAACCTGAACCCTGGAGGCGTCTCTAGGACTCTACCTGTAGTCTCCATTGTGGCTCTTTTTGGAGGTTACCTTGTAGGATCCTAATTATCGATTTGGTTAAGCCAAACAAAGGAACTACACTGGAGACTACAGGCAAGAACATTAACGTAGTCTAAACTTAGTTCCTGCGTCCCAGATCGATGATTCGCAGTCATACATAAGCCAAACCCAAAGGGTCCAATGTACCGATATAGTAGAATGTAGGGTTTCCATATTAGGAATTACTATTATGACTTAGGGAAGTATCCCCGATAACAGTACATAGGACCCTTTGGGAAAGAACCTTGTGACTGACAGCCCTGAAATCCTAAGCGGAAATGCCTAAATCCTAGACTCCTCACGCCAACCCGCTAAACCCCAAATCCCAGGCCCCCAAACCTTAATCTACAAAGCCATAAGCCCCATAGCACCCTCATAGAACACCGAAAAAATTTCATGAGTATTGTGGAAAACGATGAAGATCCCATGAACTTGAAGCCAGCATGAACGCCCACCTGGTGAAAGGAGTTCCTTCCCAAAGTGGATTTCAAGCTCCAGAAGCCTACGGTTCACTGGTTCTTGCAGTGCTATCTCGTCTATGCAAGGCTTCTTCCTGTGGGCAGAGGGAAGCGTTTTGAGTTTAGGGTGAAGCATTGCAGGGTTTAAGGACGAGGTCTTGACAAGACCCCCCAAGGGAGTGCTGATAAAGGCCTCATAGTCTTTTTATGCGTGTACTTCGGTGATAAGAGCGGGTTTTTGCTTGGTCCGGTAAGTTGCTGAAGCGCCCACAAGTGGGCTTGATGCCGTCTATTTGTTTTTCAGGCTGTGCTTGCGCTAGCGTCTTGAACCCTAGACCCTAAACTCCATGCCCCACATGTTGAAACCCGCCTTGAGGTTACGGTAGGATGCACCCTCGAGTTCCTCTTTGTGTTTGAGAATTTAAGTGTAGTGCATGGGGGTTTAAGGTTTATGATTGTAGCACGTTGCTTTGCATGTCAGTGGTATCTTGCTGGCTTGTACACGTCCTTCAAGCTGTACGGAGCCGCGCTCAAGAGCGAGCACAGACCTAAACCTGAGCTTATGAGTGAGTTCAGAGTTTCGTGTGCGAGGCTGTGTCAAGCTGTCCGAATTATGGACTTTCTGTGTTAAGTGTTGGTTTCAGGGCTTGACGGGCTTGGGGGTTAGGACGTTTTCGCGCTTCACAGTCAAAGCCCTGAGTGTCTTGGGTCTAGGCATTTGGTGTTGTTGAGCGTTTTGCCTGACACTTTCTTGGAGTGGTGACACAGGGTCTGTGGTTTTTGTGGGTTGGGGTGACTTGCTGCGGTAGGGTTTCGGCTTTGCCGAGGGAGTTCGCCGTTGATGGCAAGCCATAAAGCCCGAAACCCGAAACCCCAATCTCGAAACCGCAGGGCCTAAATCCAAGGAGCCCAAACCGTTAGCTCCGCCGATTGACCCCCAAAGACCTTGGATGATGATCAATGGAGCCGCCTCTTGCCCTCCCTTCAAACTTCTGTCTGGTAGCCTGGAAGATTATCCCCTGATATCCCCTGTGCACTTCTACTGACATTCACCATTTAACGTACCCCATCATCGAAGGAGGGCACCCAAACCCTAAGTCCCAAACTCCTGCTATTGGCAGAGGTTCAACGCCAAAGACTTGGTCGGGCGAACATCGCCGAAGACCTGGGCAACCCAGGGGGCGTGTCTTCGGTATTCAGCAAAAGCTAAATGTTAAGTTCTGCTGCCTGGAAAATTATGAACAACATATATATATATATATATATATATATATATATATTTTTTTTTCTTATTCAATAATATGAAACATAACCTTGCTTGCAAAACGA
The DNA here is from genome assembly GCA_905221615.1 of Symbiodinium sp. CCMP2592. Lineage (NCBI taxonomy): Eukaryota > Dinophyceae > Suessiales > Symbiodiniaceae > Symbiodinium > Symbiodinium sp. CCMP2592. The sequence goes on along the minus strand of CAJNDT010003068.1, from coordinate 399,656 downwards.
TAGTTTTTCATGGTCGAGACTTCAGTGAGTAGTGCATCCTTCCGGTGTGGGATTGGGTCGCGGCTTGGGCTTTCAGTATTGATTTGTAATTAGGATGCTATAAGGTAACACCGAAAAAGTAGCTACAACTTACCTTTAGTTAGTAGGGAATCGAAGAATGGTAGTAATAGTAGTTATAAGTGTACCTCATTCCTCCATTCCCTACTAACCAAAGGTAAGACAATGGGGACTATAGGTAAGCCCGAAAGGGGAGCCCGGACTTTGGTGCCAGATTGCTTGAAACTTGGGTTAGACGACCCGGAATCCTGTGAGTGTGAGGACAACCAATCTAGGGTTTCTTGTGATCTCCGTGATACCGAAAAGTTTGGTCTGTTTGAACAATACTATTCTGCGATAGGGCTCCTCATTACCAACATATTGTTGTGCCCCCAAATGCTGTTCTTCTTCGTACTATGATTACTACCTTACTAGTGCTATTACTACTACTTGCACCGGTAGTATTACTTTTCGTTATTAGTACTGTTATTATAGGGCAGTGTCAATGCACGTATGTTTCAGACTACAAACCAGGGCCCGGAAATCAGGTAGGGAAACCCCGAAGCCCGCGTCTTTTCACGCGCGCCAGAACGGTAACATGCTTATGCTTAGTTCTCTACTTAGGCTCCCTCTTAGGGTCCTTGTCAGAAGGGTACCGTAGCGTTTTGGCGACCAAAAGGGACTTTAATTTATAGAGCTATGGGTCTAAGTAAGTAATACGTAGTAAGATCTCCTTATGTCGTTATAGCAAGTCTTTTGCACGAGCATGCCTGGAGCCCCATTGTAATCCCCCGGTATATAAACCCCGAGCCCTAAACCCTAAAGCCTAAACCCTGTCGTACTTTTCTTCAGGTTAATTGTGGCTCGCGGGTCCTCATCAATTCTCTACCTACCAGGTATTCCGACTGTAGCAGGGAGGAAAAGGGCCAGAACAAAAAAAAAAACGGGCGCGAACTTTGCTCTGAACCCCGACACCGCCGCCGCACCCTCAATCCAAAAGCCCTACAGCCTACCTGAAGTCTCCATTGTAGCTCACCTTGTAGGATCCTAGTTATATATTCGGTTAAACCAAGTAAAGGAACTACACTGGAGACTATGTGTACACCCTCAAGCCCTCAACTAACAGGATTCCCTGGCTTACGGGACGGAGTATAAGGAATACATGGAGAACCTTAGGGCCTCGAGCAGAATTTGGGATGATTGTGACTTAATTAAAATCACAAGTTAAGATACCATTGAACCCTACGTGCAGGTTCATGGGTACTAGTACATCTTGTAGTTCTAAGTAGGGTTATAAGTAGGGTAACTAGTATCACCCCACCTATAGCTACCCATGAACCTCCAAGAAAACCCTGTCGTGCACATTGAGCTGATGGTGAACAGTGAGCTGAGGGGTGCCGAAGTCTGAGGTGTAAGAGTTTGGAACGGTCCACTATTGGCCCACTCCCTTTCCGCAAGGCGGATTCCGTCCGAAGCCAGGAGTGTTAAACGGAAAAAGGGCTTTAATACAGGGGCCTCAATAATTACCAATACTATTTTGGGGTTCCCTATTATGAGTATAGTATAACCGGCCCCAAAACCCTATTCTAATTATTAAGGCCCCTATGTTAACCGAAAACAAAGAAACCCCATGAAGCCTTGACCAGAGCATACCCTAAACCCTAGACCTTAAACCCTAAACCCTATAAGAACCCTAAAACCCTAAACCCCATGAAGCCTTGACCAGATCAAGGCTCCTTTTTGGGTACCCTAAATATTAGGTGCCGCATTATAAGCAGGACCCCAAAAGGGACCCAAATACTGACAACCACCCATTTAAAGGAACCCCTAAAAAAGAACCCCTAAACCCTAAACCCTAAAACCCTAAACCCTAAACCCTAAACCCTAAAACCCTAAACCCTAAACCCTAAGCAAATGAACCCCGTGAAGCTTTGACCAGAGCAAGGTCCTTCATCGCCGACCTGATGCTGTTGGACTTTGACTTGATTGATTTTATGTCCGGGACCTGATTGGTTTAGGCGTTGTGTTTAGGGTTTAGGGGTTTAGGGTTTAGGTTGTTTCTGGACGGGTTTTGCGGTTGGTTTTTTTTGTAAGGGTTCTACTTGGAGGTTCATGGGTAGTTATAAGTGGGTTGTAAGTAGTCCCTGAATATGGGTCGGTTCTAAGTATAGCTACACGACTTCTAACCCTACTTATAACTACACATGAACCTCCAAGTATGGATCGGTTTTGGAATTTTTTCGGGCAGGAGGTATTTATCCCGGCAGTCTGTGTTTAGGTTTTGGGAGTCTTTGAAGTCTAGCTGAGCGCAGCATCACCTTTTAGCTCCAATGGCCATCCACCGCTACTCTCACAGGCAGGAGCTACGAAGGTCAAGCTTACAGGCGCAACTTGCAGATGAGCAAACATCCATCGATGCAGCTTACATGATACAAAATAGAACTAGAACGTTCTTCTTGAGGGTTTGTGATTGTAACTATGCGAGAAATCAACCCTCGAACCCCATTCAATGTTGGAAGACAGCTAAAGTGCACACATTCGTAGGACTGAAGAGCAAGGACTTACCGTTGAGAGGGCAAGATGGACGTGCAGATGGATGAAAGTATGGCCTTGGGGTTGTTGAAGTTTATGGATTGGAAGTTCAGGTAGGGAAACAGGTGCCCTTGACTCACAGTCGCACCAGTCCTTTAGGTTAAGACGCACCGAAACCCTAAACCCCCTATATAAACTCTAAACCCTAAAAACCCTAAACCCTAGACCCTAAAAACCCTAAACTCTGAACCCAAAACCCTAACCCCCCCCCCGAACCATAAGCCCTGCATCTCCTTCAGACATGAACTGTCCAAGTTGAGAAAGCGGGGAAGGAAAGGTTCCCTTTATGAGACACCTACACCCTAGATCTTAAACCGCAACAACCCCTCAGCCCGAAATCACGAACCCTAACAAACCCGAACATGTAGCCGAGATTTACATATACCCATACTTCTTTTAAGTTCTTGAGACATGTCTGGATATACATGTAATCATGAATCCTTAAACCCTCAACCTTTAAAGCCGCCATATACGCCTATTATGCGACATGCCGGATACAGCTCAGGCCATCTTTGAAAGCGCAATGTGCGTTGCTCCTGGCCGTTTTCCTGGTACAGGAGGTCCCTTGCTTTGGGGCTCGGTGCCTCCCAGCGGTATATATAGCTTTCGGGATCAACTTGTTGGTTTACGGTCTAGGGTGATGTAGGGGTTGAGGGGTTAGGCTTTGAAGGTTCATCATCAAATTAGAGGTCTTGAAACATCTTCGGGGTGCTTCGAAGATGGCACAAAGGGTGTCAGGCTCTTTGTGGGTGTCGTGGTTTAGATCTTTTTGAGCTTCGCGGCAAAGGTGCAAGGGTCTCCCGTTAACGAGCTATATGGCGGGTTGCTTGGGCTCCACGTCTCCGGTTCTTGCCTGGGCTTCAATGGGTGTTATTTAGGTTTTGAGAAGTGAATGGCCAAGAAGTTCGGGCTCTGTTTTATTTGAAAATGATTGGTCTAGGGCATACATGTGCGGGAGATGGCATCGGAAGTTCTGTCTGGCATGGGGTGAAAGGCCAACGGTATCTGGTTGTATGGACAGGCTTTGGTCATGTGACGTGAGCCGAACAGTGTCGATTTGAATTGAACCGAGCCTCTTCCCAGAGCCGAACAGTGTCGATTTGAATTAAACCGAGCCTCTTCCCTCATCCCTCTCCAAGCTCAACCCTGAACCTGAAACCCCTAGGCTCACCCCAAACATCTGAACCCTAAATGCCCCAGCAGCAAGAGCAACACAGGGCTTCTACGTTCGAAAGTGCAGCCAACGCAGCAAACCTTAAGCCCCGGCCTCTATCTGCAAAAGGGCGATAACATGGGTGCCGGAATACTTACTGATCATATTCCTTAGCACTTCTGAACGCAATCATACCGGCTGTCTGTCTACCTATCTATCTATCGTAACATTGTATGCATCAATCTATTTGTCTTCATGCTTACGCACACCCAAGCATCTTCTCCAAACTAAGAGTGTAGACCCTTATATCGACCACCGGGGCCGTGCACTCGCAGCTTGTTGCGATGGCGTGGAAGAATGTAGCAAAACTACGTATCGATTTGGGATAACTGGATAACTGTTACTGTTCCTTCTGGTTAATAGCTTTTAATATATGAGGCCTGATTACAAGTAATTTTGGGGACTGACTCGACTATAGAAAAGTGTGTGGCTCGGGTACCGAAATAGTTAGGCACGTATCCATACATAGGGTTATGTTAATGGTCCCTTTTATTTTGTATGGCTTGTAAGGGTTGATATCTCCCTACCTTGTTTACATACCTACCTGTATGCATCGATGTGCATCTAGATAGATAAATGTGGGTATGCCTTTATCAAGACCTTTACATTTAAAGAACTCGAAGGTATGCTCAACTTTGTGTACGTGTCCATACAGGTCTGCTTGTGCGTATGATGTATCTACATATCACACACGCACACGCACGTTATATGTCTACGTGTACATGCATGCCCAAGAACAGAGGTGCTTGTTCCCTTATCCTTGCATCCTTGGCTTCAGGAGCTGAAGCAGAGGCAGCAGGAGGCTGCAAAGGACAGCCGGTGCCGCGGTGTAGGGTTTAGGCATTTTCGGCTCCTCTTTGCCAGGATTACGTAACATGAGAAGCTGAGCGCTGAGAGTTAAATGTGGCCTCTGATGATACACGTCTCTCTCTCTCTCTCTCTCTCTCTCTGTTTCTTTCTCTTTTTGCCCCGATGTTGCTAATTACCTGCCTCTGGTGCTGTTTGTGCTCTCGTACCTCTCCGTGTCGGCCTTACCCTCAGCGGTCCCACATCTTCCTGCTACAGTTTTGCTCTTAACCCTGGCTCCTTTCCCCCCGACAGCCAGACTACTGTCCCTCCGCCCTTGCGAAGAATCTTCTTGCCGTCGATCTCTTACAGACATAATATGACGATGTGGTCTTGCGTGTGTAGCTTATCTGGCTTATAGTTTGTTCTTGCAGGCGATTTGTGACCTACTTGATATGATGTGGGTTTCGGGTTATTTTAGCTTACAAGTTGAGGACACGGGCCGTGAAATCAATCTGCACAACAGGTCCTCAGCCTCCGCTCCGTCTGATTGTTTAGGCGCCTATCTCAATAATAGACCACCTATAGTCTCCATTCTTGTTCCCCTTTGGGGCTTACCTTCTAGGATCCGAATCATGTATTGGGTTGAACAAAGAGAAACTACAATGGAGACTCTAGGTACTGGCAAACCCATACTGCCTTATAGAAAACTTATTCTAACTATTTGTAGTTCTGCTATCCGTAGCCGTAGCACTTAAACCCCAGTCTTTCGTCTGTTTTATCATCGTTGCTGCGGCCCCTATACTAAACTACAAACCTCCAAACCCTAAATCCTAAACCCCAAACCCCTAAACCTTAAACCCTAAAACCCTAAACCCTAGCCCTAAACCTCCTAAACCCGAAGCCCTGAAGCTGAAAGACAGTTCTTTCGAGTGACTGTGACAAGGACGGGAAGACCTCGTCCTCCGATAGGCCCTGGGGTTCAGGGTTTACCTTAACCTTAACCCTGAAGAACCTACCTTTTTAGGGCTCCTTATTATGATTTGCTTATATAAGTCCTTCAAAAGGTAGGATATTCAGGGTTGAGGTAGGGGTTTACTTTTTGAAGCGCTTAGGGTTTAGGGCAAATTGAGACAAAAAACCCAAGTTTCCGACTGATAGGGTTTTGACTGGGGTCCGAGGATTTGGGACTTGCCGTTTAGGGGAGGTGGTTTAGGGCTTTGGGTGTAAGGTTTAGGGTTTAGGGGTGCGCCGTTTTTGGGGTTGAGGGTTTGGGATGCTGAGTTGTCAAGGGCTTTAGGCTGTCTGGGCGGTTTGCATGAGGCCTCGAAGACTTTTACGGGTGGGGTCTGCAAGTTTTCCTTCAGTGTGTACGGTTCCAAGGACAGCTTCTGCCTCCTTATGTACAATGTTGGGACAAAGTGATGCAGCATGAGCCAAGTATGTCTGCACTTTATTTCACATTTGCGCATCGGAAGCTTGTTGATCCGAGCCAAGCGTGCGGATGTCGGAGGGCGTTTGACAATGGCGCCTCCCTGCACTTCAGGGCTTCCGACTTGGCGAGATTGAGGTCTCCGATAAAACCACAGGATCATGGGCTGACGAGTTCTTGGTGTCTCGCTCTCGCTCTTGCTCTCTGTCTCTACCTCCCCCCCTCTCTCTCTCTCACCCTCTCTCTCTCTCTCTCTCTCTCTCTCTCACCCTCTCTCTCTCTCTCTCTCTCTCTCGCTCTTTCCCTCTCTCTCTCTCTCTCTGTCTGTCTGTCTGTCTGTCTGTCTGTCTGTCTCTCTCTCTCTGTCTGTCTGTCTGTCTGTCTGTCTGTCTCTCTGTCTGTCTCTCTCTGTCGCTTGTACTTTCTCGTATTCTCTCTCTTTCTAGCTAGCTCGCTCGCTCTCTCTCTCTCTCTCGCTCTCGCTCTCGCTCGCGTCTTCTCTCTCTCTCTTTCTCTCCCTCTCTCTCTCTCTCTCTCTCTCTCTCTCTCTCTCTCTCTCTCTCTCTCTCTCTCTCTCTCTCTCTCTCTCTCTCTCTCTCTCTCTCTCTCGCTCTTTATAACTAGTAGTTCTATCTAAATACATAAACACATGTGTCTGTGTTTATTCAGATTTATACTAATGCTGTGCATGTATCATCTGTAGACGGTTTTTTGTATGCATACCGTACATATGCACAGGTATATGATGTATATATGGATACACAGATAGGTAAATACCCGTGCTTGTATTTTGGTACATATATATATATATATATATGTGTAAAAATATGTGTATATATATATACACATATGTGTGTGTCTATACATGTTTTAATTATCTACGCAGCTTAGATAGTATGTTCGCCTGCAAGTATGTGTGTATGTATGTATTTATGTATGTATGTATGTATGTGTGTATTCATTTAAATACAGCGGCAAATATCTGTATCGTTATATACTGATCAGTGTGTATATATATATATATATACATGTATATATATATATATACGCATACGTATATGCATATATGCATTCGTGAATTTATGTGCGCATGTGCATGTACGAGCGTATGTATGCATGCATCCACGTACGTGTGCATGCATTGTATATAGCCAGGTATGCATGTGTGTATGCACGTATGCATGTTTATACGTCTATGTATTTGTTTATGCATTTATGTCTCTATGTATGTGTATAAGTACTGTGCTTGTGCATACATACATTCGTGCATGCGCACATAATCTGAGTGTCTATGTTTTTTTTGTTCACAGGCTTCAGTATATATATATATATATATGTTCCTGCATACATGCTCATGCGTATGCATATATATACATATATATATATATATATATATATATGTGTGTGTCTTTTGTTTACATCTATCTATTCTTGTATGTTACGGTACCCGGTTGTCCTCTAGCGTAACATAATATGCTGTAGTATTGTGTTTCATCACTCTGCCAATGCACATGTATGTACATGTATGCTCAGATGAATATCCTTCTGCATGGAATTTTACGTGTGTACACCATATGCTGCTATATGATGTTAAACAGTGTTGCCATAGCATCATACTGTAGAGTGTTATATTGTATCGTAAGACAAGGCATTTAGATCATATTGGGCTATGTAAATCATATCTTTCACTACGATCTACGATGTTTTAGTTTTTTCTGTTATACCACATTGTAGTATAAAATGTTAATGTTTCGGTTTGTGTTGTTCATAGCGTATTATGTGTTAGCATTTTATGTCTAGTAGAACTTACTTTGCGTTCTATTAATTTATAGTATGTTCTGATACAACATGTCATACTGCATCATGCCAGGTTGCACTGTATATCGAAATGCAGTGCGATGAGAAATGCCAATGCATCGTATTATACTAAGTTTTAGTTGTTTCGTCTAAGGTAGCCTATTTATATCTACTGCAGTCTGTGCTATGTTTCTATTCTGCGGTATCCTATTCCATCTCGTCGTATTTTATTACATTGTGTTATGCTATGTTGCCTTAGGTTGTATTATGCATAAGTATGATGTTTTCACATTTTGGTATTTTGTTTTGTCTGTTTACGTTGTATGATCGCATACTCAGCATAGTTTAGTGTAGTTGATGGCGTTGTGTTAGTCTATGGTACGTTGTGTTGTTTCTGTCATGTCGGGTCACGACATGGTATGTTATGTCATGTTATGTCACATTCTGTTGTGTTTCACGTAATCGTTTTTGTTATGCTACCTTATGCTACGCTGTGTGCTGCGCGACTAGGGTACATGTGAATTACGTAATAGATTTTGCCTTATGTCGCCGTTAGGTTCTGTACTATGTGCTTGCATATATACATCTAAATTTATATGTTCCCCCCTTATACCCAGACTGAGAATGGAGCACGTGCAGGCAGCCGGGCAAGCCTCGCGTGGGAGGTGGCCTCCCGTTACGACCTGAGCTTTTATTCGTTTTGAAAGTATGCACGCACTTCTTAATGACTACTGCAGAGGGGATGTATCTGCATTTCGTAACCATGGCACCTCAAAACTCCGGCTTTGGTGGTGCACCGGCAATATCACAGGTGCGCACAGATCAAGCCCTGAATCCTGTGCCCGACACGCTAGATTTCAACTTGGCCCTGATCCAAAACATTCACGGTTAATGACGAGCCAGAAGCGTAGATTCCAGCCACGAAGCCCGAACTTCGAACCTGCAACCCCAAACCCCCACCCATTCCCAACCGCGAAACACATACAATTCCAGGTCTCTGTCTTGTACACAGTGGCTGGAAAAGGGAGAAGGAACTGTACTGAAGCCCAGAAAAAGGGATCAGTTTCTTGTTTTAGCTGTTCTGGTCTGACCCCGAGGTCCCTGTGCCATTGGGATTCCCACATCCGCGAAGCGGCTTGTGCCTCAAATCTCGCCGTGGACGCCTGGATGTGCTTGCAGGCTGACTGCGCCAAGGGCTTGGGGTGCAGAGTGCAGGGCTCATGTAAGGTGTATGGTGTAGACTCTAAACCCTAAACCCTAAACCCTAAACCCTAAACCCTAAACCCTAAACCTCTAGGGGTTTAGGGTTAAGGGACTTTCTGGTGTTGGCGCCTTACGGCTTCGCGATGTGGAGGTGTGCCAGGTCCAGGATTTCTTTTCAGCGCTTTTGAGGCTCAGGGTTTAGGGTCTCCATGTTGCGTAGGTCTTGTGCTTCCACATATTGCATTGGATTTGGGCCTGCAATGCACTGCATGGAACAGTATTGGTATGCACTTTGTTCTGTTTGATTGGTACTACGTTGCCTCTATACTTGGAGGTTCACGGGTAGTTACAAGTGGGGTTATAAGTCCCCTAATATTGGTTATAAGTATAACCCTACTTATTATAACTACCCATGAACCTCCAAGTACAACTCTTGTCGGATGTTGGAGTTACAGTCTACAAACCCCAAAGGGTCCTATGTACTGATATGGGGGATACTTCCCTAAGTTATAAGAGTAATTCCTAACATGGAAACCCTACATTCTACTATATCGGCACATTGGACCCTGTGGGAACATCAACCCGCCAGCAACTCTACTTAGAGGGTCGGGGGACTTAGTAAGTAGGTAGTAAGTAGACTTATAAGTACCCTAAAAGGGACCCTAATTGGGGTTATGGTACTTATAAGTCCCTAAAAGAACCAGTTACTAAGTCCCCCGACTCTCCAAGTATGGGGGCACCTCAACGCTTGAATCCTCCAGCTTCACCCGCCGAGCCCTTCGCCTGGGACCCAGAGTGGCTAGGAGGGCCCGGTTATTACTATTATTATGATTTCTGCTCTTCTTCTTGTTGTCACAAATAAATCTAGTCATTCTTGTCCGTATCATGATTAATACTCTTGTTCTGTATGAACACGCACACACACAAAACTCAGAACAAGAACGTCAACAGCTAGAGCGGCTGTATCAGCAGGAATTACAGCACGACAGGTGGAGGAGGAAGTTCAGCAAGTGTCTCGTGATCTGATTCCTGGAATCGGCATTCTTAAGCCAATCCGCTGAGATCGCACATTCCGGCTCTGACCCTAAACCCTGAATCCTAACGCTAAAGGTACTTGTATGGCCTGTCTTCACTTGGGCAGGCAGTGGTCAGAGCTCTGGTGGACAAGCGCCGAGAATGGAAAAACCTGAAATTAAATGCTGTCGGGACCTCAGGAGTTGTGACACAGTTTGAGATGTAGGGTTCGTGGGCCCTTGGGTCTAGGGTATTGGAAGAAGCAAGTATGGAAGCCTGAACGATTGGCCATGCTATCTGCTATTCCTTTTGTTTCCTTATTGCTCGAATTATTTTATTCACTCTGACTACACTACTACATTAACATTCGCAAAACAACCTTTCTCATTGAGAGCCACTGGAACCCAGGTGGAGACAAAGCACGACAAGCTTGCGCGGACGCTGGCCTATCCTGAAAGGCCCTAGGAAAGGGGGGGGCCAAGGGTCTACTGCAGGAGCCAAGGGTTTGGGGGTTTTCGGTTTTGTCGGTATAGAGCCCTACACCCGAAACCCTAAAACCCCAAACGGGGTTTCATGTTTTGGGCAGGGCCTGAGCCGTTTATGGTTGCAGTGAGCCAAGTTGTCCCCAAGCTACAATGCACAGTCGCAAGAGACATGGGAGAGGTGGTATGTCTTCATTGATGTGGAATGCAGACGGGGCCTCTAGGCAAGGGTTTGGGCTTTAGGGTTTGCATGCTCTCAGTTGAGAGTTTACGGCATTATAGTTCAGCTTGTTGGGTCTATCAAAGGGGAAAAGGAGGGACCCTTAATGGGGATCCCTACCCCATAATGGACTATATAATGGGTATATACTAGCTGTATTAGGGTTAGATACCTAGGCGTCCTTATTAAGGGTCCCTCCTTTTACCCTTGGAGCCGAGGATCTTGGGGTTGCTCTTCCCCTGCGCCACAAGCCCGAAATCCTAGGCCCTACCCAAAGGCCCCAAAGTAGTTCCTTTTTGGGATTCATATATAGAATCCTATAAGGTAATCCCCAAAAGGAACCACTTTGGGGCCCTTTCCCAAAACCCGACACGCTCTGATGCCGAGCTATGGTCGTCCTAGTAGCTTGGGTGCTTGGTGAGTACCTATGCAACAACAGCATAGCATTGACTCTCGGTCCCCCAACATCTCTTCTAAGAGGTTATTATGTGCGTATTTTTGCTATCGATTCAAAATCCCTGCAACCCTAACACCCTGAAGCCCGAAGACCTCAAGCCGGAAGCCCTCAAATCATGCCCGTCTTGCCTATAGTCTCGATTGTAGATCCTTTATGCAAA